>OZ010788.1:653951921-654551921 GCA_963932465.1 Maratus speciosus
TATGAAAAACTGAATGCGATAGTAAACTTATAATATACCGGGTTCGTACAGGTACCGTTATTTTCAAGGCCAAATATCAGTATTTTTTTATAGAATAAATAATGTAGTTTAAACGGACGAAATTTCGCCTTATTTAAGGAGAGATTTACCATAAGAAAATACTGGTATCGAAGAATTTCTCTTAGTTTGCAAATTCAAGGACCCGTAGGAACCCTAATATACAAGGTGTCTTTTAATTAACCTACAAATTTAAAATTAAATAACACAAGAATCGTTGCGGATAGCACAGCAATTTGTTTTAGTGAAAAGAACGTCGAAAAGGTAATTAATGCACAAGGTTTTCAAAGTGAGAACCTGCAGAGGCGATACAGTAGCGAAATCTAGTCTGGGGATCCTCAAACCCTGAATTTGTCATTGTAAGACCATTGCATCCACAAAAGGTAACAGTTTGGGCTGCTCTTTGTGGATCGGAAATTATTGGACCAATTTTCTTTGCGTCAACTGTTAAGGCTGATACGTATGAGGAATTGCTGAGACAGTCGTTTTTTCCCCTGATTCGTGCTCTGGGTATGAACACCGGCGGATATTGGTTCATTCAGAATGGTGCCCCTCCGCATCGAGTGTTTGACACAGAGTGTTTGACACAATTAGCAGAGTGTTTGGAACCCGGGTTATTGCTTATCAATACCCGAACAACCATCTTGGTGCATTGCATTGGCTACCTTATTCACCGGATATGAATCCGAGCGATTTATATCTTTGGGGACGCATGAAAGACTTGGTGTATAAGAAGAAGACGACAGACCTCAATAGCCTCAAGAAATCCATTACTGACACATTTGCAAGCATTAAAAGAGAAACACTTGAACAAGTAACTGATAATTTTGTGACTAGATTGCGCTACTCTATCGCCTATGAAAGTTCTCTCTTTGAAAACATTGTACATTAATTATGTTTTCGACGTTCTTTCTAAAAAAATTCATTTGCTATCTGCAACGATTCTTGTGCTATTTCTATTTAAAGTTGTAAGTTAATTAAAAGACACTTTGTATGTTTATTAGGGTTAAAACATGCATTATATAAAAATAATATTTGTTTACGTAGCGTATCTGAGGGTATTTCGATTAAACTATTTAAGCTGTAGTTAAATCAATTCAAAATGCATATTTCAGAACTAAAGGGTGGCTAATCATACCATAAGCATTTAAAAATATTTTTCTATGTTTATTTCTTTTCTTCATCCTTTCGTTTATACGTGACTTTTTTTTATTACCGATTCATAGCACCGCCCCCTGAATACTAGGCCTGAGCGCTGGACCAAAAATGGCGGCTGCCGAAGGCGGATTTTTTTCAGCGTGTGTACGGTCCCTTAAATATTCCTACCAATAATTTTTTGAAGTTTTTTCCGCTTCATTTTTCTGAGAATAAACAAGGTAGAGAAATCTTTTATAAAATACTGGTGTCTACATTTAAGGGGCCGTACCTATGCTAAAAAAAATCCGCCTTCGGCGTCCGCCATTTTGTGTCATTTTTGTGTGAGCGCTCAGGCCTAGTATTCAGGGGGCGGTGTTCATAGTTAGAATTTCGAAGACAAATACAGTCGACTTTAACGTCGCTCTGCTTAACGAGGATCTCTATTTAAGGATAATATTTTGCGGTCCCGGTTCCTTTAAGTAAAAAATCTCTATTTAATGACGAAATTGTTTCTATTTAATGACGATTTTCACGTAGTTTTTTTTTTCCCTGATACCTTTAAACATTTTAAACGAGGGAGCATCCTCTGATAGAAAAACAAGTTTTCTTGCAATTCAAATGAGTGCAGGTAAAGGAGAAGGGTGTAATGAACTTTACCCATGTGATGAAGACATTTTAACAACCGATCAAATTTATGAAGACATAGCAAATGAAAATGCAATTTCAGATGCAGAAGATGGAAATGAAGCTGATGATAGAGAAATCGAGACACCAGTTCCTTCTAACTCAGATGCGAATTCCGCCCTGAATATTCTTCGCTAGTAAATTGTTTCATCAAATATGGAAGATGACTCATTGAACCTACTTGAAAAGCTTGAAGAAAAGGTACTTAAAACTAGACCACCATTGAAACAATCTACACCTTTTGATTTTTTAAAAATTTAATTTGTTTAATTAAATGTATTATAAATATTTTTATTGTATTGTAAGTAACATTGTTTAATTAAATGTATTATAAATATTTTTATTGTACTTTAAGTAACATTATGCTGTAATGTTGTTCTTGTATGCAGTATAATTAATGGAATTTGTATTTGTGCAATAAAAATATGTAGTATATCTGTATCAATAAAAACAAAAGAAAGAAAGCAAAAAATAAATTTAAATAAATAAATAAAACATTTCAATATATTGAGGCCATACATGCCAATATACTGAGATATTGCCAATATATATATACACGCCAATATATTGAGAAATGTATTGATAGTCCTAAGCCTGTAAACTGTGAAGGGAAATCTTTTTCAAATATTATTTTTCTACAAATTCTGGTTAAGGACGATCTCTATTTAAGGACGATTTTTCGAGGTTTCTTGACAGTCGTTAAACAGAGAGCCAACTAGAATTTATTTTTTCCATATAACACCATATTGAATTGCATAATGGAAACGTGCTAATTTCATCTTCTGATTAAGTTTACACACGAAAAACAACTAAGCACCATTTTGATTGAACTATTGTAACATGTAGTTAAATCACAATTAGCTGGAAATCAAAGGTAATCAACTATTTTATAATCTTATCTTTAGTATATTTTATTTAGCATCCAAAAATTGATTATTCATGCATTTTTTAAATTAAAATTACTCTGAATAATTTCACTTTTTTTAAATTTTAAATCAACTGAATAACATTTCAGTAGATTTTTTTTTGTGTTACGAAATTGTCATTAATTGAAATTTGTATTAAAATAAAATACAGCGTGCGCTTTAGATTTTTATTGCTGAATTTATCTGTTAAACAGTAGATCATAGATTGATATATTAAATTATAAAATTATTCATATCAAATGTGCGAGTAATAACCATACTTCATTAAAAAAATTTTACCGTAAAGAATGATTGTTAAAATCCCTGTTTCAACAGTATAATTAAAAGATATGTTACCAGTTCAATACATAACCAACAAATTATCAGCTTTAAAAGTACCCGAAGATGGCTATAAAATGTTTAATTAAGTAGTTTTACTACAATAAATTTCTATACATATTTGTATAATAAAAATCTTTATTAAACAATTTATTTAGTTATTTGAGGTGTTGTGTCAATTAGTAATTTTAAAAATGTGAATTAAAATTATCGTACAATTTTATTCATATATATTCCTGAGATATGTAGCTACAGACGGTTTTCAGATTCAGTGCTCTTATTCGTTTTATTCCCAATTTGAACGAGTTACATATAAGCATTATTAAAATTGCTACAAAATCAATTGAGGGGCGGGTCATTACATACATTGTCTGAATAAGCGAAAGTACCGCGCCGCCAGATAAAGCGAAATATTATTTCGAGCGCCGTCTCAGAGCGAAAAACATGAATATCGGAACCGGCGTGAACGTGCTAATCTTCACAATCTGTGGTTTCAACATGACGGCGCGCCTGCTCACAAGACATCTCCGGTGAAGCAGTACCTCCTCAAGGAATTCGGAAACCAAATAGCTTAGGTATGGCAGTTTCGAAGATTGGTCTCTACGTTCGGTGATCTGATTCCACTAGAATTTTTCCTGTTGGGATACCTGAAACAGTAGCTCTATGCGACACCTACACAAACAGGACCTTAGCCCCTTCGGGAAGGGAGCCTTTTACGAAATTTTTAATCTTTTGTCACCTTTTTTTTTAAACAGAAATTTGTATCTTCCTGAATCGAGAAAATGTGCTGATTAAATAAGGTAAATTTTACTGGTGAGTAAAAACAAGTATTCTGAGCGCTTCATGCCGCTAGGTCCCAAGAGGTTAACGCTCGAATTAAATTACGGTTGAATAATTCAAATTGTTATTGGCACCACTTTTATGAAAAAGAAATATTCACCTTATTTAATGACAGGTAAAACGATACTAAAATATAGCCAATTTCACTATTTTATAAAACTGGTGGGAATCAAACAATTTGAGTAAAAGACACAGCTCGAGAATATCTCGGGAGCGAGAATTAAAGGGTTAAACGACGCAGTACAGACACTTGTTCCGCAGTGTCACCCTCAATTTTCCAACGTGTGCGACGTGAAATTCCAACAAGGGTCCAAATGTGCATTGCAGCTAACGGTGAGAAGTTTGAGCATCTTAAATAAAGGTATATTGTCAGAAATAGGTTATTTTCTAAGATCGTTTTGCCACGTCACAGTGTAGAAATCACGAAAAAACAAATGCGCTTTTTCACTTTCTATTCTTCACATTAATGTTCACAAGGTGTCTTTTCGTATTAATTTGATGATGCTCTTCAACTTTGTAAGTCATTCTTTTACCTATCTCTTTCCGTTTTCGAGATAGGAATGCTCCCTGAGCAGTTTTCTACCAGGTTGCGCCGTAGGCGGTTTCATTCAGTAGCGCATGGCTATGACTACTTTACTATACCTAGATACCACTTTTGTGAATGTATCAGCACCATTCCGAAGTTAAGAGAGTGGCAAGGGACTTTAATCCTTTCCGGCTCGGACAATTTTTGTATTAAAATAATGAAATAATTGACTGACACCGGAATTTAGAAACGACTTTTTTAGCTATAAAAAACATGTTACTTTACATGTTCATTGTGAATGGTGAAGAAAAATCGGATTTGGCTGCTGCGTGGATGGAATTTCCCGGAGTAATGGACGAAGTACAAAGATTGATAGTGCAGCAATTCTTGCAAGATTGTAAAAACTACATAATTGGACTTTTAAGCAGAGATGACTACTTGACAGATTCTCAACACAAGACCAGTGTGAGTAGTCTTCTCAATAATCTTATGTTTTTGTTCAATGAGCCATTTGACTCCCATAAATTAAGTCAATTACGAGATTTTAAAACTTTTATCTATGATCATGACTACGATCTTATTGATATTCTAACAAAACTTAAGGCAATTGTGGTAAACACAGATGACGGTTTCACCCCTGTTAATACCCTAAAACGAAGAAGAAATGAACTTAAATCTACTATTCCCTTAAAGAATAAATATGCCTATATTTCAGAAAAATATCTTGATGAAAATAATATGGATTTGACTGAGCCCCCTCAAGGAGAGTCAGCCGGTAGCTCTACTACTGACATATCCCCTAAAAAACTAAAAATTCACCCCTTTTATATTGAGTTTAATGGCAAGTGCACTGAGCTTGCAAGTGAAATTAAAAAGCTTAATGACAGCAATCCTTTGATTAAACTTGACGGAGAATTACTTAAAATTCATTGTAAAACTGATGCAGATTTCCGTAAAACCAAATACTATCTAGATTCCAAAACAATTCCATATACAACCCTGAGCCCCGCGGAACAGCGCCCCAGAAAATTTGTCATTAGGGGAATTCCCCCATATACCGACCCCCAGGTCATAATTGAAGCTCTGAAAGAGCATAATTTCGTGGCCAATAGAGCCTCGATGATGAAAAGTAGGAAAACCGGTCGGCCAATGCCCCTCTACGTCGTCAACGTTCTTCCACGCGATAAATTCGAGGAACTATACCAAATCCATGAAATTTGCTACATTAAAGTAAATATAGAGCGCTTTAAAGGCACTAACATCGTTAAGCAATGCTATCGTTGCCAGAAATTTGGCCATTCCAGCGAAATTTGTCGCCTGCCGCCAAAATGCGCCAAATGTTCTGAAGAACATCAAACTCCCCAGTGCAATAAAATTGGTAAGATCATCCCCAAATGTTCAAATTGTCATGGCGATCACGTGGCTACTTACCGCGGTTGCCCCAAAACCCCCCAGTTTCACAAAAAACAGCAGGACTCCATAACTGTTCGAAAAGAAAATCCTAAAATCATTCCGAATGCAGTGGCAGAACTTTTGCCAACATATAACTATGTCCGTAAGCCAGAGGCCAAAAAACCTGAAGAAACACATAAAGAAACTACTGAAGCGCCAGATCCGCTCCCTTCTCCCACCCAAGACCCAAATTCTGAAAACATTACTCAAAATAAGCCAAATGACACTAAAAAAGCAACACCAGAACAACCCACTATCTCTAATTATGCTAATCACCTAAAAGATATATTCAAGACCTTCAAGGAGATGAAAGAGCTCCTGAAATTTAATAAATTCATCCAATGTTTAAAAAATATTGCTAACCAAACTAAAAATATACAAGATCCAATAGAAAAAATACTCATCTTTATGAGTGCTATAGAAACCTTAGCCACGGAATTTAACACATTTAATGATGAGTAATTCCTCTTCTACCTTTTCCTCACTAATTTTTCTTTCTTGGAACTGTAACTCCTTGCAGAATACGCTTAACGAACTTAAACTCTTTATTCATGAACATCCCCAAATTGATGTTATTTTCTTGCAAGAGACTTTCAGACCCACTTTCAACATTAACATCCCCGGGTACAGGCTCTTCCATACACCTCGTGCGGATGGTACGCACAGGGGAGGCACCTCCATTTACATCAAAAACCATCTTCCACACTATCAATCGCGCAACCACACCTTTAATGACCTTGAGTATACAAGTATTAATCTACAACTTCCTCATATCAATATTAAATTAGCCTCTATTTATGCCCAACCCACTGGTAACTTACCTGTTAATAGTCTTACACACCTTTTTTCTCAACATCACCACTGCTTTTTCGTAGGCGATTACAAGGCCAAAAGCAGACGTTGGAATTGCCACGGCGATTCTCGGAGGGGTTCCTCTCCTCACAATTTAGTCCAAAACTTAAAATTAAATCTTCATGCACCACCCAGACCTACACACATTACCAGAGTGCCTGGTGCCCGGGACTCTATTATAGATCTTGCTCTTTCCAAAAATCTTCCATACCCTATCTATTCTACAGTTATTAACGATCTCTCTTCTGATCACTTACCTGTTTGCTTTAAATTTAATATAATTAATCCTCTTCCCCCCCCCCTTCCGTGGCTATTGACTGGAATAAATTCACTAATTATCTTAATTCTCAGGACATCACCTTCCCAGAAATTAATAATACTAATGACATTGATGCAGCTGTTGAAAATCTCAACTCTCATATCACTAACGCTCAAAATTTTTCTACCTTTAATACTTTCAAGAATAATTTTTCCTTCGTCCCACCCCGCTATATTTACAATCATATCAAACAGCGTAATCGGCTCCGGCGACAATTTCAAAATTCAAGAGACCCCTCCATTAAACCCCTTCTCAATAGGTTAAACAATAAATTTAAAAACAGTCTCTACAAAGAAAAACAGAAAATTTGGAATAATTTTCTCAAAACTTTATCATGTGAAGACAACTCTCTATGGATTCTTAAACGCAAATTGAATAAACATTTCACTCCTATACCCCCTCTCACAATTAACAATGTTACTGCTTACACTGACCAAGAAAAAACTAACACGCTTGCTAATTCTTATGCCACCCAATTTTCTACTAATCCTACACTTGCAAACCAAACTCACCTTGATCATGTTAACGAGATAGTTCGTAACTTTTTGGCTACCCCCCACAAGATCCCCCCCCCCCAAAATTCAACCTATAGTAATACACAACATAATCAAAAAACTCAAAAAGCGTAAAACCCCAGGATACGATAAAATTACTAACTCTGCTCTTAGAAACCTTCCTCCTAATTGCATAATCTATATTACTGACCTCACTAACGCTATCTTGAAGTATAACTACTTCCCTAAACCTTGGAAACTTTCAATAATTTCTCCTATTCCAAAACCTGGAACTAACCTTTCCGACCCCACTAATTACAGACCTATCTCCTTGCTACCTTCAATCAGTAAAGTAGTGGAACGCGTCATTCGTACCCAGTTGCAGGATTTCATTCAACAACGCAACATTCTCATGCCCGAGCAGTTTGGCTTCCGCCCAAAACACTCGACACAACACCAGCTTCTTAGGATTGTTGAGTTTCTCAGTGCGAAACTCAATGCGAAAATTCCCGCAGCTGCCATTTTTCTTGATGTCGCAAAGGCATTTGACAAGGTCTGGCATGTGGGCCTCATATACAAACTAATTTAGCTCGGTTTTCATCCCAGACTTATAGACTTAATATACTCGTATCTTTGCGACCGCTCTTTTCAAGTCCGCATAAACAACATTCTTTCAATTATTCTTCTTATCCTAGCGGGCATCCTTCAGGGGAGCGTGTTGGGCCCATTTTTATTTAACATTTTCTTTAATGATGTCCCACGCTCCTTGCGCACATACCTCGCTCTTTATGCGGATGACACCTGTATTTATGCTTCAGCACACCACCCGTATACTCTATACAGGTACTTATCGAAGACTTCATGAACTGGTGTATGCTTTGGCGCGTTGTAATAAATGAAAATAAAACTACTGCAGTATATTTCTCTTGCAAACTAACATATCCCAATAGAATCATAATTAATAACACTGCTATCCTATGGTCAGACCATGCTAAGTATCTTGGGGTCATTCTGGACCACCACTTAACTTGGAAAAAGCACATCCTTTCCATTAGAGGTAAAGTCGCTGGTGCCTTTAACTCTATTAAACCTCTGCTTAACAGCAAAACTCTGTCAGTACACAACAAATTAATTCTTTATAACTCGTGCATCCTTCCCATCATTACCTATGCCAGTCCGATCTGGGGCTTCACTTGTAACACTACTATGGACAGCCTTAGTCGCTTGCACAATACCAACCTGCGTACTGTCCGAAACGCATCTCGTTATCTTCGCAACTCCACGGTCCGAAGAGACTTAAAAACTACCACCTTGCGTAAGCGTATAAATGACCTTGCCAAAAAATTTTATGAAAAAGTTTCTGACCTCCCTAATGAAATCGTAGCGGAGCTACCGGATTACGACGCATTTGAACCCCACCACCGGAAACGACCCCGGTTTTCCATGATTATGGACACTCAGTAACATCTGGGTGTACCACGCTACATTGCCTTTGTCAATATTTTTCTCTTTATAACTTTTTTCACTTAAAAACTTTCTAAAAAAAAATCTCTCTATAACACTATAGAGATCATAAAAATTGTAAAATTTATAAAAAATTAAAATGTATGGCCCTGATTAGTCCCTTTTTGGGGGGGTTTATGTGGTCTTTGCCACCTTAGCTTTTCTTGCCCATGCTTGGTGAGAGTTTCTCTGAACAGTGCTAACTTTAACTTTCTAAATTCCTTGTAGTAGTTCTTCAACTATAGTTAGACTTGATATATTATTATGATTCTTGTATTTTTTAAGTTTTAAACCTTAACTTTCTAATTTCTTAAGTTTTAACTTAATTTTTCATTTTTAATTCCTTTCTTTCTTAATTTTTTATTTTCTTAATTTTAACTTTTTTACTCTTCTAGTAGCTTTGCTACAGTTTGACTTTATCCCAATGGCTCATTAAAACATAAGACACTTCAATTTCCTAGTCTTGGTGTTAAGCTGTTATCAGCTAGGAAACCCCTTAATGCTGCTCACCTGTTCAGCACCTGTTTAAGGGAAAAGAATGATTTCGAGAAGTATGTGAAATCAAGTAATAAGCAGTCTTCAAAGGTAGCAGCCTAAAACAAAAAATAGTGGTTCCCAATCTTTTTGACTTGCGGATGCGGAGTCCTTTTTGGAAGGAATTTCTCTGACGGAGTTCCTCCTTAACTCTTTCAGAGGCAAAGCGTTATAATTAATGAATGACGCCGGAATTTGAAAACAATTTTATTTCTAAATACGAAAAAGCTGTATTTCCCATATATGAGAAACCGAAATTTTTGTTACTAAAATTCTGGAGCCAATGTATCATCTGGGAATTAAAAATAAGTGGTTTCATAAAAATACCAGCAACCCTCAAGGGGTTGTCCACTTTACATTATGTTATAAGTTAATTTGATTAGTCGTTTACGCAGTGAGTATGAAAGATGGTGGTAATGGTTAACATTTCACCACAAATCAAACTGAAAAGAGTAGAGAAGTTAAACTTGTGTCATATTTTCTTTCAGAATACAATTTCTCGCTTTCCTACATTAAATGTACATTTTTTCCCTTTAACAATTTTATGAGCAGAAAACGTAAAAAATACTAGACATTATGGTTGCACCAGAAGTAATTTATAAAAAAATTAAAATTAATTTATTAAAAGAGTTGAATTAACCTCTTGGGTACATATGAAGACTCAGATTCGTCATGCATGTGATTCAAAATTGCTACAACTTGCTACAATTTTTATATTCTATTCATACACTAGTTTTGAAATATTTTCTATCAGATGATGGTGGTAAGTAAGACAACCATCATTTTGATAAAATCAGTTATAAAGTTCCAAATATTTATGTGCGTTTAAGTGTATTAGACCTAGAACCAGCAGCACAGATAATCACCTGATCGAGTTCACACCGGAATTCCAGAATTAGTTTATCTAGATTCGCATATTAAAACGCAATCGGTCTGCCAAGTCATGTCTTGTTGGAAAACACCTGAAAACCCGATTTTAGCGGTTGACTCGTAGGTTTACCATTGTGCTTTCCTGAGCCCAAAAGTATGAGAACGTGGAGGACTGGGAGCATTCAAATACAAATTTCAAAATGAAATCTAAAATGTACTATATAGAAATAAGACACATTTCCTTAAATATATTTTCTGGTTTGAAACACCCTTGTCTTCGATCAGACTCCGGAATAGTTAAGAGATGTTTGCATCTATGTGTTTCACATAGATTAACCCTTTCAGGGGTGGTGGTATGTTTATGAAACCGATTAATTTTAATTCCCAAAAGCCCCAATTGCACCAGAATTTTGGTATAATATTTTCTATTTAATATGAAAGTGAAATATAGCCGTTTTCTTATTTCCAATTAAATTTGTTTGTAAATTCCGGTGCCAGTCATATATTTCAACACGTTACCATTGAAAATGCTTTGTCATTGAAGGGGTTAAGCTTGTGCGTTGCCCATCACAAAAAACTTCTGGTTTTTGTCACAGCGCAACATTGCAGTGAAAAAATGAAGGTAAAAAAATGAAGGAAAATATTTAAAAGAAATTTAAATACAATAGGATAAAAATGTTCACACTGATGACCCGTGTATCTCGACGCTTTTACCTTTTTGATACCTAACCAGGAAACTACAACTTAGTGTAAAAATGAAAAAAATCTAAGTAAGCAGCAATCGAAAGAGCATATTGTAACACATTTGTTCGCGCATAAATTATTTGCCTTCGTCTCCGCGTTATCGAGATATACAGGACTAGCACAAATGAATGACCGGATTGTGACAATTTATATTTTCAAAACTATTACACATATTACATATACATAGTAAGTGATATATGAAAATAAAGAGGATCATTCCAAGTTTTTTTATCAGTTACAAATGTTTTGTGTGCGAAACTTTCGTAACACGACTAACATCAAATCCTTAATCAAGTTCGTTCCACACATTTGGCAGATTTGCACAGGCAACGATTCTTAATGGAGTACAGATAGAATAAATCACTAAATAATGCATCACAATATAATGCTAAATGGTGCATAAGTGCTGTATTATTTAGTGTTTTAATGCATAAGTGCTGCATTATTAAGTGTTTTAATGCATCAGTGCCGCATTAAGAACATATTTTCAGTATAACACATGCTTCACACAGAGCCTAAAACGAGAATGAGATGTCTTACTGTGTTCTATATTCAAAATCTGGTTTCGAAGCTGAATAAAGTCACATGGCAATGATTATTTACCCAAAGAACTTCTAATTGATAAAAAGGGAAGCTACTATGAACTGTTGCGTTCGCTGGCTGGAAGGAAGCCTTCCTTTCTTAACGCTAGATATACGATAACGGGGAGACGAGGGCAAAAGTTTTATGCGCTTAAGTACACGTTTCAATATGCCCTTTCAATTACTACTTATTTAGAATTTTTTCATTATTACACTATTGGGGTAGTTTCCTGCTTAGATCTGAATCATCTGAATAGCAAACAAACGTGGTATCACACATACTTTCATAGATGCCAACCTCTCTTAATTATTCAAAAGTTTGATTCTAGACAAATATATTTACAACAGGAAATTTTATTTAATTAAATACTTCAAAATGAAATCTAAAGTGTACCTTATAGAAAGAAGACACATTTCATTAAATATATTTTCCGGTTTGAAACATCCTTACCTTGGACCAGAATATTTAACCCCTTGAGGGGCAAGCAATTTCGTTTGTGTAATGCTGAATTCCCAACATTTAAAAACATTTTATTTCAAAATAAGGAAAAGCAATTTATATATTTTTTTTCTACCAAAGTTAGAAGAGTAAAATTTCATAATTTTTTTCTGGTGCAAATCTCCATAATCGTAGGTGGGATAAAATATATCCCACCGCCCCTCAAGGGTTTAATGAGATGTTGACATCTATGTGTTTAACACAGATAAAGCTTGTGCGTTGGCCATAGCAAAAAAAAGTTTATGGTTTATGCCACGGCGTAGCATTGCAGTTTAAAAATAAAGGTAAAAGTATGAAGGGAAATATTTAAAAGAAATTTAAATAAATATTTAATATTTGTTGCAACGTCATCAAATGCAAACGTCATCAAATTGCGCCTCCTAGCTCCTGACTCTTCAGACTAGATTTTACATATTTTACTTCAAGAAAAATAAATCAAACTTATATGATAGCTAACCATTATCAGCTTAATTGAGAAAGTAAATTGCATTTTCTTCTAAAATTTAATGTAAAATCAGAAAGCTAAATCTGTCATACTTTCAACATTCTTTTTGATATATGTCTTCCAACAAGATAGAAGGCCGTTAACCCTTTAAGACCTGACATACACAATTGTGTAGATAATCCGGAGGAAAAAGGTTGGTTGGTTGTATAGGGTTTTATGGTGCAAAATCCCATAGGGGACATGCTGCTCCAACTGGAGGAAAAAGAAAAAACAATTTCCTCTCTTTGTGTTATTTACAGCAGAACCTGCACCGACACAACTGTGCGGATTCACCCTTGATGTAACCTGCAATAGGATTTATTTTAATATTTTTTATCAAACATGATCCTATTAACTAGGGGAAAACACGAAAACTTTAAATTTCTACCAAAACCCTTCCGGTGTTAAAGGGTTAATATGTCACAACTAGATTTCAGCGCCCAGTATGGAACTTTACTTGTCGACTGCTCCATTACCCGGAAATCGGTATTTATCACTTCGATTTATTAAGATTTCCTCCTTAGATTGGAAGAAAATATGAAGGAAAATGATTGAAAGGAAAATGAATGCTCGTCAATTGCTCGCCTGTTATGACTTATTATTTGCCATAAATTGATTGAAAACCGTGTAAAACGATTGAATTCGCTACAAAGTGCAAGTTTTCGAAGGCCATTTGGTGGTTCTTTATATCTTTCAAAGCAAAATAATAGCCTTCCCAACGATTGAATACTTTATTTGTATTTACTGAGCATTCCTTTCAATAAAAAGTTTCCATTCTTTCCATTCGGTTTCTTTTCTTGTTCTTTTTTATGCGTCTTTACAACATACTTCAGATAATTCGAATTGACGAAAATTGTAGTAAATGAACATGTCATAGATTAGTTTTCAAAAAGATGTACAAACCAAAAACAGCAGTTCACTGGGACATATATGTCCAACACATTAATAAAAGTGTTAATGTATAATAGTCAATTTATTGATTAATTAATGTCAGAGCTTGAAAATTGAAACGAAAATATTATTTTAAAATCATCTATTATAGATATTATGATCTTGTCGAAGAATTCAACAGAAAACACTATATCTATCATGCTATATTCATCGCATGCTTGAATTTAGCGACTTATATTTTACTTAGTGTCTTTTATTTTAATTTTTTTAATCCCCTTTCTTTCTATTTAATTTTATGTTGCATTTTACGGAATGAAATTCTCGTTAATCACCTAGTGATTTGAAGCGACTGAATTAAAAAATAAATCTAATTCCAATATAAATAATTTTCCTTCGTAACGTTTATTCAACTGACAGGAGCAAAATCAAATGTGAAAGATATTGCAAAGAGCTGCTTTCTGCTTTCGATGTTAAAATGACAATTTTTTTTTTTAAATGATTAACGAGGTAATAAACTTCCACCTTTTTGAAAATCTCAGATTTAAGTAAGTTAAAGATATGTCTGTTGTTTAATATACACTACAGATGTTTATTCTTTTTTTTTTTTTTTTTTTTTTGAAGCAACAATCCTTCATTTTGTAAAATTGGAAGTATATTTAGGAAAAACTTCTAAATAATTAAAAACGACATTGAATTAGTTTTGATTAAATAATATTATTAATGTGCAGCCTAATTATGTAATTACTTTAATATAGTATTGGTAGATTCTGTATGAAAAAAACTGTTTTAAAAAGGATAAAAGAAAAAAAAACTTCTTGGAGAATTAGACTGCTATATCACCTACTGATCCAATAAGTGAAATACATTGATTACCCACAGTGTACGAATTTTTATCTCATTAAAAATATGCTTAAAATGAAGTTAAAACGACATTATTTACATGAAATCCGTAACATACGGTAGCGTGTGGTCATTTTTAGACAAAGAAATGCGAAGTAATTTACAGACAGAAGAAATACTCGCACACTAATCGGAATATGGCCAAAACAATTTTCATTTTAGTTAAATCAACTATTTTTCTATTTCAATTAGTACCTTCTTAGTAATTAGCATCTTACACTGTCTTGTGGAAAATTGGTTTCCTAAATGGTGTAAAAAACATTACTGGTTAACTTTTTGCTTCATTAAATTCAAATTTAATTTCTCATGTGCGGCAACTGTAGCACGAATGCTACTTCGTTTTTGGATACTAGGGTATGTTGTTTTTTGTAAACAACAAAGTAGCATTATTTGGATGTCCATTTGGGAAAAGACTGAATTAAAAAAAAAAAGTGTAGTTTTTAAGAAATACCGGAGTAATTATCAGACAGCCTTCGGGGTAATTTCCAGACACTAATATGTGTTACAAAATGCATTTTGAGCGAACCTACATGGTAAATTAATTGTTTGAGAGTGACATAAAAAGGGTTATATATTAAAATATAACTTCTAAAATGCAACTGTAACTTAAAATGAAAATATTGGGTGGAGTTTAAGCTCAAGTGGGAGATTTATAATGAGAAATAAAGATTTGTGAAGCCAGTGAGCCATGCCATTTTGGAATCAGATGCATATGCTGTATAATATGATCAAATGTTCTATCTGGAACAGGTACAAAAGTTGTTCCACAAAGATGATTATGAAACAAACTTGTTGGAATTTTAAATGAAAATTTTAAACTGGCTTGGGGATGATCGATATTGGTGGCCTAAAAAAGGTCAAGTTCAAATTGTTGCCAAGTCGTTTTTTTTTATCTATTAAGATTAAGTATGTCGATCCTTTCCATGTTAAATCTATTGAAGATGTAAAAGAATTTTAAAATAATCTTTTAAAAATTTACAGTGATATCTTTACTGTCAAAGAAAACTAAAACGGTTAGACTTCTCGAAATTAGTGCACTGTAAAAAATTTATTGTAGTGTTAAAAATGAGATTAGGCTACTAAATATTTATTTATTTATTTATTTAAAAACGAAATTTTTGTCGGTTTATGTTCTTATTTAATGTTGATTTTTATTCAACAATCAGAACAGTTTAAAAAGTCTGAAATTCTTCACTGACTTACTTAAATCTATACAAAACAGTTATATCTACAGTAGCTATGTAGGAAAAAGTACCATATAACTTACTTTTATTCGCAAAAATATAAATGGATTTCAGCTATACAGTTACAATTGCGTTGTTATGCCTTTTTTCTATATTAAAAATGGTCTAATAAATAACCCATTTTGTGTCATGAAAATTTACATTGGTGTCTCTTAATTACCGTAGTCGGTGTTCAAATTTGACTCTTAAATAGCCCCACAAATAGATGTCAGGAAATTACCCTTTAGGTGTCTGGAAATTACCCATAACCACAGGGTAATTTTCAAACAGGATTTTATTAATTTTATTTTTTGTTATTAATCCTAATTATCTGAAAATGTTTCAAAATAATCACCAAGCATGTGATGATATTACAAAGAGAAAGTTAAAAGAAATAGTCATTGATTCCTGAGTAATTGCAAAAGTTTTGTTTTTGTCTGAAAATTACACCAGGTTATCCCAGATTTTACTTTTTATGAGTTACATATCTCAGACATTGAAAGCTTAAGAAAGCTTTATTTCCCTTATGTTACATTTCAGAAAAGTCGTGAGTAAGCTGCCCCCTCAATCTATGGGCATATAAATATATCTATTTTGGTGTGAATAGAATATAGTATGTTTTATACATGAATATATATGAATATATATATGGTTATATATGAATATATGATAGTTGTGGTGAAAATATAATACATATTTCAGTTCGTAGGCCACATATTGTAGGCATTGTAGATCGTGAGCAATAAGCACACGCAAGAATTATTTGAAAACGTGTATTTGCGGAATATCATTTCATAGCAAAACAAAATTGTGAGCACGAAAGAAATTTTTCAATAAAACTACGAAATAAATGTATGTCATTTGCGATTGCATCAAACAATTCTTTAGCAAATCGGTATACTATTCACATAAAATATCTTGCAGTAACATAATAGAAGATAATGCAATAAAAAAGAAAAATGCTGTTTAAAGCTTGTTTGTAGAAAGTTATTTATTAGTACAAGGCTTCTCATATACTTAAACATAGCTGCCAACTCTTCCGCTTTTTTGTACCACGAAAATTTTTTTGCCTAATTTAATCGGCAGATTATGGCGATTTAAAAAGATAAAATTTACTAAAAAATTTTTGTGGTACAAAAAAGCGTAAGATGTCGGCAGCTATGCTTAAAAAATATTCCGAGAAAATTCACTATTTGCATTTCTAACGTCACATATTCCTCCCCTCATGAAGCTCAATAAAATGCATCATTTTCGTTGATTGACGTATCATTTATATAAATTCATTATGTACGGTATATAAATGGCAAGAAGCTTCGAATTATGAATTTGAATTTTCATCTTGTTTAAATCTCTTTTAATGATATTCATGAATGCAATCATATTTTTTTTTATATATATGACATGACGAATTGCATAGTCAGTATAAGTACATATGAGAAGTACAAAATATAAAAACTAAATGCAATAAGAATAACAGATAATATTAATTGTTCAATCCAGGAAAAATTCACTTTATTATATTATTTTATCAACAAATTATCACAGAGAAATTGGAGACTGAGAATTCTGTCACCTTCTCGAATAATATCGTAATTTTTGAGATAGGTATCGTTCTACATATAAAAAATTGTGTCATCTTTGTATTTGCGAGTGATAACATCCATTTTTAATAACATATTTGAGTTTCTTTATTCAACAGTGCTTTGAAAAAAGTACAGTTTATATATAGCAAATTTTACGATTTATTACATACTACTATTTGTAAACAAAAATATTTGCTTATTTAATCCTAAAATTTGGACGATACAATAAGATACGTTTTTTCCTTCATAAAAAGGTAGGTAAAAAGCGTCGAAGTTGGCAGTTACGGTTTTTTAAATTTATCCTAAATTCTCATGAGCTGTAAAAAAGTGTTAATGGTTATCTATAAAATTTTTCAAACAAAATTAAGATGTTAAAATATAAAGTACCTAGACCACACAATATGTTTCCATAAACGTTATATAAAATTGTGATCATGCAAATTCTACAGGTATTTGTTTTTCTCGATATATAGAATGGTATAACTGGTCTCCAATCAGAAAGATTTGACCACTAAATTATAAACATTATTACAATCCAATATCCCAACGCCTAAACTTATATAAAATAATAAATAAATGTTAATATCTCTATATAAATTTAAATAATTACTATATTGGTATAACAAACAGGAAATTTAAGAATAGAAGAAAAGGACCATGTAGCTGATATTAAATATAATAGAAAAACATCAGCTCTAGCAAACAAGCAAAAACATCCAAATAAATTTCAATGACAGTAAGATAATTTTTACTCGAGTCTATACTATCCATCCAGTATAACAGAAACCATAAAGATCCTAACACGCAAAAATTCAATATGTAATGATGCAGCATCATTTAACTTACCGAAATTATGGCTCGAGTATGGAAAATTATGGTTACGAAATTAAAAATAAACATACAATTAAAATAAAAATAGCGTGCATAATATGAAAGAATAAGCGGAAATTGGAATTATGGCGTTTCATAGACTGTACAATTTTATAATAATTTTATTTATTTGTTTTGAAAATGACTCGGGTCGAGTCGAAACGTGTAAACAGTCAAATAAACTTATATTTTGCTGTTTTTAAGTTTTAATTTACACCTTTTAGCATTTAAAATTAGTATATTATTACAAGGTTTTAACATGCTATAGTTGCTTAGTATCTTATAAAAAATTATTTGTTCGCGTTTTTGCATTTTACGAGAGATAGAACATTCAATAGTTTTAAATCAAACATTATATACGAAGTCACATCACTATAATTGATATAACACTTCGTCACTGGAAAAATTATGTGGTAAATGTTAGTTTGTATTAATTTATTTGTATATAAGTGTTTAATCTATTCCTTATGTTTTTAATCGTGAAACTGAGCCGTGTTATGTGCATAGCTGCCAACATCTTACGCTTTTTCAGACCACAAAAATTTTATAGTAAATTTTACCTTTTCAAATCGCCGTAATCTGCCGATTAAATAAGGCAAAAATTTCTATTAAAGTTTTGTGGTCTGAAAAAGCGGAAGAGTTGGCAGCTATGTATGTGGCTTGGAATATTAATCTGATACAAAGATACCAACTCTGTGCTCGGGCACATTGCGCGTATTGCATGTTTCAAAATTCCAAATAAAGAATTTTACTCGTGTCCCTGATTATAAAGTCACTTAGAATAAAGGTTGAACTGATCCCATATCTAGATGTATCTTCAAGTAAAAAGCGACACGGATCTTTTTAAAAGTAGAGCTATAGGTTAAACGCGACACTCAAAAATGGACATTTGGAGCTTGTTGTCTAGGTGTAGGCTGGAAACTAAATTAACAGAATATCTTTTAAATTAAATAAAATACCTATCATATTTATTCTTACACCCCCCCCCCCCTTCCGCGTATTGTTCTTATCCCATAGCTTTTAAAGAACTAAAGGAAAATCGTAATTTTCGCGTTAAAAGAGTTTATAATTCGGTTTTATGAAATGAAATTTTGTAGTAATCCAACAAAATTGAATTTTTATTTTAATTCGTATTAAAGTCACGTATGAATTTCTGTTTGAAATGTGTGAATTTTAAATGAAATGAACATATACACTATTTTCTATACTCACCTACTCACAATCACACAATCTACTCACCTATATTTCTTGTATTCACATGCATTAACTAAACAAATTTGGAGGTGGTATTGTAGGATAAATCGATATATATTACTAGTCTTTTATTGTATATACACTATACGGCCAAAGGTGACCGGTCGCTTGCGATTTTAGACGTTTTCTTAAATATCTAGAAAAATACATGAGGAATTATCTTGAATCTCCAGATCTGTAAACAGAGTAGTACTGGTCATATATTTCCGTGAAGATTTTTTCCAGAAATTGAAAAATAACGAATATCTTTTGGATAATCCTGTAAAAACTAACGTAGCAAACGCGATCAACACAGTAGATTATGATTAAGTGCCTTATTGCAATAAACTGTGTTCATTTTTATGAGAATAGCATGTATATTCGTAGAGAAATTAGAGTTTTTATAAAAATAGTCCCAAATTTTGCCAAGTTTTTTACTTATAATTCGTATAGTTCTTAATATAAAAAAAGTTCCTTTCAAGAAATATGACAAACAACATTGTACACAATACCCCGCAATCAGAATTTAAAAATAATAAATTTTGGATGAAAAATGAGTAGGTTTACTAAAAACGGTTTCACTGCGCGTCCGCGAATGTAATTATAATATAATGTGCACAATGTATTAGCTAATTGTATAGAGTAACTTTTGTGAAAGTCTCAAAAACATAGCTTGAAAATTCTGAAAATTATCGTTGATAGAAGAAGCTCGAAAGCCGTTGTTCCCAAAATGAATCAAAAAGATGAGGGGCTGTATCCAAATACAGTACTATGTGCAATATTTTGTATGCTATATTGGCACCAATTAATGGTATATGGATGCAACCCCTCATATTTTTGCTTCATTTTGGGAACAACGAATTTCGAGCTTATTCTATCAACAATAATTTTCAGAATTTTCAAGCTAAGTTTTTGAGACTTTCACAAAAGTTGCTATATACACTTAGCTAATACATTATGCACATTATATTTTGATTGCGTTCGCGCATGCGTAGTGAAACAGTTTTTAGTAAACCTGCTCATTTTTCATCCAATCTTTATTATTTTTAAATTCTGATTACGGGGTATTGTGTACAATGTTGTTTGTGATATTTTCTGGAAGGAATTTATTTTTTATATTAAGAACTCTACAAATTATAAGCAAAAAACTTGGCAAAATTTGGGACTCTTTTTATAAAAACTTTAATTTCTCTACGAATATACATGCTATTCTCATAAAAATGAAAACAGTTTATTGAAATAAGGCACTTAATCATAATCTACTGTGTTGAATGCTTTTTCTACGTTAGTTTTTACAAGGTTATCCAAAAGCTATTCGTTATTTTTCAATTTTTTGACTGCCCCCTATGGGGTTTCTGGAAAAAAATCTTCACGGAAATATATGACCAGTACTACTCTGTTTACAGACCTGGAGATTCAAGAGGATTCCATCGTATTTTTCTAGATATTTAAGAAAACGTCTAAAATCGCAAGTGACCGGTCACCTTTGGACATATAGTGTATATCAATTATTTAGAATTTTTAAAGGGACCTGAAACAAATGTAGTTAAGACTGAACAATTGTTTTCATACGTATATATGTGGAATTGAATATGGGAAGACTTCTCATTGATGACTCGATGGTGTAGAAATAACACGATTTAAAATCTGGAGTAAGCTATGACATATTTACAGGACACATACAAATTATTTACAGGTTTTAAGGGGATAAAATGCGCTTTTTGCGGTAATCTACCGGCCTTCAATACTTCGGCACGCTATCGGAGTCTGACGGGACGTCTTCCCAAATCATCCCGCAAGACAACTCTGAAGTCAATTTCAGCCTTCGTTCTCAGGCTGGAGAGTCAAAATCACTGAGTCATCAGGTTTATTGTCTTTTAGAAATTGTAAGCTTTGTCAGTTCTCATGAGAATTAGCTGCACCCTCTTATTGCGGTCAGGATGTGGTCAGGATGTTTTGGAAAGCGCAAGCCACATCCGCACTCGGGCATTTTGACATGCGTGCGCCCCTGACCACGTAAGACCAAAAGCAGCAAGAAAAGGGCAAACTAAAACTTATCTAAAAAAAGCACTTTAACAAAAATTTTCCGAAAATTTTAAAGTTAAAGAAAAAAAATCTTTAAAAAATTTTAGAAGTCAAAAGGCAGAGAACTAACAAAAAAAAATTATAATTAAAATTAGACATTTCCATTACAATGCATAGGCTGAACTGCACTAACACTACATGAAGAGAAAAAAACGTCTTCGAAGAAAGAAAATACATGAAAGTTAAAAAACGTCATGTGTGCCATGCATGCATCGTCTTTTCGTCTTTAAGAAGATCTGTCTTAGAACTCCACGTCTTTAAAATAGTTTTCCTCAAATTTATTAATCTTAAAAAATCCAAGCATAAGAAAAGAAAAAAAAATTCGTCTTGAGTAGTGCAGCAGCCAGTTACTATATAGCTTGTGGAAAAAAAATTAAATGCAGGTGTTGGGGAAGGGTACATACTAATATTTTAAACAATTATTTGAATCAAACATTTCAACATATATCAAAAATTACCAAATATATAAAAATACAGATACATAATAACAGAAAAATGTTTAAATAAATAGTCTCTTGATGTAGTCAGTAAAAAAAAAAGAAAAAATTATATTGGAGATGCCGTGCATATTTCACAAAAAAAATGGAATAAAAATTAAAAAGTCCTTCCGGCCAGTGCCGGGAGGAAGAGGTAGCTTTCAAATTCCTTATTTTAAAAATGCCAACTTATATTATTCAAACACAAGAAGCTCAATTTAGTGAAAATCGAATATAGGACATTCAATACTAATTTTTATCAATACTAAATCATTATGAATGAGAATTTTGTGAAATTAGTCAGCTTTATCCAAGCTGCTTTTATTTAAAGTAACTTATATTTGGCTGAGATGTTGATGTATATTATCCACATGCATTCTTACATGGAAATAGGCGAAATCGCGTGACAAATACCTGATCGTTTCCAAATGTTAGCCATACTAGAAATTCAAAGAGCTATAATCCAGCCATTTTTTCAGATATAAACAAAAGAACAAATTTTCAGAAACAAAATCTGCTCCGGAATCTTTGTATCAACGCCAAACACATAAAAAAATCTTTTTCATTTTCCAATTTTTTAATACCTCATTTTAAATTTTAAATTTAATTTTTTTTTTAAATGGCAACCCTTTTTGAAATAAGATGGCGAATGAAGCTGGCCAACGAACTCGGTCGAGACATTGGTATGTACTATGTACAGACCAAGTAACATCCAAATCGGTTCATAAATAAGCTTGTTATCGCGTGACAAAAATCAGGTCGTTTTAAAATGTCAGCCAGAATAGAAATTCAAAATGCTATAACTCAGCCATTTTTTTAGATATGGACGAAACAGAAACTGTTCCGGAATCTTTGTATTAAGGTCAAACACATACGAAAAAAATCTTTTTCATTTTCCAATTTTTTGGTATCTTATTTTAAATTTTAATTTTTTTAATTTTTTTTAAATGGCCGCCATTTTGAAACAAGATGGCGGATGAAGTTGGCCATCGAACTCGGTCGAGATATTTGTATGTACTATGTACACACCAAGGTACATCCAAATCGATTCATAAATACGCCTGTTATCACGTGACAAATATGAGGACGTTTCAAAATATCAGCCACGCTAGAAATTCAAAATGCCATAACTCAGCCATTTTTTAAGATATAGACGAAACAAAAACTGCTCCCGAATCTTTGTATCAACGTATAATACATAATAAAAAAATATTTTTTCATTTTCCAATTTTTTGGTATCTTATTTTAAATTTTAATTTTTTTAATTTTTTTTAAATGGCCGCCATTTTGAAACAAGATGGCGGATGAAGTTGGCCAACGAACTCGGTCGAGACATTGGTATGTACTATGTACAAACGAAGTTACATCCAAATCGGTTCATAAATACGCCTTTTATCGCGTGACAAAATTCAGGACGTTTCAAAATGTCAGCCACGCTAGAAATTCAAAATGCTATAACTCTGCCATTTTTTAAGATATAGACGAAACAAAAACTGCTCCGGAATCTTTGTATAAAGGTCAAATACATAAGAAAAAAATATTTTTCCATTTTCAATTCTTTGGTACCACATTTCAAATTTAAATTTTTTTTAAAATTTTTAAATGGCCGCCATTTTGAAAGAAAATGGCGGATGAAGCTGGCCAACGAACTCGGTCGAGACATTGGTATGTACTATGTACATACTGAATTACATCCAAATCGGTTCATAAATTCGAGAGTTAGAGTATGACAAAGGTCAGATATATATATATATATATATGGATATATATATATATATATATATATATATATATCAACTTTTGAACGGAGGGTGGTTTCGGGGTCTGGGGGTCATGATCGATGAAAATATACCAAAATTTTTTGAAATCGCTTTCCTCCGAACGGCTGCAATAGGTAGCTTTTTGTAATGAAAGCTACCTAAAAAAAGTCTTATTCCATCTGAATATGATTGCTGTCGGTTGTTTAATTTGAAAAAAAAAGGTTTTGATGAAACTGTTGTTCTTATCTGGCAGAGTTCGATAATACAGTCAGCTGTTTATTACAAGATAAGTTCTGGACAAAACGGGAAAAAGAGAAAAAAATACTGTGTCTAATCACGATTCACACTTGAGACAGCAAATAAAAAAAATAAATATGGTTCGTTCATTGAATTCGCAAATACAGATACATAATAACAGAAAAATGTTTAAATAAATAGTCTCTTGATGTAGTCAGTAAAAAAAAGAAAAAATTATATTGGAGATGCCGTGCATATTTCACAAAAAAATGGAATAAAAATTAAAAAAAAGTCTTATTCCATCTGAATTTGATTGCTGTCGGTTGTTTAATTTGAAAAAAAAAAAGGTTTTGATGAAACTGTTGTTCTTATCTGGCAGAGTTCGATAATACAGTCAGCTGTTTATTACAAGATAAGTTCTGGACAAACCGGGAAAAAGAGAAAAAAATACTGTGTCTAATCACGATTGACACTTGAGACAGCAAATAAAAAAAATAAATATGGTTCGTTCATTGAATTCGCACACACACTAATAAGAAAGGGAAAAAAAGGAAAGATTCCAAGTCTCTTTACGTTGAAGACGATCAGTCACCGATGAGAAAATACAGTCTTAGGATGAGTATGAATCATGGAATCCAGATAAATAAAAATAAAAATATATATACAGGAGATGCAGTGTTGAGAGGGTGTCCTTAAATAAGGAAATGATACTTGGACCTTTCGTGGGATAAAAAAAAAATATGCACATTGATATAGTAGAAGTACACTTGTAGTAATTAGCTGTTGGACATCACACACAAAAAATTAACACTTAATTACGACGAAACCAAAAAAAGCACAATTTCGCAACGCGAACACTTCTTTTACACAACCGGAGAGCACACACAAAAAGAAAGCACACTTTAAAAAACACTTTTATTCTCTTTTTTTACAAAGATATATTGTTCGTAAATGGAGTTTTTCTTTTCTTTCTGTGGCACATTTTCGGTTTTCTGGTATGGGAAAAAGTTGACACTGGTGAGCTGTAAATATATGCCGTCATTGACAGTAGGAAATATGTTTCAAGAAAATGGGCCACAGTTTCCATATTACTAACGCAGGTACGCTATGCACTTGCGGAATATAGCATGATGAGTAAAAAGCCGAGTACGTACACAAGGGAATTTGGAGCAACGAAGGTTTTTTGCACAGGTGTGTAGTCACGAGGGCAATTAGTAGATGGTAGAATCTGAGAAGGCACGTCCTCACTATGTACTGGGATACTCGAAACTATGTTCTTTAATACGAAATTCTCTTGTCTGTGGTCTAAGTATACGTTGTTTACACAATCAAAAACGATTATACAGTTGACAGAGATTTCGGCTGGAGGTGATTTTTTGAGTGAGATGCCATTCTGATCACATGTGAATTCTCTGGAAAATTATATCTCTTCCGATGATGAGAGAAATGTTCATGCGAGAAAATTCTCTGACATAAGCTGTGGTGGTATACGCATTGTTATCTATATAAATGGTTGTGCTGAACGACCCGATTGGTGTGACATTGCCGTTGCCCGTTCACATTGACACTGCAATTTGTAAGTTTGCGTCGTTGAGGGTGGGGGAACCGAGTAAGCGGTACAAATATTTTCTTACACACGCAATGTGCGAACCTGTATCCATCAACCCATCTATCGCTAAATCTGCAATTTTCACTAATTTTATCATGTTTTGACGCGGTTTATCTAATTCCACTACTCGAACTGCAGGAGCAGAGGTGTCTGAGTTTGAAACTTTACGGCGGGTGGTCTGAGTGCATTCGTAACGCTTGTGTCCAAATTGGTTTCACGCGAAACACTTAATTCCTTCGTTTTCATGTACAAAATCTTTAGCAAGGTGTCTGTCTTGTCCGCAAGAAAAAGAAATCATTTTCGGTGCTTTTTCGGTGTGTAGGGGCTTACTACTAACATTTGTAGGCCGCGGCTGTGACTGGCGATGGTGGGGATTTTGATCGCAAATTTGCTGATAAATTTGAAGTTTACTTTTAAATTCAGTGAGAGTGTGACAGCCAAAAAGGATTTCTTTATTATTAGGTGTATCTCTAATAACGGTGATAATCTAATGCATGAGTGATGCGTCGCCTATTTTCGGTCGTTGGGCAATTTCTTTCATTACTAGAAAGTATTCACTCATTTTTTCGTTAGGCTTACAAGTAAGTGAAGCTAGCATTTCATGTATTAGGGCGGAAGAGGAAATATGCGCTAATTCTTGTATTAAAGCTTGTTTTAATGTCACGTAGGATGTTAATTCTGGCTCACTGCGGACGAATAACGCGGTACTTTTGAGAGCTCTTTCGACGAAAAGAAATTTTTGTAACTCATTAAGTTGAAATGTTGTGGCCAAACCTTCAAATCTTTCAAGCCATTGCAAGATATTTTCTACTCGCTTGCCAGAAAAAAGTGAAATTAAATTTTCGAAATCGGTAAAGGAAATCGATTGACGCGGTGCAGAATGCGGAGAAATTGCGGCAGTGTGTTGCAAAGTAGTGCTGGAAACATTTGATAATGAAATGGATTGCGAGAATCATTGTCTTCGGGAATTTCAGGCTCTGAATCAGACTGTGGTGAAATGGAGGAATGAAATTTTGCTAGATGTAACAGTGCTTCAATAAAACGTCGGGAGATGTCCGCTTCGTTACCAATAATGTCTAGGCATAATAAATTTGCCACTGAAATGAGTTGGGCTAAGGGGAAGTTTTTAGCTGTTTCCGTTATTGTGTCGCCAAATTCTGTATCCCCAATTTTAAATTTAAAATCCTCAAACTTCCTTAAATTTTTCGTATTATTTCTATTTTCAACAGAACCGAATGCCAGGGTATGTAAGAGTTTAATTCGTTCGGCGCGTGCCGAATTAATTTGGCCCAAAACTGGACGTATCTCTTGCAAAAACATGTCTAATAAAAGATAATTAAAGGCTTACTTCTATTGTGGTGTCCTTTTAAAAAAAGTGACTAACGCTGAAGAAATCGAACAAATCCATTTGAGAGGATAAAAAAACACTTCTGCTCGCACTTAGAATGAAAGAGCTGGCCCATAACAGAAATGTGCGTCAGTATTACTCGTCACGTCTACTTCTTTTTCTGTTCTTTATCGGATAGAATTTTCGTAGATCTTCTATATTTCACAAGCAGGATTTCAGTGATGTCTAGAGCTTGAAAAATAGTTGGATTTCCACCGGCCGAAGACACCATGTGGAATTGACCTTTAGTAATAAAGACTTCTCATTGACGACTCGATGGTGTAGAAATAACACGATTTAATATCTGAAGTAAGCTATGACTTATATTTACAGGGCACAAAACAACTATTTACAAGTTTTAAAGGGATAAAAGGCTTTTTGCCGCAATCTACCGGCCTTCAATACTTCGTCGCGCTATCGGAGTCTGACGGGACGTCTTACCAGGTCATCCCGCAAAACAACGCTGAAGTCAATTTCAGCCTTCGTTCTCAGGCTGGAGATTCAAAATCACTAAGTCATCAGGTTTATTGTCTTTTAGAAATTGCAAGCTTTGTCAGTTCTCATGAGAACTAGCTGCACCCTCTTACTGCGGTCAGGATGTGGTCAGGATGTTTTGGAAAGTGCAAGCCACATCCACATATATTATTAAAACTCTTCTCTTTAATATTTTACTAGAAATTAGTAGCCATGTAAATATATTTTTTATGTAAAATATGCAAAATATCCTATTATCAATATGTAGTACTATTTTTCGTAGAAATAATTTTGTGGTACACTTTATAAAGCTATACTTAGCTTTACTTAATAAGCTATATATAATTAACCCCTTGAGGGGCAAGCAATTACGTTTGTGTAATGCTGAATTCCCACCGGAAATTTAGAAAAATTTTATCTCAAAACAAGGAAAAGCAATTTTATGACTTTTTTCCACCAAAGTTAGAGAAGTAAAATTTCATAAAATTTTTCTGGTGTAAATCTTCATTAATCGTAGGTGGGATAAAATATATCCTCCGCCCCTCAAGGGGTTAAGTACATCAGATATGTTATAAAGAATAAAATTCTGAATCTAGCGCACTCTTTTTTTTTACATATGACTAGTTATATAGCATTGTTTTCTCTATAATTGAAAATAATAAGCAATTCTGTCATTAATAAAATTTGCACAAACTATTATAAAATTGCAATAATATTAGGATGCCTCAAAAGTTTCTTTCATTTTTTTTTTATGAACTACGCGAAATTTTTAAAACAGCGATATTTTATTTAAGTATTTATTTGTCATTCTGTTCACGAACGTTCTTCCATCTCTGGATGTCTCATAATGACTTCTTTCCAAAACATTTGTGATTTCCTGGCAAAATACTTATTAAGGTACTTTTTATATCATTCAAAGTGTCATTTCCTTTGACGAAAAGAATTTCTGAGAGAAAGAATAGTTCGGCGGAGCAATGTCAGGAAAGCAAAGAGGGTTGCGCAAAACTTTGTTTCTGACAGTTGTTGTTGTCATGGTGGTAAACAACACTCCGTCGGTTTGCTAATTCGAGGTGTTTCCTGGCTATTGCTGCCTTGAGTTACTCGAGTTCCAAGCCGTATATTTCAGAGAATGTTCTGGTTTGGAAGAAGTAGCTCGTAACATGTAACACCCTTTTAAACACCGCAAATAGTCCGCAACGGTTGGAGGTTAGCATTTGCGACTGGAATGGTAGCTTTGTCTCGTCTGGAGCAGGATTGTTAGCATCTCAAGTTGTCATAAAATATCTAACTTTTGTCCTCAATGACAATTTTTTTCAAAAAAGGATCTTTTTAGCATATGGAAATGCGTTATAGAATGTATCGCTCCGTAAGAGGCGCTAGGTGACAACTGGCGACTCTTTTTATATTCGTATATGTACCATTCTTTTTAAAAATATATATATATAAAAATATTGTAATACAGTTTTCTACTCCAGATGTTGTCAAAGTATATGTCAAAAATTATTGTTTCCCGAAAGTGGTGCCAATGAATTAAAAAATATTAGGGTAATTTCAAGCAAAACGTTTGATACAACCTAATACCTTCATTTCTATTCTCATGTCTTTGCTGCATCTTCTTCATAGAACGACAGATGAGGGAAAAACTCACTAGAAAACACTTAACATCCTTAATACTATAGGGAAATAGTACTTATCTCTTATATCCGTAATACTTGAAACTAATGAACTTTCACTACCATAACATAAATATGCATACAATCTGTATAGCAAAAACGAGATGAGTTGATAATCTCCTCCTAGAGTAGGCTGTAAATACAATCGGTTAACTATTCCTCGAAATTTAATTGATTACATTTATTCAGTTTAAGTTTTTTTATTTTTCTAAAACTGAATGATTCAAACAATACTCCAATACTAAAACGAAAGTTAATGCAGAAGAAGGTAAAACCATCTAGCTTGATCTAATCAATAGCAAGTTGCCTGCTAGCTACGCTATAGATTTATGCTATTAGTATATTCTGGCATATAAGCACAAATGAAAAATTATCGAAATTTACAGGAACTCTGGATATAAAAATTATGATGAGTATAATAATTGTGTTTTCTACATTAGCACTTAACTGTAAAGAGTGTTTGCATATTTCGTTACTAAAAGCTTTTAGATACCACTAATTTTAACCTGTAATCTTCGATTTATTAAATGACAGATATTTATCGATTATTTAAGGTAAATACGTAAAAAAAGGTGTTATCTGTTTTTAGTTTATGGTATCAAAAAAATGAGACAGTTAAAAGTTAATGTACGTGATATTTATTTACAAAAATGTATTTTAAATTATCTTTGTGTCTGTATTACAAGATACATAGAGGTGCTTATTTTGGGTCCCACTATTTCAGAAAAGTAAACATCCCTTATTTAATCAAAAAAAAAAAACTACGGTTAATACCATATCCGAAAATTAAAAAAAAAAGCACCTTTAGCCAACATGTACTCTATTTTTTATATTTTAAATGTAGCGTATTATGTTTTGTCTTACTTATATAATGAAAATATTACCGAATAAGGAGTGCGTGCAATACGGCGAACACACCAAAAAATAGAAAAATACAATCTAAAATTTTAGGTATGTATCATATACAGGAACGCGTTATATATCGGAATACGCGGCATTTCTATTAAAATACTGAAAATGTTATTTTACATTACTTTATGTGGGTTTTTGTAGTGTAAGTCACATATCTGATAACTGCTATGAAATTTGGCAACCGTTATTTTCGAAAAGTTTTCTTCGCCTTATTCAGTTAATGATTCGATTAAAATGCATTAATAGACTATAAAACCTATTCGGAAATGTTTACGAAATCAGTTACAGAAAAAGAGACTGTTTTAATAAATGTTTCTTTAATTCTCGGAAACATGCCGGTTCCTAAAGTTTCTAAGTACAGTACAACCTCGAAAATCCTCATCGTTGGGACCGAGGCTAAACCGGGTTTTTGAAAATTCCGGATTTCTGAAATAATATCAAAAGTGCTTCCGATAGTCTTAATGGTGCCTTTTTTCATAATTTAATTCATAGCCATGAATTTGTGTTAGATATATTTATGTATTTATGTTAGAAAATGAAAAAAATGATTTTTTTTTTAAAACTTAGTTTAATTGATATTTTCTACGTCACTAGAAAAAATTCTAATATATAGTTATTTCTTCTAGTGTAATTGCCGAAGCATGGATGTCCGTTTTATTTGTTTCAAATTTTTCTGCCGTTTTTTAATAAGTTTTTGTTACATTTTGTACAAGTGAAGAATATAGCTTTCGGAAATACAGTCTTCTTTAGAAGATATTAATTTTCCTGTCAAATTTACGCATTTTTTGCAGTGATACCTTTTCTACTGTAGGCTCCTCGTCCTCATTCTTTTGAATGGCCACCAACGGCATCGGCGGTTCTATTTAGCACAGCCATCAGAGATCTTGCTGTCCGCTAATCCATTGCTCTCGATCTCAAAGTTTTTAATTCGTATAAACAATTGCTATTTTTCTTTCTTGCTTAAGTTGGAAGAGAAAAAAAATGTGGGGGCGGAAGAAAATGACATGATGCCGGATTTTTGAAGCTGCCGAATTTTTGAATGCCAGATTTTTGAGTTCACACTGTATAAATAAGCCTTTTCTGAATCATTAGCTCCGAAGAGGCTATTGTATATTTCTGTTCACGTTTCTATTATATTTTCGTTGATTACGTTACTTTTGTTTCTCTTTCAATGTATATTGAACGTGAAAATACTGCAATACAACGTATAACCTATTACAGTCGAACTTCGCTAACACGAACAAGCTTAACGCGAATTACTTTTAACACGAACTGTTTCCAGTTGTACCGTCAAGTTGTATAGACATTTAATGTGATTTTATTCCTTTTAACATTTCTTTTATTCCTACACGCTTACGCAAAATCACGAATTTTATCACGAATTAAAAGGGATCAGCCTTTAATATATTTCCTACTCATAGCACGAACGAAGCAAGTTTTACCAACTTTTTGATGCAATTGTACTCTCTATTTTTTTCCAACTTCATATTTTTGAAAGAATTTTAGTCTCGGAACGTAAATACGTCTTTAGTTTTGATAGCCGCAGATTAGCAATTGTAAAATTGTCGGTCGATTCCTCCTCGCACCCACGCAAAAGATAAAATTCTATTATAAGAATCGCATTGAAGGGTGAAAAAGAAGTATGTAATACTAATTAAAGTTATTTTAACAAAGATGTTTACGTACACTAATTAAACTGGGAAACTGCAAATTCGATTATTTAGATTCTAATTCTTAAAAATAAATCGAGTTGACTCTCTGGAGTATGGGTGGTTTTCTTCGGATGTAAAGCAAATACCGATAAGTTCTCCTTGAAAAGACTCCCCCCGAGAGATATCCAACGTGTAGCTTTATATTCTGACAGATTGATGTTAGGAAACAAATGCAACACCAGCAACACAGTGGACTTTGAAGATGCACATTTATATTTATTTTTGTAACATGGAATATGTAATATTTTTAAAGTTTGAAATACGCGAATTACTTTTAACACGGACACAAAAATTTCCTCGTGAGTGTTCGCGTTAACGAGGTTCGATTGTATCGCATATTACTGTATTCAGTTTCGTTATTTAACCGTACTTTAATTATAAAGCTAAATTCTAGTTAAATGAGTTTTAATAAACGTGCATTGCATTTTCTTAAATCTTTTCAAGAAATCACAAACTTTTAAGATGAATGAATTTTAAACAATGAAATTAATTGTATTTTTAATTAAATTTCCGAATTCGAGAATGAACCGCCGTTATCGTCGATCAGAAAAGCGGGAATTGATTTGCATTAAAGAAACAAATTCACTTTTCGTTGAATACTTTTATATTGATATTTGAAACTTGATTCCAGTAATATTTTGCATTGTTATATATGTTATTGAATTTTTCTGTGTTTCCTTTTAGTTGTTTATTAATAAATATCGCCGTACTTGCTTAAATTCTTCCAAAGCACTTTCCTACGAAACAGCCACTACTAGTATCAAAGAAGGAAGATCAAAGCATGAATTCGAAATGAAAAGTAAGATCGTAATTTAACTACAGTAATTTAAATATATGCTTATCTTCTTTATATTATTATTGAAAATAATTGATCAACTCAAATATTTCTATTTTGTGAAATATTTTTCATTCAAGTTATTTTTTATTGTATATGGGGGTTTTTTTTCTGTATTTCTATTGATTCTTTTGTACCTGAATAAAATGTTTCATTTGATTATAATTCTGTACGAAAGTTTAAATATTTAAGTAACATAACAAACATGTATCTCTCTATTCTAAAAAAAAGTAACTACCGCTGTCACCGCCGCCGCCGCCGCCGCCGGTTTTGAATTTTTTGTGACTGGAGGTCTTTCTTCGTTAATATTAAGCAAAATATTGCATACAAAAATATGAAAATCGGTGGAAGTATAGAGAAATGTTTGATAAACACGCTGATGCAGACAGTTTTCAAATCGAAGAAATATTTAAAGAGATATTTAATGCTAAAGTTGGACAAAATCGTTCCATTAAAAAAGTTTTATGGGAGCAAAAACTGTACATCGGAATTTAATAATTTTTAGATCATTTTATGCGTCAGAATTTTCCGGTGTGCAGACTGCACTCAGTTTATTAATTTGACTCATTTTTTGAGGTTTTATTTCTATTTTAAATTCACATTTTCAGCATTTCGAGAGATATTTTTTACTTGTTTTAGAAAATTGTACTAATTTAATCTGTTGCCAACAGTATAAACAGCGCAAGCAATAATGTTTGCTTCAAATTAAAAATTTATTTTACACGTGACTATTATAAACAAGAAAATATAAAAAGCAGGAACTCACTGAAAATGATCATAAAAACCATATTACACGTGAATTTTAAAAGTGAAAGAATGTTGTAAAATAATAAATTCATTAACATGCATTAGAAGTCTTAAATAGGAGAAATTACGTCACATTTACGTCACCTTACACATTACGTAAAATGAACAAAAAATAATATTGCAAAACTGTTTAAATTTAAAAATTGCGCGAGACATTTATGTAATATTTTAAGATATTTTCAACTATTTTTATTATGATAGCGCAAATAATATTTCATTTCTAACAAAATCATTTTCACGTGAATAGTAAAAGGAGAAAGAAAAGTTTAGTGAAAATTACGTCAGATTAAAAACGATACATTTAAAGTGTCTCTCTATTCTAAAAAAAAGTAACTACCGCTGTCAGCGCCGCCGCCGGTTTTGAATTTTTTGCGACCGGAGGTCTTTCTTCGTTAATATTAAGAAAAATCATGCATACAAAAATATGAAAATCGGTAGTATTGTACAGAAATGTTTAATAAACACGCTGATGCAGACAGTTTTCAAATCGAAGAATTATTTTAAGAAATATTTAATGCTAAAGTTGGACAAAATCGTTCCACTAAAAAAGTTTTATAGTAGAAAAAACTATTCATGGAAATTTAATCATTTTTAGATCATTTTATACGTTTGAAGTTCCCGGTGTGCAGATTGTATTTCTTTTTTTAATTTGGCTAATTTTTTGAGGTTTTATTTCTATTTTAAATTCAAATTTTCAGCATTTCTAGAGATATTTTTTACAGATTTTAGAAAGTGATATTAATTTAAACTGTTGCCAACTGTATAAACAGCGGAAACAATAATGTTTGCTTCAAAAATAAATATTTATACGTGTAATAAATAAAAAAATTATTTACACGTGACTATTATAAACAGAAAAAAACATTTGGAATTAGAATTAAATAATTGTGTACAAAAAGCAGGAACTTATTAAAAATTACGTCATAAAAACTATAATTACACGTGAATTTTAAGAGAGAAAGGAATTTGTAAAATAATAAATTTATTAACATGTGTTAGAAGTCTTAAATAGGAGAAATTACGTCATATGTACGTCACATTACAGTTATTACATAAAATGAACACAAAATAATATTGCAAAACGGTTTAAATTTAGAAATTGCTCTAGACATTTATTTGATATTTTGAGAGGATACTTTTCAACTATTTTTCTTAGGAAAGCGCAAATAATATTTCATTTCTAACACAAGAATTTTCACGTGAATATTAAAAAGAGAAAGAATAGTTTGGTCAAAATTACGTCAGATTAAAAACGATTAATTTAAAATGTCTCATTTAAAAGAACTTTCTTTTCGCTTTGTTAAAAAATACCGGGAGACAAAGATTCTGTTTACTTAATTCCTTTTATATTAGCTTATTTTGAAATGTTGTTACACGTGTCTACGTCATCAAGTTATTTTTATTTCGACGTTTAATTTGTATTTTTATTAATGTTGTACTAATTTATTTGTTCTTTCGTTATTTGAAATAAAAATTATGTCAATTTGTATAATTTGGCGAGTGGTTTGGCGATTTGTATTTGGCGAAATTAGTCGACGGGATAATCAAGTAGTACAGCAGCGGATTTGGCGTTAAAATTTCCCGAATCAAAGAGAAATGAATAGAAATCCGTTTATAGGGAGATCGCCACTGTTTTTTAAATTATAATTCAATCTTTCGAAATCTTTTTAAAGCCGATCACATTAGCGTGCATTTAGAGTCTGCGGTGTCTGGACGGGGGTTGGCGAGCGTAGCTCGTAGGGGGCCGAGCCCCCTAGTGAAATAAAAAATAGTAAACGCTTCGAGCGTCGGGTCCTATATAGGATACGAGGGATTTTATACTAGTCCGACCCAAATCGAGTTGGGTCGAACTGACACGGACATTTGTTATTGCGTGTTGTTTTGCGTTTACGCTGTTTTCAGAAAAAAATAAATAAAAAAAACATTTTAGGTAAAAATAATAAATTTAGACATTATTGAGTACATACATAAGGCTATCTTTCAGTTTAAAAGATAAAATTCATATTACAGATACAACGGTAGAATATTGTATCATAATTGTATTAAACTATGAATTTCTTTTCTTCCAATCCAGAGTTCGAATTTCATCATGTCGAGTTCGAGTTGGGTTTTCGTTGATGTGTGCTTCGGGTCGAATTTCATGTTGACAAGAGTTTCGCAGGACAAAAGTTTCATAGATTTGACATGTGATAACATATTTTAAACTTTTTCATTTATGTTATATTCGTTCTAAAGTAACTACAGTTTTCCTTTTATCAGTGTTTATTCAAACATTAATTGAAAATTTATTCTCAATTGTTTACAAAAGTCATAAAAATGTGTTATCTTCAAGTTTGTGCAGCAACTTTTAGAAATTATATATTACAATTTGAACTTAAAATGTTAGATTATAAGACAGTCCGAATTTGCCGAATCGATCTATTTCTATAAAAGATTAACTTTATTTTTATAAGCTATTTTTTTATATTGAAATTAGCAAGTATGTGCATGCATGTGCTCGGAGACGCGTATTTGTGCAAAGTATATATATCTATATATTTGCAGTACCGGAAAATTTCTAGAACCGACTCTACAGCCAATTGGTATATTTTATTGGGCGTAGTATTTCGTTTAATTTTTACACAACTTTGACGCATACAGTTTTGTTTTATAATACAATAACCTCAAAAAATGTTGAACTTAACCCTAGAACTACCGGAAATTTTACTCAAGTTTTATAAAAACATTCTACACCAGAATTTTTACTTAAAACTATTTAATTTCTTTATTTAACTTATTATTGTCTGATTTATACATTTAGTTTGTTTTGAAGAAATTTCTGGTTTGAATAAATATTTTGAATGTACATGTCGGGTCCAATGGACCCGTCTGGTAGACGGAAGGTTAAACAATGAAATTTTACAACAATCACATTCTATTCATTATTACTCGTAAAAATTGTTTAAAATGTTTCAGATTGTTGTTATTAATAATGAACCATTGTAGTTTTTATTCATTGTTATACTTAATAATGGTAGAGGAAATTTCGCTAATTTGATTGTTTATTCGAAACTCAACTTCTGAAGTTTGTTGCGTTTCTGCGATTTTAATATTAAAGTCTAATAAAACTTTGATTTTTTGAACTGAATTCGTACTTAGTTATTTATAACATATTTTTTTGATTGAGTCATTGATAGTTCATTTCAATGATGTCTAATTTGAACTGTGACATCTACGATTTACCTCCAACTCAAGAGTGAGTAGTTTCATTAACGACAGAATAATTTATATTGTTTTGTCTTTTATTTTGAGCTAATTACATGAATTTTAATTAAACATACGATTTCTGAATTTCAGTGTTTATATATATATATTATGAACATATTGTATATTACACATATATATATGTATATGTCATTATAAGAGTGTGTGATTAAACTTATTTTTTGTGATATTAAAATAACTCTTTAACATAAAAAAAATATGTGTGTGCTTTTAAATTAATTGGTTTTAAAGTGAATTTAATATTGTGTTCTCTGTAAAGTCACTTACTGTGGAATTTGGTTATGATGCAATGCGAAGCGGACTCCATAGTTTTTACATTTGCAGATTCATCAAGTAACCCATTTAAAGATGTAATGTCTAAGAAAATGTATCAAAGTTCAGTTAATATATTGAAATGTCTTTCAATATTATTCATAGAGGCAGATTTACATTCTGATATAATTTTAGTTTTACATTTTGATGCAATACAGGCTAACACTTCTAAACTTACTGACTTATTATTTTAATTATTCTATAATTTAAACAGGTTTCCTAAGGGTGACTATTTTATATATACATGTAAAGTATATTCTAGATGATATATTTTTCTTGTTACTGTATTTAAAGTATTCATTGCTGTTAAAATTTAAAGATAGAAAAAGAACCACTTGGTTTGGAGAAGTAAATTTTTTTTCGAATTTTATTCAAGGATTAATAATGTATGGTTTAGGATATTGATTAAAAATTACAGTATCGATACTTTAATTCCGTTAAAAATCGGTTAACTTAACACACCGGTTAACAGTCTCTTTCGTTTTCTTAATACTAGTAAAAATTGTTTCATGTTATTTCGTTTATTGCTATTAGTGATGAAGCATCGTTGTAGTTAATAATACAGAAGAAATTCGTTAGTTAACTGTTTTTTTTTCAGAAACTCAACTGCTAAAGTTCGTTGCATATCTATGATCTTAATTTTGCAAAACTTTTATGTTTTCAATCAAATTAATATTTCAATTGAATTTGTATTTGTAACATCCTTTTTTGATTGAGTCGTTGATATTTAATTACGATTATCTAATTTCAACTTTAATTACATCAACGACGTACCTCCAACTATAGATTGAGTAATTTACTTAATAGGCAAAACGACACTTGTCCTTTTGTCTTTTATGTTGTAGTAATTAAATAAATTAATGTTAAATCTACTTCTAATCAGTTAAACGGACGGCAATGTGGATAGTTTTTTGAGAATAACCTAAAAACTAATTTGTGGATTGAACTGTAATTTAGTATTCTTTATTTAAAGCTTTAGAAATCGATGTGTATTAAAATTTTAATATTTTATCATTCCTACATTAAAGAAATATTTTTGTATTTAACATTCCGTTCTGTCGTTTCATACCTGTTTAATTGTACTTAATTAACCCATCTTGTATCACTAATGCCGAAAACAAAACTGCACAGAGACAAATCTCTCTTGAAAGTTACAAAAATGTTTAATAATCATATTCTGATAGCATCGAAATAAGAAAATATGAAGGAAAAATATGTTATTTCATTTGGTGCAGGAAAAATCATCTTTCCTTGGAACGATGAGGATCCACGGAAAAGTTTTAAATTAAACAATTCAATTACCCGAATCATGCATATAATCTCACGTAGTTCCAATAAATACAAATTAAGGTTCTGGTATTCCCGGTACCTTCATTTTTGTAGCACCATGAAAGTCTCATAAAAAGAGCATAGAGATAAATCTAGTTCAAATTCCAAAAGTTAATTTAGAATCATGTATGTCCATACAAAATTGGAAAAATTTGAAATAACATTTATTGTATTATAGTAAGCGCATGAAATCTTCAGACGGAAAGTAAAATCTTCCAAAAAGATGAAAGCAAAGTATTTCGCATACATATTAACTTATTAGTTATAGAATATTCCTCAAGTGGGTGCTTTGTAACCATGGAACTATTAAGAAAGAGGAACTGACTTATAAATAAATAGTGAAGTTTCAACTGTAACCACATTCGCAGGGGTTTATTAATTCCGGGGCTAATTTCCAGCAGTAAATTTAAGTAGAAATTTTCTTATTATTCAAATGCCTTATTAATGGAAAATTTCAGTCAAAAATAATCACAAAAACTGGTATACATTTTTACTGGTAGGAGTTTACTTCAGCGGTAGTAGTTCCGCCCTATTGTGGCAACGAAGACAATCTCTTGTCAGTGTCAGTGAATTATCAGAATACGTGGGCAAACTGACACCAGTAAAAATAAATGGAAATTTCTTACCATCTTTGTGAGAGAAAATTCCCATGAACAAGGCGCTTAAATAAGACGAAATTTTCTGTTCAAGTTTACTAGTGGAAGTTTTGACCGGCGGTAATCAGAAACAGTGTATCCGATTAAAAAAAGCATCCACCATCTTGTGACAACCTCCTCAGTTACTTCACTCACAACTGCTAGACAATACACTATATTTTGCCTCCTCTTTATTAATAGCTCCATTTTTGTAACTCGAAGCTCAATTGAAACAATTATAGATTTTAGACTTTCATTTTCATGTTACCTTCAGCTCTGTAGTCACATGCCTATTTAATCATATTTCTATTTTTCACTCCGCGCTAGAAAATCGCATAAAAATTATAAATCTCTCTTGAAATTAATAAAAATGTTGCTACAATCTTTTCCGTACATACTGTACAAAACATGAAAGTAAATGTATCATAGCTGATGCTTGATAAATTCGCTCTTTTTAGAGAGAGCTGCAAACACAAATGATTAAGATAAAATAAACGTGAAAACGCACATTTATTAATCGTTGATTATTCTTTATTTTTCTATATTCTTCGTTTTGTATCTCAAACCCCAATCACGAGAAACCCATATTTAGGTTCTTATATTCATGGTTCCGCCAATTCTGTAGTCAAATCTTTTTTAAAATTTTTATTTAGTTAAACATTACATGCCGTGAAATAAAAATCGTCATGAAACTGTGCAGTAATGTGTCATCCTGAGAACATATATGAGTAGAATGGCACGATACCGCTGCATGAAAGATTTTTAAAGAAGATAAAACCAGCACAAAAGATGGAAATAAATTAAACCGTATACACACTCAGTTAATGGTCCTATAACATATTTTGTATATATTTTTATATAGAGAGTCTGCGTAAATGGAAATAGTTTTCTTGGTTCGAACAAAACTTTTGAGAAAAAACAGTTGAAAGTTTCATTCTTCCATGTGCAACACTCCAATCACAACATTCTGAAATTCACCAACTTCGTTAGAATGCTTTATGTGTCAACTCATATTGTTCGTAAGACACTAAAATCACGTAGCAGATGATGACATCTTTCATTGGAATTTCTCAATAAGAATCTTTTCATTAAAAAACAATGAAACCAATATCTAACCTTTCGATTTCGTGGTGCAGTCAACATCGGCATATTTTATCAATTTCGAGTAAACATATGTGCAGAGGTTATTTTTAGCATCTTCAAAAATGAGCATAATACCATTGAACATACAAATGTTACGTGAATGAAAAATATTTTCTGAATGATGTAAAAAAAAAAAAATGTAGATAGATTATATAGATTTCAAAAACTGTTACTTACAGTCCGTTGATAATGTCAATGATAATGTAATTCAGAAACTGCATTACTTCAGGATTTTGTGTTTTTAGCTATTTAAGACAACTGTCTAAATAAACTAAAATTTATCTAATATTTTATTTAAAAAAATGAGTATGTAAAGGGCAGCCGTCCGTACAGGTTTGTAAAAGTAACTTTTTTCACTAAAACTTAGGGACGAATAAAATAAATTCCCCTTAGCAATTATGCGCCATGCACTGCAATACACTTTCTGTGTATTTTAACCTCTTAAAAATTTATATTAAGTAAACAATCTGGGTTAAAAATGAAAAATTACAAAACTGACTTTTCAGTAAGCAAGAACTCAGTTTTGGTCAAATACAAAAATTAAAAAAAATATATTAAAATGTTTTTAGATACATCTGAAATTTTAACATGCCAGGAAAACTGAACAAAGTGAATTAGACACCTTTTTACATTGCATAAAATTAATTAACCGAAAAATATTTTGAAGAAAGATAATTAAAAATCTCTAAAATAGAAATTTAAGTTTCTAGTAGCGCTCGTGGTTTGTCTTTACTAAACGACGTGAAAACGAGTGTATACATAAGTTTACTTTAACGCGTTCACGCCGGCGCCGTGGGTCACACTCGACTGTCTCGCAGCTGCCAAGTCTCCGGCTTTTTGGATACCAGTATTTTAATACAGAAAATGTTGTTTTATTTAATTAGAACAATTGGGCGATAAAAAGGAACAACATTTTCTCTAAAATAATAGTGGTGTGCAAAAAGCCGGAGACTTGACAACTCTGAGACAGTCGAGAGCGACCCACCCCGCCGGCTTGAACGTGTTATTTCGGTTTTCCGACAATCGAAGTGTCTATAGATAGCCAATGCAAACTTATTTCTTAATGATTTGTTGGAACGGCAGATATTGAAGTAAACGATTCCCATTTTTATCATCATTGTTTTTTAATGTTTTTATTAAATTTTTGCTGTTTAAATCTCATCAAAATATGAAATTATGAATTAAATCTCACCTTCATATTTTTTCTGTGGATATAGGGAGTATGGAGTTTTTCATGAAACTAATGACACAGCCGCAGTGCCTTTAGCCTATGTACCGACGTTTTACAGCATTCAGTACACTGGAGTCACTTCATTTGAATATAACGGAACCACCTTTTATAATTACAATCTTTATGAGGCTCCTATCTTAAGGTAAGTCCATTTATTCAAGCATTTAAAAAGAACTTGTGCTGAAATATTTGTTTACAAACAATGTTTTTTTTTTATATTTCAATACAGTTTAGCGCAAAAAACTTAGGACAGTTTCTTTTATTTGAAGTACCGTATATATAGCTTTGTAAACTTAATACTTCCTTTGTGTCTTACTTTATTGTATATAACTTTTCCTCATCTGTCTAGATAGTTTTTTCATCTAGAATATTTCTTATTAGCTTTTTTTGACATTCTCACAGAAAGAGCGTCACACTTCTTTTGAAACCAGTCACTGTCAATGAATTTTCTGTTTTAACTAATACTATTACAGGGTTCGTACGCTTCGGGAGATTCACGGAATGTTAAATGTTTTAGTACCAGAAATTTTTATGAAGTCGCTGTATGGCTGCTATAGTCGCTATATTTATGTTCGCTATGTTTGAAGATAGAATTTCTTTTCATTAAGTAAGCCAAATATTGTTTTACGAAAATTTTGGTAAAAAGTGCTTGGAAATCCTTGAACAGTGCCGACCCTGTATTATAATACAAGCGTATGCAAATCGATCTTAACTATTTCGGGGAAAAAATCGCGTATAGGACTATATCCCTCCTCTACAACAAGAGTAAAAGAACATAAACTCTGATATAAAATGACACTATTTCTTCTTTATATTTTTTTTAAGAGAAAAATTATTTTTTTAATTAAACATATGAACAGGCAACGTGACAAGAATACAAATAAAATTATACATGTTAAAAATACAGACAACTGTTCTAAAGCTCAATCATTAGTGTAATCGCTAAAAACACCAACATTTTTTATGCATTTTCTTTTAATAATTGTAACTACTACAGTGATGGTGAAGCTTTAGAGACTTCTAAACAACTGCATCCTCTTTATACACCCATGACATCTACTATACGTATCACATATATCAGCACAATGATTTTATGTGATTATGCACAATGATTTTTATGCGCCCTCTGATTTTATTATGTATTCATTTATTAAAAAAATAAACGAATAACATTCTTTTCAAAGAGTTTGGTTGCAAAATACATAAATCTAAATAATTATAAAGTAATAAATTCAATCACCATAAAGCTATAGTTATGGAATCATATCAATTCCAATCCCTGTATGAAATATTTGGGCAAAGTCTTTTTATGTCATCATCACTTAAGCATATAAATGTTCAGTTTCAATAATGCAAGTTTTCTGGAAACACTTTTCTTTCTTAAGTAAACGTATAGTTCCTTTTCCCATCGAATTCGTTGCCGATTTCAAACTTTTTTAATGGCTTGATCTAACGAATCAATATAGCACTAATCGTACATCGCGCAGTCTTTGTAATATATGTCTTCTTAAAATTTGTACCCTGGATTGATGGCAAGCTTGAACTGCTGCCTATGTCTCAGTATTTTCGGGCACCGCATTTTCACAATTTCTAGAAGCATATATGAGAACACAACCATAATAGACCAAGTCCATTTGAAAAAAAAAAGAGATAAGTCCATTTAGAAGGTGCATGATTTATTCACTCCCGCAGTGAATCGTCTGTTTTCACATACCTTCTTATATATGGCATCTGTTTACATACTTGGTTCACTGAGAGAGTGGATAAAACAGATTTTATGCCTCTTCTAAATGGACTAAATCATTTTTATTCAAAATGGACTATATCATTTTTTTTAAATGGACTTGGTCTATTATAGTTGCGAACCTCTCATATTATAAAGACATAATCAATTAGGATTTTTTATTGCATCAAGCAACAAATGAATCCTAAAATTATGCAATTTTTTTTCAACTAGGGGGCTCTGCCCCCTACGAGCTACACCCGTTCAGACACCGCAGACTCTAAAAGTACGCTAATTTGATCGGCTTTAAAAAGATTTCGGAAGATTGAATTATAATTTAAAAAGCAGTGGGGATCTCCCTATAAACGGATTTCTATTCATTTCTCTTTGACTGGGGAATTATGAGGCCAAATCCGCTGCGGTACTACTTGATTAACCCGTCGACCAATTTCGCCAAATTATATAAATCGCCAAAGCACTCGCCAAATTATACAAATTGACATCATTTTTATTTTAAATAACGAAAGAACAAATAAATTAGTGCAACATTAATAAAAATAGAAATAAAACGTTGAAATAAAAATAACTTGACGTAGACACGTGTAACTTGCTTAAAGTCAAGTTAATGTGACATTTACGATCAACCATTATTGGCATTTAATCTTATAGTTTGGCGAATGATAGATTTTTGGTCGACGGGATAACTAAGTAGTACCAAAAATACATATGTGAATCGCTGTTTTCGTCTTTTGATTAAGTAAAATAAGTTAAACATTTCAAAATAAGCTAATATAAAAGGAATTAAGTAAACAGAATCTTTGTCTCCCGGTATTTTTTAACAAAGTGAAAAGAAAGTTCTTTTAAATAATACATTTTAAATTAATCGTTTTTAATCTGACGTAATTTTGACCAAACTATTCTTTCTCTTTTTAATATTCACGTGAAAATACTTGTGTTAGAAATGAAATATTATTTGCGCTTTCCTAACAAAAATAGTTGAAAAGTATCCTCTCAAAATATCAAATAAATGTCTAACGCAATTTCTAAATTTAAATCGTTTTGCAATATTATTTTGTGTTCATTTTATGTAATAACTGTAATGTGACGTAAATATGACGTAATTTCTCCTATTTAAGATTTCTAACGCATGTTAATAATTTTTTTATTTTACAAACTCCTTTCTCTCTTAAAATTCACGTGTAATTATAGTTTTTATGACGTAATTTTTAATAAGTTCCTGCTTTTTGCACATAATTATTTAATTCTAATTCCAAATATTTTTTCTGTTTATAATAGTCACGCGTAAATAATTTTTTAATTTATTTACACGTATAAATATTTTTTTTTTGAAGCGAACATTATTGTTTCCACCGTTTATACAGTTGGCAACAGTTTAAATTAATATCACTTTCAAAAATCTGTAAAAAATATCTCTAGAAATGCTGAAAATTTTAATGTAAAATAGAAATAAAACTTCAAAAAAAATTAGTCAAATTAAAAAAAGAAATACAATCTGCACACCGGGAACTTCAAACGTATAAAATGATCTAAAAATGATTAAATTCCCATGAATAGTTTTTGCTCCTACAAAACTTTTTTAGTGGAACGATTTTGTCCAACTTTAGCATTAAATATCTCTTAAAATAATTCTTCGATTTGAAAACTGTCTGCATCAGCGTGTTTATCGAACATTTCTGTATTTATTATACCGATTTTCATATTTTTGTATGCATTATTTTTCTTAATATTAACGAAGAAAGACCACCGGTTACAAAAAAATTAAAACCGGCGGCGGCGGTGACAGCGGTAGTTACTTTTTTTTAGAATAGAGAGAAACTGAATTCGGCTTTTTTGTACCAAATGTTCATTCACCTGTTGTTAGTACCTACGTCGTTCCTCCAAACATTTATTTGGACATGAACGACACAATAATACTGGAAGAGAACTTCCCTCGAACTTTCTTTTATCATTTTTTGCAAAGGCGAAAATTTAAGTACTTTGGTCGATACATAATATAACATACGAGTAGTCTGTATAATATGTACTAGTTTGTATACACAAAAGACATACGACAAAAGTCATGCGGAACTGTACATAATTTATAGGCTGTAATCTTTAACTCATTAATTAAAGAAGCCTTTCAGAAACTTTGAATAGAATAATTTGATTAAATTTTAGCTTCTGGCTGTACATTGGAAGAGACACAGGAGATGGAAAAACCGGTCGCAGATGAAATATTCGTTGGGTGCGTAACATTACCATGGGTAATTACGTCACAACTATTTTTTCCAATCTTAAACATTTCTACCTGTCGTATAGAAAATAATAATTATACTTATCCTTCATGAAACGCAGTAAGGTTAGTTGGGATAACTGGAACCACTAGGTAACTGGGCCATAGGCTATTTAAAAAAAAAAAAAAACTGTTGGTGTTTTTTAAGTTTTAGCTTTTGTGAACAATGCCCCTTTATCTCTACTTCCTAAAACAACGTGTATCAACTGAATCATAACTTTCACTTTGCTGTGATAGGTTGTCAAAAATTTACGTTTCTTTCCTTAAAGACAACGTCTATATGGTTGAACTTCCTCGGCTGAGTATTAAAATACTGTAAGTACTTTTATTAAACAATCATTTTTTTTAAAGATTAGACATATAACTACATTAATATTATTAGGTATCTATACATATTTACTTCATGTTTCAAATATAAGACCGGTGTCCCAGTTACCCCATAGATTTTTCAAGAATGGAGTAACTGGGACATGTATCCGGTGTAACTGGACCTTGCTGGATCCAGTTACCCCAATAGTTATAAATAATTTTTTTGTGTTTCTCTTACTACGGGAAGTAAATTTCTCCATTGTTTTTTGCTCAGAATAAAGAAAATTATAGAATACCTTATTAAAATTATGTAATGAAATTTTTAAAAAGCATATTGAGTGGTATCAAACCAAATTTTTTGGCCCCTTGAGAGGCGGTGATGCCGTTATGGCATCACTTAATTTTAATTCCTAATTGCCACATTGGCACCTGAATTTTCTGATGAAATTTTCACCTTTATTAAGTACGCGAATATATACTTTTACTTGTTTTCAGATAGATTCTCTGGTAAATATTGGTGTCATTAAATTATTTCAACATTTTACGAATGCAAGTACCTTGCCCCTGAAAGCGAGATAGCCAGACCTTGAAATTTTACTATACACAGGGGTCGCATAAAGTACTTAAGTACTTACGTAGCCGTTTGTTCATAGATTTACCTTGCTATTTTTTTCCTTAAAATACCCATGTAACTTTTATACTTATTATCTATACTAAAGAACATAAGTACTTCCTTAAGTTTTATGTTTTTGGTATAAATGAATCTAATATTTTCGCTTTTAGTGCTTTTTTTAGACACATTGACAGCAAAGGTTTCCGTTACAACGCTGTTTATTGACATATAATTTACATGACCTGCCTGGCTCAAATTTTTTTAAGTTGTTTACACTTTTTCAAACCGGACTTGATATCCTATATGAAAAAATATGAACGCGTGTGAAACATAGATCCCCCTGGTCCAGTTACCCCATTTTTGAGGGCAACAGGACCCATGAGGAAAGAAAGATGAAATATGCATATTTTTATATATTTAAATATTAAACTGTAATTTTGAGCATTTCTGTCTAATTGATGGAACCTAACTGAGCACATTTACAGAAGTTGAGACTTTATTTCAAATGAACTTTAGTTCTTCGAATCTGAATTGTCAGAAGCTCCAGAGTCACATTGTAAAATCATGTCCCAGTTGCCCCAGCCAACCTTATTTGTTCGCCAATTCTCATCTTGCAGTGACATAGTTGCCAACATGTATGAATTTTTATCACCGCTAAAATTTAATAATAAATTTTCCCTTATTTCATCGTCGAAATATACCGATTAAATGTGTCATTTTTTTCTTTTAATTTTGGTAGTAAAGAAAAAAATACCGTACAAATTGGAAAAATGCAGTAAGCATAGCTGCCAACATCTTACGCTTTTTTGTACCACAAAAATTTTACAGTAAATTTTACGTTTTCAAATAACCGTAATCTGCCGATTAAATAAGGCAGCAAATTCTTTTAAATTTTTGTGGTACAAATAAGCGGAAGGGTTGGCAGCAATCAATAAGACAATATATAATCATAATAGTCATAATCGCTTCCGTTTCACTTGACAATAGGTTCCGCCATTTTTTCTAAGTTACATTTTCATGCCTGACCTTATTATACATGCTAAACTACTTCTTGGTTAAACTTGTAATGCATTGGTACTCTTTATTCCTACCAGGCAACCTCAGTATTTCTTAAATTTTCGATTACGGGCTACGTTTGGCGACTATTTTGATATTCAGTCGTCGCAAAATTTTTGTTTTAATAAAACTTTCTCTTAAAAATAGTCTAGTATATATGTAGAGCAGAAATTGTTTTTTAAAAAAATGGAACAAATAGAATTAAAAAAAAAATAATCGCTGATATGTATACAGTTTCTCAACACCGTAATCAAAATGTTAAATGGGTTTTTATTATAAACAGATCATCACAATACTTGCACCACATCCATATTCCTTTCTTTTCCATTCCAAATTAACACGTTTAAAATAAAAAAAACTTATTTAACAAGCCTTCTCTTGTTACATGAGTAACTCATAACTATTAACTTATAACTAAGTAATTATAACTGCCGGCTATACATAACTAAACTATATCAAATACATTTCTTCGGATTGAAAAAAAGGCAATGCTTTGCCGGTATGATAAAATGTAAAATTACATAATTTACAACTGTCAAATCTAATAATGCATGTGTTTATTTTTCACATTTTATACAGTTACCCAGTTTATGACTACATACCAGAAGTTTATCCAGATGATTATCGGTATGGAAATAGCACTTCATTTGTAGATGTGAGTGGTGATATGCTTTTCCGTCCACTGTATTATGATCAGTGTAGGTCAGTATACATTGAAAAAAAATATTTTTATCGCTTTCAGATCTTTAAAAACTTATTTATTAAATTGATTTTTACGTTTCTGTGATAATTGTTTCATTTAATGTAAGAAATAATATTTGTGATACAAATAATGTTTATTTTAAAGGCAGAAAACCAAAAAATTACCAACTAAGTCAAATATGGAAGAATATAATTATAACTGCCTTTATCTACTAATAGATGTGTTTATTTCACCATTTTGAAAAGTTACATTATTTGTGATAAAGCAACCGTCTTTCATCGAGATAGTTATCTGTACGAAATTTACATATGAGTTGTAGATGTTAATTTATTTTTTTCTTTCAGCTCTTTGACGTAAGTATATACAATTTTTCAAAGCTGCTATGATTAACACCTCACATTCATATTCTGCTTTACCTGAGACATAATTTTGCATTATTTATGCATTTTACTGGTTCCTTTTACTGTCTTTCGCACTGCTATTTTTAAGTTTATTAGCGGATACATTTTTACATTAATTTTAAACAATTTCATTTTTTAATCGAATAACGTGTTTTTGCGAAATATGTGAAAAGCCTTTTGCGAACTTTTCGTATTACACTTCATTCACCGTTGTACGAAAGAAACCTGATTCGTATGCATCAGGGGATTCAGGATATTTTAGGTGTTTTACTACCAGAATTTTTAAAAATACTAGTCGCTATATCTAAAGATAGATTTTTTTTTTTTTTAACTTAAAATAAGGCAAAAATTACTTTACGAAAATTCTGATAAAATCTGCTTAAAAGTCCTTGAAGCTTACGAACCTTGAGAAAGGGTTTGCTTTCATGACAAATAAAATATATGATTATGTGTGTTACAGTATTTTTCGTAGTGGACAAATGTTTTTATAGTGGGTGTCAATAAATGTTAGGGTGTCCCGGAATATTCTATTCTAGAGAGAAAAAGGGAACCAGGGAATTCCCAAGTCGTAAGCTATAGACAACATATTTTGTAAAATATTTCACTTCAAAAATTTTCGTTTAATTTCGTATACAACTAATTCTATGTTTATACAATTACAAGTTTAATGCTTTACAAACGTTAAATACCTGATTATTTTAATAGGAGTATTATCCTTATTTAACTGCAGACTTCCGTTATTAATAAAGACATTATTCTATTAACTCAATAACGCCGGTTGCAAGAAAACTTGCCATATAGGAATTATGAAGTTTTAAATGTGGAAACAAGTATTTTAGTAAAGTAATTTTCATATTACCTAATCTCAAACTTTAAGACATTAAGTGTGTTAAAAATACTATTAAGGAAAGACTGGTGCCAACTGGTGTCGAGGTATTAAAAGAAAATCGTCGTTAATGAGTTAAAACCAATATTTGGGAATGTCGGTAATTCATTAAACTTAAAGTCGTGTAAAACAGAATTAGGTGCAAATTATCTGGGTGTAAACATCGCCGTTGATTCCGACTTTGAATCCGATAAAATTACTTTTTAAGTTAGATCCGATCCCTCTTATCAGAGTGGTTAGAATACTAGCCATAAAATAAAGAGCTTGATCGATTTTCATCGATTCGAAATCAGCGTGGTGTGGGCTAGGCGATTGTGCAAGGTTACATGAATTTTTTCAATACGAGAACGATAATTCTAATTTTGCAAAACAAAAAGTTTTGAAAGTAAAATTTTGTAACGAAAAGTAAATTTTAGTTATAAAAAAAGGAAATCTATCCACAATGCCTTAAAAAAATGTACAAATCATTACTGCAAACAGCAGAACCCGAGTTTTGATTAAATAATATATTCTTTTAAAATTTATAGCTGTAAGTAATTCTATTGAGTTAAGTTTGGTTGTTCCCATTGAAAAGTTTAAAATGTGAACTTGATATAAAGATAGTCCCTGGGCTCGCAGTGTTCCTAAAATTTTCTCACCTTTTATCACTACTTTAAAAGTATAATCAATACTGTAGATTTCAATTGCAGATATTAACGGGACTTATCAGAAAGATTCTTTAATTAAAATAGTGGTTGGACATGTAGAAAAATTTAGGAACGCTGTGAGCACTATACTTAACCCCTAATTATGTTTTGATTGTATAAATAAATAAAAAGGCGTATTTAAAATACAGAAGCATCGCAATTACAACTATCCTTAGATTTCTGACAAAAATAGTAAGAGACGTTTACCGTATTTTCCCGGAATGCAACATTTAAACACTTTTCAAAGATATATATATATATTTCTTAACTTTATAAAAAATGCGTAAACTATATTATTAATCGTAGTTTCTGCTTTTGTGTCACACTTTAAATCTATTTTAAATTAATTGGCCGTTGGTAATTTTAAAATCTTTTATCAGTAATTCAATATGTTATTAAGTTCATTAGGGGTTTGTAAACACATCAGTGCAAAACGGTGGCGTAATTAAACAATACGGTTCAGGCATTATCCGAAATCAACTATGTTATTTTAAAGAAATAATTTAATAAAATAATTTTTATTAATTTTTATATTTACATAATTTTTTTTCAGATCAAGGTTATTAAAATAAGTGATACATTTCTTCTTATTTTCTTCTTTCTTCCTTCTGTTTTTTATGTCGTTGATCCATGAAAAGTTGATTTTTTGATCTTATTGTCTAATGTTTAGACAGACATTATAAACGTGTAATTACTAGAAAAGTCACTGGCAACACTCTCAAGTTTGTCGCTTTACCTGTCTGTCTCTTAAAAAATCTTATACTTACAAACTTCGATTTTTTTTAATATTCCGAATTTTCATAAATATAATTAGAAATTGACTACATTCGTCGTGCGATAATTCAATCAAAGAAAAAGTTAAAATACTTAAAACTAATTGAATATGCGCCGTAGGATGATCCTGCCGTTTTTAGTTATTTACAATAAATTTTAAATTCTTGCTACAGAGGAACAAAGCTGCCTAAAAACTTTAAAAATCGTTTTCATCAAAATGAGAAATTTCGGACATTAAACATTATGTGGGATACGCCACTGATGAGAAATTCTTTTGAATATCATTTTATGTCTCTCATATGTCACTGTTTATATCTTTACAAATTCATAGGTCTTTTTATTTTATTTTACAGCTCATTTGCTTATGAAACAATATCCAGCCATCTTTCAACCGATTCTAATCTTTCTATTACTTATGATGTGTCACCTTCTGATTTCTCCTCTACTTCTATCTCGTATGGCAATAGTTTCAACGATATCAGCGATGAGGATAATAATAGTTACATTCTCGAAAATAATGTCTCATGTATGGAACCGTGTAGCTCTTCTTGTAGCAGCTTTCTATCTTTGAATGAAAATACTGAAACAGATTATCAAAATTATCCGGAGCCAATTAACGAGGTTGAAAATATTCCACTTATTATAAACGAAGACACTGATTTGCAAAATGTTGACGATTCTTATCGTAACATATCTATCACTAAAGTAAAACATGATGCTAATATTTCTAACGAATCAACTGTGTTTGAACAGTCTCTTGACATAAACGAAAATGAGTTAAAGGAAAATAGGGATAATTATTCATTCATCTCAGAAGAAAGCAAAGTGCTTGATTGGAGTATTGAAGTAGACAATGAGGATTTTGAAAAGGATGATGATGATTATGATGATGATAATGACGCTGACGCTATCAAGGTAATTTAACCGCACTTCATAAGTTCCTTAACACTAGAACGTCCGGGAATGCTACCCAAATTTAATAAAAACATTTTAACACCAGAGCTTTTATTTAAAACAATTTCACTTACTTATTTAACTGAGTTTTCTTTTGTTAAAATGTAACTAATTTTACAAAAAAAAATTTCGTTCGAATCGATACTTTATCATGCGATCGGTGTCAAATTGACACCTGCTGGACATTCTAGTATTAATGCTCCATGTATCTTAAACTGAATTTAAATGCTTCGTCATTTACCTCTAATTAAAATAGTTGGTACTTGTTATTTATCCCGTCGACCAATTTCGCCAAATTATATAAATCGCAAAACCACCCGCCAAATTATACAAATTGATATAATTTTTATTTTAAATAACGAAAGAACAAATAAATTAGTATAACATTAATAAAAATACATATAAAACGTGGAAATAAAAATCACTTGGTGACGTAAACACGTGTTGTCAAGTGAATGTGACATTTAACCATTCGATCAACCATTTGATCAACCATTATTGACATTCAATTTTACAATTTGGCGACAGTAATTTGGTCGGCGGGATAACTAACAAGTATCAAATAGTCATAAATAGATTAAGCTAGTATAGTTTTTAATGTTAATTTTGATGATGAAGTATAGATTTAGAGTACTCAGACATATTAAATATAGTAAAAAATGTCATTTAAAATACAGAAAATTATTACATCTATATCTATTATTTAGATAATAAAAAGCAACAAAACTTAATATAAATACAGTAAATTCTGTCTAAGGCGGACTCTGTATAAGCCGGAAATCTGTCTACCGCGGAAAATTTTTCAAGTCCCGGCGAACGCATAGAAAATTACATTATTTCATGCTGCATAAAGCGGAATCTGTCTAACGCGGAAACGGAAAGGATTTTATGGTCCCACCGAAACCAAAATTTTCGACAAGACGGAAAAAACGATAATTAAAAAATTAAAGGCATTTTGTTTATTAAACTTTAAAACTGATAAGTCAAATACTCAATGTCGAGCATGTTAATTAAATTCCGTAACACTTTGAAAAAGTTAATCGAAAAGAACAGAAACTGTTTAAATTTTAAGGAATTTATATTTATGCCATTTTTTCATATACAAAATTGCAAAATTTAAAAGTTAAAGTTAATATTTCAGGTAGAATGAGCATTCATCAAAATACATATTTCAGAAAGTACAATATATTATACTTTAAGGTTGTACTCAAATTCAAAGTTACAGCGTTCTGTCTCATTCTCGAAGTTTATTTATTTATTTATTTATTTATTTTGTGTGTGTGTAAACATCCAATTCGCATGTATTACAGCAGTACTAAGAAATTGAATAGCGTTTCTCATTTATCTATAAAGACAAAAGATCTTTCCGAATTTCAGTTTTCAACCGATTTTCGAGTCAGGAAAATCAATGAAAGGTCATCATCTTCGAGGGATATTTATTTATTTTTTTTTTTTTTTGGGGGGGGGGGGGAGCTTTTTTGCAAAAGCCGGAATATTATCTACCACGGAAAATTTTCTCAGTCCCGATCGATTCCGCCTTAGACAGAGTTTACTGTAGTAAGTTTTAATATTTTTCATCTTTTGAAACGTAAGTAATTGGAAATTGGAGAAAAACAATATACAATAGAAATGAAAGTTTCATGAGATTTCAGAGGCTCATCAGAATTGAGTTCAGATGATTTATATATATTTAATGTACATATACATTTGTCAAATGGTATATGAATGGATAAATAATGCACAAAGCCTTATCGGACAGCACAATCGAAGAAAATCTTATTATGCATGTTGCCATAATTTTATTGCTGCGAGGATAGTGTATATGAAACCTAATTGCCTGATTTATAAATCAAGTACATTGTTTGTTATAACAAAAAATATCTATTCCAATTTATGTATAAAAATTATAATATACAAAAATAAAAATAAAATATTGCTTAAGTCACGTTAAAAAGTGCGTTATACTTCTGACATGTGATTCTCGGTTATATTTAAAAATTTGTTAATTAAACAAATTGTAAAACTATTTACTTTATAGCTTTTTAAATGAAATTACATAAATATTAAATTATCAATTAAAATTAAGTTTAGAAAATCTTTTGCATCAAACATTAAATATGCTGCAGATTGGACTTTTTCGTTTGTTTATAAAGGACTGCACTTTAGTTGTGTTAGTGCAATGACATATAACGTCTCAGCTTCTAATTACTAATTTTGCTCTTAGTTTTCCAATTTGAAAATTAAAATAGCATTACGTTCGATCAATATTAACACGTTAAACGCGACGCCGGTTTCTGGGGACCGGCATTGATCTTTACGTTTAGGCGACGACGGTCCCTAGGGACCGGCGGTTTAAAATTACAAAAATAATATATTATATAATATTAAAAACAGTTTTCACTTTTTTAATGTTATGTATTTTATTAAAACATTTCAAACATAAAAAGGGTTTTCCTACACAAGAGTTACAAATTTTATTCACAAATTTTGTACAAATATATATACACAATTTCTGTGTATGCTGTCGCTTAAACAGAAATTAAAGTAAAATTAGTGTCGCGTCTAACGTGTTAAAATAATTTGCTTTTCTATAGCCAGTGGCCTAGTGTAGGGGATGAGTTGGCTAAGGGCCGATTCCGTAGGTAGTACCAGAAATTTTGTGTTTGTAACTTTTTATGATTAGCCACTGAGGAAATAATGCAATATTTTGTGTTATTCATGTCATCAAAAAGCACCTTAAGCCACTGCCTATACCAAATGTCTATGTAAATACATTTATCTCTTTCTTCATTATTTCTTATCTTTTTCTTCAGGCAAATTCCTCGACACTCAGTGACACAGATCCATACTACTCGAAAGAAGTTGTTAAATATTTAAAAGAACAACTCTATCTTTATGCTTTATCGGGTCATATGTCTTTAAAAGAAAGTCTGCCTGTCGTCGACATACTACCTGCAATCGAAGAAGATTCCGAATTCGTAGAAAATGTTGATAGTTCCGGACGTACTGTAGAGGTTTTAGAAAACATAGAAGGAAATACACGACGTGTGATAGAAAGTGTTATACCATCTAATGTAACCTTTGATATATCTGAACCTTTTATATTAAATCATGTTTTGGAATTAGCAAATGAAAATGTGGAGGAAGATAAAACAAAGATTTCAAATGTAACAGAAAATGATACGAAATCTTTTCCAGTTTTTAATATGTCACAACAATGTGTATCTAATAATAAACTTCACACAGCACAGAGACATGAGATAGTTAATACTGATGATAAGCTTCCAATTCCAGAAAGAAACGAGTTTCCAACCCAGCTATCTTCTTTTGTAGAATCAGAAAAACCTGTGGAAAAGGTTCCAAAACTTGCTGAGATAGATATCGGTTTTGATGCCTCGACAGAAATGAATCAATCAGAAGAAGAGGATTTGTCAAAACTACAGATTAAGGTTAAGGAAAAAGTTGTGTCAACAGGTGATTCATTGTGTTCTAATGCCAGTACATTTCCTAAATCTGTTAAAAATGTGGAAAAGAGGAACAAAATAATTTTTAATCCTGTTCACAGAAACCATGTCCATGTTACTAGTGAAGCTGGATCTCATGGTAAATGTTATTCAGAAGCAAATGTAGAAAAGACTAGAGAAAGTAATGAAAAAGTTTCAAGAAAAGAAGAAAAGAAGAAATTTCATACATTTAGAAAATGGTTTATTAATTTATGTTGCTGTGTAAGAAAAAAGACTTAAACGGCTGCTTCTTCAGCATGGCTGCTTCATTTTCTATAGAAATAAAGATCCTCTAAAGCAGCCAAAATAGCCAATACCTATTTTAAATATTTCTTCTGGACCTCAATGTTGTTACAAAAATAAAAAAAAATACTGGATATATAAAATGAATCATTTTATAAAATAGAAAATATGTTCCTCAAACAATAAATATAACAAAAATATTTTTGTCTCTTCATTTGTTTTACATTTTGTTTTATTTAATTTTCTGAAATTATTGTTATTTTAGTATACATGCATATCAGTTTTGAGAGTGACTTCATATAACAAATATCACACCAAATATCAAAAGATTTTTTTCTGGTTTATTTTATTTTTTAAATTTTTTTTAATCTCAGTTTTAAAGTTTTTATTTTAATTTTGAAACTTTATTTCAGGATGTAAATTGCAGATGTCTATTTTTTAAAGTGCAATACAACGAACTTTTATAAAGAAAACGAAAGCTATCCAACATTAATTTAAATACTATTTTCTGGACTACAAATGACATTTATTGTCTATACAGTTACCTATTTATTTACATTCAGCAATTACAACCCCCCTCCCCCTCGAACCCACAAGAAAGCAATTTTGAATTATTTATATCAGTATTTACATTTAACTGGTTTGCCAAAAATATATGTTACTATAACTATACATTATGCATCTTAACAAAATTTCTACTCATTAATAATTAAAAAAGCAAAGAAATGGAAAATAATATCTAAATTTGACAATAAGAAAATATACTAGATTTTTCTTTTTTTCAAAATGATTACGCGAGAAGAATTTTCAAGTAAAATATCTAGAATTTTACTTCAATTGAACAAAAAACGTTTAATAGTAAAATAAGTAAAATAAATTAGTATTTAACATCGATTCAAAATGATTAAACCTGTAGTTAAGTACAAAGAAAATAAAATCCTGCCCTATGGTCAGATTTTAATAAAACGCTGAATCGATTAAAATTAACAAATATGTTTCGAATTTATCTTCATGCTTATTACACTATCTCCGTAGTTACATGCAGAGTGTAGTATCCTGAAGTTGACTGAACGTTATTATTACTCAGAAATAAACGCTGGCAGAGATTGAAGTTCTTTCTATAAGCGAGTAACATGTGAAGTCTGGAAATCCTTTCTTTCCGTTCTTTAGTTCCAAACGGCGCTGCACTGCATGAAATTTAATATTATTTGAAATGTTGTTGCAATTTCAAATGCAAACCATTTTTTCGTCCCTACATCTCGAAACAAAAGAATGTTAATGACTAGATCAACTTCCATCGAATTTTATGAGTTAGTTTGAACACTAATGCTACTTGAGTGTTATCTTACGGAAATATTTAGTACCAAAACATGTAAGCTTTTTAAAGAAATTCCTTCTTCACGCATTAACTTGTTCGGGACTACGGGTGCATACATGCACCCTCAAAAATTGCATACAGAATTTGTTTTAGGCACCAGTAAAAAGGAAAGAAATATTTAATTTCTGTAATTAGAGCATTTTCGTGATTGTTTAAGTAAAGGTAACTTAAAAAAAAAATTGTGCCAACCGAATAAAATTTGCGTACAAGCCTCCGGTCCGGAAGGGGTTAAACTTCTCACAGAGTAATTAACATCATTTTCATCATAACTTTCATCGATACACTACCGCCCCCTGAATACTAGGCCAGAGAACTGACTCAAAAATGGCGGCTGCCGAAGGCTGATTTTTTTTAACATAGGTACGGTCCTTTCAATGTAGACATCAGTATTTTATAAAAGATTTCGATGACTTGTTTAATCTCAGACAAATAAAGTGGAAAAAACTTAAATAAATTATTGGTACGAATATTTAAGGGGCCGTACACACGCTGAAAAAAATACGCCTTCGGCAGCCGCCATTTTTGTGTCAGCACCCAGGTCTCTTCAGGGGGTGGTGGTTACACTACCGCCCCATGAATACTAGGCCTGAGCGCTGAAACAGAAATGGCGGCTGCCGAAAGCAGATTATTTTAAACGTTGGTATGGTCCCTCAAATGTAGATACCAGTATTTTATATGAGATTTCTCTGACACGTTTATTCTCAGCAAAATAAAGCGGAAAAAACTTTAAAAAACTATTGGTACGAATGTTTAAGGGACCATACACGCGTTGAAAAAAATCCGCCTTCGGCAACCGCCATTTTTGTGTCAGCGCTCACGTCTAGTATTTGGAGGGCGGTGGTTACACCATAACAAACGTCATTTGCATCATAACCACCGCCCCCTGAATTCTAGGCCTGAGCGCCGACACAAAAATGGCGGCTGCCGAAGGCAGATTATTTTAAACGTTGGTATGGTCCCTCAAATATAGATACCAGTATTTTATAAAAGATTTCTCTGACAAGTTTAATCTCAGAAAAAAAAACGGAAAAAAATAAAAAAAAAACTATTGGTACGAATGTTTAAGGGACCGTACACACACTGAAAAAAAAATCCGCCTTCAGCAACCGCCATTTTTGTGTCAGCGCTCAGACCTAGTATTCAGTGGCGGTGTCATATCTCATATCGTATGTATCACGAAACATTCTGAGGAATGACCTTTACTTTTATCATTATAAGAAATATTACCAATCAATAATGAACCATCCCTCATCGACAGGGATGCAAGCGCTGCGACACAAAGAGGGATTGCATACACGAGAATAATCCCGGGATTTCTTAGATTCGATCCTGCTATAATCCCGGGATTAAGAAAATTAGAATTTCTCCAATATCACCATTTTTTGCAATAGTTAAATATCATTATCTTACAGAAAAGATAATCAAAGCAAATATGCAAATTAACTTGCGTTAGAAAATATACCAAGTAAAAAATGTATGACTTTAATTAATTTTCAAAAAGTATAGGATAAATTACAACAATTGAACACTAAAACAAATATGCTGTTAATGTTTGACAATGTAATCAAAAAACATAAAAAGTCTATATTTCAAATGAATATCATCTTTTCAAAGTAATTGCGTAAGAGACGCAAAGGCCAACATAGTGGAAAAGATTCAATGCCGGGACTCGAACCCGGGCCATCAGTATAGCGTACTGACGTTCTACTGACTAAACCACATGGAACGATCCCCAGCCTGGAAAATTTCTCACTATTAAATGTTGGCAAGGCTACAAACGCAGCACAAGAGGGAATATTTTTATCGTGAGCTACCGACATGGGGAAAACACGAAACTTAATTAAATCCAGCACCAATAGAAACTATATTAATACAATATTAATAATCACTATATTAATAACTAGCAGAATTACCCGGCTTTGCCCGGTTTAAACAAGAGGGCCTTCCAGGTAAAATAATGTCAAATAAAAATATGGTAATCACAATAATGGAGCTCTGTGCATTCTCGTCAATAAAAGATAAAAAATATAATAAAAAAATATGAGGTTACTATGTCACAACAATAGAAAAATCCTTTATTTTTAAGCATCAGAATGCGCGTTTACTTTGACTGGTGTAATAGAATAATATATCTATCTATATTATAAAGGACCAACATATCTGTGCGTAACGCATACGTCATTTTGCGAATGGCAACACTTTGAAATTTCAAATAAAATTTTTTGGTTTTGCAATTTTCTCTACTGCAAATTTTTAAATTTCTAAACATCTCACAATTTAAATTTGTACACCGTCGTATAAGAGAAAAAATGCTCTTTTAAATGCAATTTGTTTGAAAGCTGTTTCTCAATTTTTTTTTGAGATATTAAATTTTTTGTAGTTTTTAATACCATTTTTCTTATCGTGGCAACAAAAGTACCTGATTTCTATTGAAAGTCATTGAAAGTAAACGGAAAACAGTCGAAAATAGGAGATACTGTATCTTTTTGTTCCCATTTTCTCATAAAACCCGAAAAAAAAGTTGAAATTAAAATATGGGCTATGTCAAGAATATTGTCTGTTATTCCGTGATAATGACGTCATATGCATACTTTTCTATAGACGAAGTTTATGACTGGATTGTAAAAGTGGATTGCTTTAGCGGATGCAAATGACGTCATTTTATAAAAAAGCATGTATTTTAATTCTTAAACCCGAGTTATGTTTTATAGAAGTGCGTCATTTTCACAGCCCAGCTGCTTTGAAATTCTTCGCAGGTGAAAATGCTTCACTTTTGAAAATAATGTAATCGAAATCACACACTGATAAAACGCAATGTTTTACAAACATTTATAGTGTCTTTATAGAAGAAAGGTGAGATGCAAATAATAGCGATTTATATAAAAGAAATTGATGATTCTCGCCTGGATGGATTTGCTTCGCCCAGTTAGACAAGCAAACAAATAATTCGTGCTTTAAAATAATATCATGTTCCTGAAGTTTTTGTCCAAAATTCTCTCGAATAATAAAATTTTGATGCTATTCTTTAAGACATTCTACTATAATTTTATTAAAATAACATAATTTGTTTAATTTAATTTTTCCTAATTTAATATAATCTATATATTTAAAACACAAGTGTGTTTTTTAGTCATCTGCCCTGATCTTTCTGCTGAACCAATTTTACTAATATTTTTTTACTAGGGGGCCCTGCCCACTACGAGTTATGCTCGCCAACACCCGTTCAGACTCCGCAGACTCTAAAAGCACTCTAATAAGCTATAAAAGCACGCTCTAAAAATATTTCGGAAGATTGATTTATAACTTAAAAAACAGTGGCGATCTACCTATAAACGGGTTTCTATTCATTTATTTTGATTGAGGAATTTTAAGGCCAAATCAGTTGCTGATAAAAGATACAATGACAGTTTTCGTCTTTGATTAAATAAAATCAGTTAAACATTTCAAAATAAGCTAATATAAAATGAATTATGTAAACAGAGTCTTTGTCTCCCGGTATTTTTTAATAAAGCAAAAAAAAAAAAAAAAAAAAAAAAAAAAAAAAAAAAAAATCTTTTAAATAAAACATTTTAAATCTGATGATATAATTTTCACCAAACTCTCCTTTCTCTTTTTAATATTCACGAGAAAATACTTTTATTAGAAATGAAATGTTATTTGCCCTGAAATAGTTGAAAAGATCATCTCAAAATATCAAGTAAATCACTCGCGCAATTCTTAAATTTAAATTGTTTTGCAATATTATTTTTTGTCCATTTTACGTAATAAGTGCAATGTGATGTAATTTCTCCTATTTAAAGCTTCTAACGCATGTTAATGAATTTATTATTTTGCATTATCTTTTCTCTTTTAAAATTCACGTGTAAATATAGTTTTTATGACGTAATTCTCAATAAGTTCCTGCTTTTTATACCTAATTATTTAATTCTAATTTGAAGGGTTTTTTTCTGTTTATAATGTGTAAATAATTTTTTTATTTGAAGCAAACATTAATGTTTGCGCTATTTATACAATTGGCAACAGTTTAAATAAATACCAATTTCTATAATATGTAAAAAATATCTCTAGAAATGCTGAAAATTTGAACTTAAAATAGAAATAAAACCTCAAAAAAATTGTCAAATTAAAAGAACAAATGCAGTCTGCACACCGGTAACTTCTAACGAATAAAATGATCTAAAAATGATTAAATTCCCATGCACAGTTTGCTCCTATAAAACTTTTTTAATGGAACGACTTTTTCAAACTTTAGCATTAAATATCTCTTTAAATAATTCTTCGATTTGAAAACTGTCTAGATCAGCGTGTTTATCAAACATATCTCTATAATACCAATGATTTTCATATTTTTTTGTGCAATAGTTTTCTTAATATTAACGAAGAAAGTCCTCCGGTCACAAAAAATTCAAAACCGGTGGCGGTAACAGCGGTAGTTACTTTTTTTTAGAATAGAGAGAAACTGAAAGCTCTTCATTTTCAGATGTGATCGTACTATCTCTCTTTTTTTAATATCTCCTCTTTTATATTTTAATTTTAAAAGCATTTTATGAAATTTCTTCAAAATGTTGAAAATTATATGGCTTTCATTATTGCAGATCAGAGAGAAATAATGAGGTATTTTTATCTTTATTTATGCTATTTTCTGATAAAAATTCAAAATTGTTAATAAACATTGTTGTATAGGGTTTAATGCCGCAAAATCCCATTAGGAACAGATTATTATATTAGGGGCATAATAACGGAAAATGACATACTGCTTTTGAAAAACGCACGCATTTTTCCTCATAAGTTTTCTATATTGTTTTTCCTTCTGCATGTGTACTGATAGTGAGTTTCAGACACTAGGATAAATGCTTATTTAAGTGAAAATGAAGTCATATGTAAAAGAAAACGATCATTTTCTGAGCTAAAACTAAATATTTTAACACACATGCGTCAAAAAAACATAAATTACGGAAAATTTTACTCCCCGTTATTGAGATTAGAATCTCAAGTAAACGGGCGTATGTTCACATATAAGATGTTGCTGACAATCGTAACTTCAAGTTTTGAGTTAAAATGAGTTTTAAATGATCAAACAAAATACAAATTTTTAAAAAATGATCAATATGGATAAGAGAAGTGCGTATGCAAATTTTGAACAAGATAAAAATTGCTGTTTTTCATTCCGGAATATGAAGCACAAGAGCCCCAATTCATAACCACATCCTGATAACTTATCTTTATTATATTTTACTACTTAAGTATCTATATTATAAAGAACGAACATATCTGTGCGTAACGCTGATGTCATTTTGCGAATGGCAAAACTTCACGATCAAATTTCGGTATTGAAATTTTCACTACTGCAATTTTTTAATCTTCTGACCATCGTACATTTTCAATTTTCATAGCATAAGGAAAAACTTTACTTTCAAATGCGATTTGTTTAAAAACTGTACCTTAATTGACTGATGTATTATATTTTCTAAAATAATTTTTAAGCATGGTATATTTTTTAAAGTTTATCTTATCGCGTATTGGTTTCAATACATAATAATAATAAAGATTTTGCACATAAAGCAACAAACATTTTTCAGCATTTATTTCTGATTATTTTTGCATAACGAAATTAATACTTCTTTTATAAACACATAAAATAATAATATTAAAAAAACCTACCAATCTAACATATTTGTGAAAGACAAATTAACGAAATTAATACTTCTTTTATAAACAAATAAAAGAATAATATCGAAAAATCGCAAATCTAACATATTTCTAATCGTACAATTTAAATTTTTAAATCACCAAATAAGATTTTTTTTTCAAATGGAATTTGTTTTCAAAGTTCATCTCGGTTTACTGATTGTCTATGGTTTCTAAAAACAATTTTAAAGCATGAAATATTTTTAATTTATCTATATCTCGCGGAATTCGATTACGAAAGATTAATCCGTTTGCCCTTAAAACAAAATGAAGAGGTCATCATTTTCTTACAGCTAATGCCCATTAAAAAAAACCTTCCTTATGAATAAATAAATAAAATAATATAAATAAAACACAAATTTAACAGACATGTATAAGGTCTGAAATTATCAGAAAGTAAAAGGATGCCCTAAGTAACAAAATCTTGGTCAAATAATTCTTAGCATGTCACTAATAAGAAAATATCGCTTTTGATAAATTTCAAAAATTTATTTGATTGTATAATTCGTATTTTCAATATGAAAAATACTTTTTTAATGTAAGTGGGCAATCTAAGAAAATTATTGAATATAAAAAATATTAGTTTTCAATTAAAATTTTTTTCACACTATTCTTTTATCCGGGATGCCCGGGTACGATCTCCTAGTTATTCTAAAGGTTCATACAAAAAAAGAAAATTAACGAAATGGCGCAGCAGTTCTGGTTACTGTTTGGTGTAACAGTTTACTGAAATTCTCGTTACCATGCCATCTATCTAAATTTTAAAGCAAAAACATGTCAGTTAGTAACGTTGAAATCATACTGATGGTGACAATGGCCTAATCCATAAAGTGTGCTTTTACTGGATTTTTTCTTAATTTCTAAAAATTGTCCATTTTCATTTTTTACGTTGTCAAATAGAAAAAAGTACTCTCAAATGGAATTTGTTTGAAAATCTTATCTCATGTTTGTGATTTTTAATGGATTTTAAAGTATTGGAACAGATGTCATAAGGTCACGCGACCTCCATCTTGGAATTTTTCTTGGCGTGAAAATCCCTTTTCCGCCAACAAGTAAATGTCGCCAAGCACCGGTTTATACGTATATTTGGCTTAACGAAAATAAAATGTAAATAATAAACAAAATTCGCTAAAATGGCAATCAGTAATCGTTGTAGGTGCGCTTCGCGCACATTAACCGAAAGAAATACATTACTGAAAATCAGCAGTTCTTGCTGTATAGCATTCTCAAAATTCAGCAGTTTTCGCTTTCTAGCAATCTCAAAATGTAAAAAAAACTCTAAAAGAAGCAAAATACACATAAAAAACAAAATTCGCTAAAATGGCAATCAGTAATCGTTTATATGTGCTTCGCGCACATTAACCGAAAAAAAATTTCGCTGCATTCAGCATTTCTCCCGGTCTAGCATCCTCAAAATTCAGCAATTCTCGCTTTGTAGCAATCTCAAAATGTAAAAAACTGTTAAAGCAGCAAAATGTACATAAAATTATCAACATACCTTAACAGACATCTGATTTCTTGAAAGTTCTAGCACGAAATATCATCACCGTCATTTTCCAAAATAGGCTTATGAATGCGCATTCACACACTACAAACAAACCTTCTTATCTTGTCAAAATTTCCTCATATTTCCTAATTACTTCAGCACGAGCATTTAAACGGACTAAAGAAACCATAGTCAATCAAATACATTCAATAAATTTCACATAAAAATAAAAAGGCAGAACTATACAACACGATTTCAAAATAAAGTCACAAGCTAAAATGAGATTCTCAGGGGTTGCCAGAACGACACGTCACAACACACACACACACGTCACACGGGATTCAACATACCGAGGTTGCCATATTCATAAACACCGCCAACAAAAAATCGCCAAACAATTCAAAACAACGGCTGAGGGAATATAAAGCATCTAAACCAAAATATAGACAGAAGCAATCTGATGCGGTGAACACAAAGCTCACGGGAATTCCATTATAGAGCTTTTGTTATTATGTTTTGGTATATATTTGGTATTTTACATTGAGTATTTTGGGTGCTTTCGATGGTGGGGCCCTAAGGTGACATAGTCAGGAAGCTCTTGCACGATATCATTGGGAAGGTCATACAACGTTGAATAGAATTTTTTCGCTAGATCTTTTATTCTTTTCCTAAGGTTGGTGGTTTTAAGGTCCCTACGGACGGTGGTATTGGGCAGGTATCTGGAGGCGCCACGAACAATACGGAGGTTTTTGTTGTGCTATCGACTAAAGTTATTCATGGTGGATTTGCAAGCGATTACGGCCGAAAAAAATTTTTAATTATATAAATTTGTTTTAATATTTTTTCCGGTATCTGCTTAAAAATATTTACGTTGTTTTATGTTTTGATTTTTTTTATGTCCGATTTTTTATTTTGTTTATAGCCAGTCCAGGCAATAGAGACCATATAGGGGCTCTACCTAGCAAAATTCATGGTTGTTCTGGAAAAAGGCTTACTATATGTTGTTGGAGTCGCTGAAACCGAATTTTTAACGTCCCACCAAAATTTCTCCCGGCAACGGACTCAAATTTTAGTAAAATGCCCCCCCCCCAAAGGTTTTTATTAAAAAAAAGAAATTTTTATTGTTTTCAGGGAAAAGTATCCGAATTTTTAACATCCCCTCAAAATTTTCCCCCACGAACACCCCCCCCCCCCCCCAAATAGTTGTTTTTAACTTAAATTTCTTATTATTTTAGGGGGATAGCATTACAAAATTCAGAAACTAGACAAAATTTGCAACAAATAGGATATATGGCATTATGACGTAAGATGAACAGGGAATGGGAGGGCTGCTCTGAACATGCACTGCGGCGCTACGTGCACTAAGTTATGAAGTCCAAGCAATAGGGGATTTTACCTGGCAAAATTAATACTAGTTCTGGATTTCGATTTACTTCATATTTTTTGGGTCGCTGAATCTGAATTTGTAATTTCCCACCAAAATTTCACCCAACAACCCCCAAAAAATTGATTTTTTGAAAAAAATTTGGTTTTTGAGAAAAGCGCGCGGGGAATGTTCCGAGGCAGCCCCCTCTCTCCCCGTTTATCCTACGTCCTAATGTCATATATCCTATTTGTTGAATTTTGTCTAGTTTCTGAATTTCGTAATGCTTTTCCCCTAAAACAATAAGAAATTTAAGTTAATAATAACTATTTTGGGGTGGGGGGTTTCGGAGGGGGAAATATTTGGGGTAAGTTAAACATTCGGATTCAGCGACCCAAAAAACTTAAAGTAAACCTTATAAGGAAAGTTCGGAGGGGAGATGGGAGGGCGAATGTAAACGTGTGAGTGGTTAATTGGAATTGCGCAACATAGTCCACGCAGCACCGCGCTCATGTTCCGAGGCAGATCCCCCTTTCCCCTTCATCCTAAGACATAATGTCATGTATCTAATTTGTTGCAAATTTTGTCTACTTTCTGAATTTCTAGATACTTTTCATCTAAAACAATAAAAAAATGGATTTTTTTTACTAAAAACGATTTTGGGGGGCTTTTTACCAAAATTTTGGGGGTCGCCGGGGGAAATTTTGGTGGGAAGTTACAAATTCGGATTCAGCGACCCCAAAAACATAAAGTAAGCCAATTTCCGGAACTACCATTAATTTTGCTAGGTAAAATTCCCTATTGCCTGGACTATTAGTGGTAAAACATAGATTTTTGCGCAAATTGTCTCGTGTAATCGCATTATGTAGACAACAAATAAACAAGAATGCAAGATATAATGTTTTCTCAACAATGTCAGTAATGTATATTTAAATGTCAGCATTGCAAACACGTCATTGCAACTAATGTATAGCTGTGACGCATTATTTTCAACATAGTAAGCAGTACGTTTGTTGGTTTATAGAGTTCATGGAAGTGCATTATTTTAATTTTGCGATTAAATAAAAATATATTATTATTGCGAATTAGTGGCAACCAAAAAGGAAAGCAGTTATCAGCAATCGCATTTCCACAAACTAGTATTGTTCCTCTGATTCCATCGATAATTCTAAGATTAAATAAGGTAAATATTACTATTCATTGTACACTAATGCTAGTATTAATATTAATTATTTGAATAGTAGTATAAATTTCTTATTTATTTTGTGCCGTGTAACATGAAAATGTGTTTAACATATTTTGTAACAAAGTGTTAAATATTTATCAAATAAAATCAGAGGTAGAAATAGCTAAGTATTAATTTATTGATTTTGGACAAAATTTCTTTTTCAATTTTCTGTACATAAGTGTATTTTATGTATATTAAATCATTACAATGATAGTATATATTTTAAGTTAATAGATAGTAGATAGTATATATTTAAGAGCTTTATGTTAACCCCTTGAGGGGCGGTGGGATATATTGTATCCCACCTACGATTAATGAAGATTAGCACCAGAAAAATTTTATTAAATTTTACTTTTCTAACTTTGGTGGAAAAAAGTCGTAAAATTGCTCTTCCTCATTTTGCAATAAATCTTTTTGCAGATTCCGGTATGAATATGAGATTACAGAAATTCAATTACTTGCTCCTCAAGGGGTTAAATGATTATTTTGGTTTTGAATGAAAAGGGCTTGAGCCTCCATTCCTACGCTTATGTTAACCCTAGAACTACCGGAAATTTTACTCAAGTTTTATAAAAACATTCTACACCAGAATTTTTACTTAAAACTATTTAATTTGTTTATTTAACTTATTATTGTCTGATTTATACATTTAGTTTGTTTTGAAGAAATTTCTGGTTTGAATAAATATTTTGAATGTACATGTCGGGTCCAATGGACCCGTCTGGTAGACGGGAGGTTAAGAAGTATATGTATGCAGAAATTTTTATTTTGCAACGAATATGGCGCCCGATCGAAAAAAGTAATTTTCGATCAGAAAAACAAAAGTATCTTTTTGAATTTAAATTGTCTTTGAATTTTCTTAAAATATTTAGTATTCTAAATTTTGGATTAAGATCCTAAAACGATATTAACGAAGCTCAAAACCTATTGTCATTTTTTACAGAATTCAAGAAACTCTTACAACTTGAAAAGCAACTTCGCTGTAAAAAGTTGATTTATTCGCCCAAAGGAAAAAGTGCACACTTACTTATCAAAATACAACTATTTTCCCTGCAAAATTCTATTTTGATTTGCATAATATATCATTCTTAAATTAAATCTGCATAAGATTTCTTTTCGCAAATTTACTCTAGTGCAAGTTCGTTTTGAAATTAAACATTTATTAATATATGGCGATTGAAATTTGAAGAGCGATATTTTAAAAAGCAAAGAAAATATTTCCTTACAAAATATCTTTTTTCAATCACTTCAATATACATTCATCTTCCTATCAACCTAAATGCAGAAAAATAAAAAGCTCTTGTCTGTTTTTTACGCGTTTTATGCAATACTTTGAAGCTTAATGCAATTTTCTTTTCCATATAAGGCTTTCGAACCTCAGTTTTGCTATTAATGATATCAATAAATGCCGTTAAACAGCTGTTTGTGTAATAAAATAACCGAATTTTCTTATCCGATATGTTTTAAATATTCATGAAAAATACTTTGATAATATTTGCTTTTCATGTAATATAGCAGAGAATAGTTTGACAGATATTTATTAGATTTAATATTATCAAAGTATATTTTTAAAAATATTCAGCTTTGAATGCACTTTTTTATATATCTTCTTAAGTTAAATCTGCATTGACTTCGTTTCGAAAATTTATCCACATTTTACTATTCTTTAAAATTCAAATTTTAGTTATTTTACACTAATAAATATTAAAAAAAAAAATAAGTTTAAAAAATATATTTATTTTATTAGCCCCCGATATGCTATTTCGTTCAAGCAACAATTAAATGTCGTCACTAAACAATAACGTTACGTTACATAAGCCAGCCATAAAACGAAGTAGATGCATCATTGTACGATTAATAATCACAAACTCTACAGCAATTTTTTAAACTGCTAAACATCGAATATTTTTAATTTTTATACATTCGTATAGCGGAAAAAAACTTTTAACTGCAGTTTGTTTGAAAACTGCAGCTCAATTTATTTTTGAGATATTAATTTGTTTTTGTAGTTTTAAATGCCGTTTCTGTAATGGGGGCAACTGAAGTACTTCATTTCTGTAGAAAGTAAAGGGAAAATAGCTGGTTACTATATCTTTTTGTTGCCATTTTCGCATAACAATTGAAAAAAAATAAAGTACGTGCTATTTTGAAAAGAAATGTAAATGAATGATTTCCGATAAAACATGGAGCTATTATAAACTATATATAATTTTAAATATCCATATTAATGTTACAAACAAATGAACGTATATGAATCATTAGATAGTCGATCTTTTTTGTCTAGTTTACGGCATCCCTTTTTACTGGTTTTGTGTATTATTCCGCGATAGATACTTAATATGCACTGTTTTCGACAGATGTCGTTTAAGACAGGATCGTAAATCGGGAGTTCTTCAGCGGATACAAATGACGTCATTTTATATAAAAATATAAGCGTGTATTTTAAGTTTTAAAACTGAAAGAAGTTTGGTAGAAGTGCATCATTTTCACTCCAACGGCTTTAAAATTCTTCACAGGTGGAAGTGCTTCACTTTTGAAAATAATGAAATAAAAATCACACAGTGATAAACCGCAAAGTTTTACAAAAATTTAGAGTGTCTTGATAGAAGAGCAGTGACTTTCAGGTTAAAATAATATGTGTTGGAGAGTTAGACTAACGAATTTAAAATGCATTTTTATTGAAACTAATTTTGTAGTTTATTTAATATTAATGAAACGGTTCATTCTTCAACAATTTTATTAATAAATATTTTATTAATAAATATCTTCAACAATTTTGTTAATAAAATCGTTCTTATTAAAAATCCGTCTATCCCAAAGCAAAAGATTAAATATCGAAAGAAATGTTTGCCTTTTTCTTTTTTTTTTTTTCGTTATGACTTTTGGTGTTATTACAGCGCAATAATATTTTAGTTTAACACATTGTATGCGGGCAATTTTCCGAAAATGAGCACCAAATTTAAGTTCACAAATGCCACTGTAAATTAAAACCTACTCACAACCAATTAAAAGCAAGGATTCTTGGACTACTTCTTGTTTTTTTTCCGTACAAAATTTCCGGTACCATTAATAATTTCTCACCCCAACCCGCAAAAATGTACTAGTACATGCCCCGCATACAATGTGCTAATAGACCATATTTTTAAAAGATTATTTAACGCAGCTTTTCATATTAAATTGTGATATCCCTGCGCCTAAATAAACATACTTTACGATCTTCTATGAATTTATCTCCTTTGGAAACAGACACATAGATTTTATTTTAACCCTTTCGGATCGAAGTAATTCTGTTTGCAAAATGATGAAATTATGGACCGACACCAGAATTTATAAACGAATTTATTAGGAATTAAAAACCTCCTTATTCTCCCAAACATTTGAAAAGAAAAATTTTAATTAAATATTCTTTGTGCCAGTACTTTTACAATTAGGTGTTCTTTTTTGTGGACACCGCTCGGTAAAGTGCTAATTGAAATAAAGATAAGCAAATCAAAATCTAATTTTACAAAATCCCGCAGCCACACCTACCAAAATATTACGTTTAATAGTTGGCAGTATGAACTTTTATTTTCAAAATAACGTTCAATGTGTTTTATACAAATCCGAGTTTATTTAGATTGAATTTCTTCCTACGGGATTTAACGTTCTTTGTCAAGAAGTTAAAATATTTTTTAAAAAGGTCTTGTTAAAAGGATAATTTTTGTGATTGAAGAAAAGAAAAATAATCTATTCAATCAAGAAATTTTACTTCTGAACACTTCACAATTATTTTTCTCTTTTAATTTTTCGAATTTTTGTAAATTTCAAGTTTAAAACTGCTATTAAAATTATTATTAAAAATGTCATAAAAATGTGACATAAACATACAAATTGCTAATTTAATTTTTTTCGTAAACTTATATAAAACACAAAACAGTATAAAATTTACCGAAAAATACATTTTTCTAAAAACTATTTAAATTCCATACTATTGCAAATGAATACATTTTATGAATTCCATACTCAATATAATAATGTTTTAGAAGAACTAGACTATTTTTATGACAATAACATGAATATTTAAAAAGTTATCTTTCTATACTAATAAAATTTCCACTCTGTGTGTATGCGATGGCTAGGAAAATCTACCACATGTACATAGGCTGAAAATGTATGTGAGAGCCGTCGAAGTCCTCTCCTGAAACTCAGAATTTTAACGACACACCCTTCGACTTATGCATAGATTGAGCAATCTTTTATTTCGTTTTCACTGATTTTTTTTTCTACAAGAAATTCACTTTTTCGTATAAAACTAAATTTTAATGATTTGGTTCTGATCTTATTTTACGAAACTGTCCTTAAATCAGACCAGTAACAGTAATAGTTATTTATTTTCTGCCAAAAAATCATGACTTGTATGTTTGAAATAATCTTCATAAATATACAATAATGATTGTTTCAGTGTAAAATATTTATTGGTGTATTTTTAAGATAACATAGTAAGTAAGCATTTTACATGAAGAATATTTTACAATACTAAGCCATCAAATTATAAAAGGTACATGTTAAAAACCATTTTTACCTGAAAATGCATTGAAATACGAAGCTAAGGCAAATTAATATAATCAAAGTAAACATCTAGAAAATACCTGATAACTGTACACCTATGTTTAATAATAACTGTTGATTACACTTTAAGAACACCATTACCTGGGTTCGTAGCCTCCTGGAATTTTACAAACCAGAAACTTCTTCGGCGCCAGAATTTTCTCATAGAAAATCTCTCCTTAAAAGAAGGCGAAATTTTGCCCATTTAACTTATATTTTTTTATCTCTATTAAAAAAAAAAATACTGATAAATCTCTAAGGAAATTCCCTGAGCCATACGAACCCTGTATTACACTAAGGATTTAAAAATCAGTGACGTCAAGTGCAAAATAAACGACGCTGATTATATAAAAAAATTGCCATTTTGATTAGTGAAAGATTTCGAAATCTTCGTTCCATTCCAATTTTTCGGGAAAATCAGGAAAACAATACTTTAAACGTTCGTGACTTCTGAATGATACTTCTCATAAAAAACAGAACAAGCTCTGTATTCTTACATCAACACCTTCAAGACTACATCACTTTTATACAAGAGGCATTTTAGACAAGAGGATTTGCTTCTTTCAGAAGTTCACATTATATACTTAACCCCTTCACTTACCAATTTTTTCGAAAAAACTGCAAAACATCATCACATTTTTTGCAATCCCATCATTGCATTTCATCATTTGCATTCATATCACAACATTTGGAAAACTGCCAATCAAAAGTTATTGAATTATATATAATTTATTATATTATATAAGATTTCTTTTAGTAAAAACGTGATAAAACAAATCTTAGTGATTATGCAATGATCGTAACAATGTCACGACCGAGTTTTTTCGGGATAGTAATTAATTGTCATATATACGAACACGAGATAACTCAGGATAATCAGGGAAGCGGTTAGAACTTACGTTACATTCTGCTGGTTCAGTCATAAACACAATGAAATTGATCTCATTTCATATCACTTCGTTAGTGGAGGATTTCATCCAGTAGTGGCAGCTGCATTATATTTACTCATTTTAATTACATTTTCCACAGAAGGTTTCACTATAAATATCCATTTTTTTTTCTAACTATGTGAACTACACACCGAAATTAAATATAAGTTTTTAAAGTTCAATATCCGTATCAGAATTGTATTACATATTTAAACTAAACTTTCCAAAAAACGTGAAAAAATTTTAATTGATATTAGTAACGTAGTTCTGAAACATGCTTCTTTCAAGATTAGATATACATTCTGCGTACCTTTTTCTATTATTTTCTGTTATCCATTAAAATTTGACAGCGGTATTTCGATTAATACTGTAGATGTATGAGTCTAATTATGAATATTATTGTGATATTATATATGTACTAGGGAGCTCTGCCCCCTGCAAGCTACGCTCGCCAACCCCCGTTCAGACACCGCAGAATCTAAAAACACGCTAATCTGATCGTTTTAAAAATATTATAGAAGATTGAATTATACTGAAAAAAGCTGTGCAGATCTCCCTGTAAACGGGTTTCCATTCAATTTCCTTTGATTTCAAAAATTTAAGGCCGAAACAGTTGCTGTTAAGACATCCAATGGTTGTTTTCGTGTCTGATTAAAGAGGATCGGTTAAACGTTTGAAAAGATGCTAAAAATAAAAGGAATTAAGTGTACAGTGTCTTTGTCTCCCGGTATTTTAAAACAATTTCTATAACAATAGCCTAAGTCATGTGACTATCATCAAGAATTCCGGGCGAACCACTTCGCTTTTTATATTCCTGGTGCCATTTTGGTACTTTAATTTTATCCAGGTACAGGTGATAAGTCGCCAAATATTATTCTATCGCCATCATTTCATCTATATCATAATAGTCCAAGCCATGTAACTGCCATAAATAAATACGCTCTGATCCCTTCGCTTTTCATATGAAAGTTTGGCCCAGATATCACATACGGCCCCATATTGGCGCGATTTTTTTCCGACGCTAATTTGGGGAAAAGATCAACAGCATAAACAACAACATCCGGCTTATCAAATCAAGAAAAATAACGATACTATGGTGCCAGTTGCGTATATGACATTGGCGTCAGAAAAAAATAGCGCCAATATGGGACCGTATGTGGTATCTGTGCCAAAAGTTTTCCATTTCGATTAAAAAAATCAATTTTTTTTCGAATAATACTACATAAAAGCATTGTCGCAAAGAATTTTTGGTACTGTTACGCTAGCCGAGTGCAAATCTCGCCAATAACTATTTTTCAACTCGCCAGTTAAAATTTTTTTTCGAGTGGTAAATTAAAACATTGCTTTGAAGTTGAAATTAAATGTCATCGTTTGTTACAGTGCTCAGCAAAAGTTTAGACAATGATCGATTATGCTTCTGTGCTGAGAAGTATTTAACGAACTGTTGTAATTCAACTGTCATATATTACTGGGGACTTATCTTTCATACACAAACAATAAATTTTAATTTATATACTTTACATAATATATAATGACAAAAAAAAAACAAATTTAACATTGCAGCAAAAGTATAGACAATCTGCCTATTAATAGAAAAATACCCATAAATTAAAATCGAACTGCACCTACATTGTCTGCTATTAATGCAAAAATGTGACTTGCCATCGAAGAAATTAAATCCTGCATTACTTGGGGGTCTATTTCGTACCAAACACGTTCAACATCTAATCGAAGTTCATTTACAGAGGAGTATTGTAAAAAAATTGCATAAACCGTATGAGATATGATGCCACAAAAGTTTTCGATTGGGTTCAGATCAGGGCTACACACGGGCCAGTCGAATATAGTAATATTTTGAGAGTTAAACCAATTTTTCGATTAGTATGCAACATGAATAGACACAATATCTTGCTCGAATACATATTTTGGAAGAGGTAAAAGTTCACCAAATGGCTGTAAATTGTTTTCCAATGTATGTATGTAGTCTTACGCAGCTTGGCGACCATTGAAAAACACCAGAGATACTTGAGAATTAAAACAAAGTGATGCCCAAGTCACCAACCCTTTCGAGGGCAAAGGACACATAATTTTTATTCCAAAAATGGCAAGAATATTTAATTAAAATTTTCCTTTTATAATATACGTGAAAATAAGCAATTTCATATTTTCTAATAACTTCGTTGATAAATTCTGGTATGAGTCCATTATTTCATCAGTTTATAAAAAGAATTACTCCGCGACAGGTAAGGGGTCAATTTGTTGTCAGATTTCAAGTTTGGTTGTTTTATCATTTTCATGTAAACTAATGTACATCTTTCTTTAATGCATCTACGAAATCCGTTGACACAGAAAGCCTTGGCTCACTTTTAATGCGATTAGCAGTCATCATTTGTCTAGATGCCAGTATATGAATCCTTCTATAATCTCGTTTTCTGGCCACACGAATCCTTCCAGATCTATGTTTTGCTTTGAAAGAGTCACCCTTAGACAGTATTTTATAGACAGACTTCTTTGGCCGATTCAAAGTAGCTGAAATTTCTGCAACCGTCTTCCCTTTCGATTTCATCTTCCATGCTTTAATTACTTCATCTGACTGAAAATTTCTTGCTCGCGGCATCTTCACTAACCGATGCTATCGCGAGGTGTACTTAAATCCTTCATGTTGTGACGTCATAAATTTGAAAAAAGTGTTTTTCCGTGAACAATTGCCAAAAAATCCCAAAAGTGTCTAAACTTTTGCAACATGCAAAATTCACTTTTTTCAGTTAAATTAAGTAATATCCTACATTAAAATCGTTATTTCTATCCTAAAATGTTTAAAATATATTTAAAAATAAGTACAGTCGTTTGTATAACTCAAGTGTTCGTATTTTTTATTTAAAGGTTAAAAATCACCAGTGTCTAAACTTTTGCTGAGGAGTGTACATCATTTAATATTTGGTCAGATGCCATATACGCACACGATTTGGCGTGATTTTTTTTACGAAAATTTGGCGAAATCCTCGTTGGTATATTCGTAGGTAATATTCGTTGGTAATATTTGAATACCAGTTACATATGTATTTTTGGTACTACTTAGTTTTCCCGTCGAACAAAAATCTATCACCAAACTATAAGATTAAATGCCAATAATAGTTGATAAATGTCACATTCACTTGACTTTAAGCAAGTTACACGTCTTTACGTCATCAAGTGATTTTTATTTCGACGTTTTATTTGTATATTTATTAATGTTATACTATTTTCTTTGTTCTTTCGTTATTTAAAATAAAAATTATGTCAATTTGTATAATTTGGCAAGTGGTTTGGCGATTCATATAATTTGGCGAAATGGGTCGATGGATTAACTAAGTAGTACCGTATTTTTTAATTATGTTCTATTTTTTTATTTTTAAAGGAAAATAACCAAAAAAAAAATTAACTATAGAACAAAACAATTTATGTAATTTAAAAAAAGTAAATAAAGTAAATAAACACCTATTATTATATAAACAACAATAGCCGGGTTACCATGTCAACCAAAATAATGCCATTTTGGCGCCAATTAGGTACCCTGGTGCGTATATGACATCTGTGCCTAATATTTTTCTTTTCATTTCGTTTAAAAAAATAAAGGAGTGAAAGCCATTTATTTTAAATGTTTCTGTTTCTATTAAATAAAATGATAATGAAATACAAATTGAATTATGAATAAAAGTAACATGATACATTTCTTAGCATACATTTAAGGGAGGCCTAACTTCTCGCCAAATTAGTTTAAAATAGTAACCTTTTCTTAAATCTGGGAAAAAAAATATCTGTTTGATTAAAATTTGAGTTGCCATCATTAGAAAAATGTATTTAAAATTAGAAAAAAATTAATATTTCGAAAACAATTTCGAATTTAAAATTTCTAATACCAGTTTTGAAATCTGCGGACCAATATTGATTTTTGGTGTTAATTTCATCGCAAAGTACTTTATATTTTAGGAGAAATCGCCGTGAAACATAATCAGATGTTTAATAAGTCGATTCAAAGAATCGTTACATTTCAGCCGTTTCATATATTCGTTTCATAAATTCGTTTCATTAGGATTTTATATATATAGGGTAGATTATTTCAGGAAAACATGCTCACACGTAAAAGCAAAGATGAATTTCAAACTTATTTTTGTTTTAACTATAGAAACAAAAATTTTAAAAATTAACTTACCCAGTCACATTTAAATTTATTATGATATGTATCTAAAAATATCATTGCGGGGATACTAATACACTGTAATTATCAGTTTAAGTTTTCTTCATTAAACAAATATGATAAAATATTTGATAAAAACTTTGTTTTTATCAAATATTTTATAAACACTATTATTTAATTATTTATATTTTATAAAAACAACTCAAATATTTTATAAAGTATTTGATAAAAACTTTGTTTTTATCAAATGGTCCAAATCATAGGTTCCCAACCTTTTCTAGATCACCGCCCCCTTTATGAGAAAACAAAATTCCAACGCCCCCTCTTCCATAATAGTTAATTATACCAGATAATGAAATATTGATGCATATTACCTATACCTATTTTATCTGTCTATCTATCTGTTAGGAGTCACAATGTAGAACGTAATTAAAATGACCATCAAATGTTAATTTGTTGAACAAAATTAAAAAATAAGCAAAAAATCAATAAGAAATATTTAAAAAAAGACTATTGCGATGGAAGTTTTAACAATTTGTTAATGTCGAGTTCCAATTTCGTTATCATCAACCCGTAAATTACCGCAAAGTGATGCGCAGTCCTTTTCTTAAACAGTACATTAGCTTAGCCAAATCCGATGAAGAAAAAGCAATTAAAAAAGCTGTATTTAAAGCTGCACTATTGCCCACAGTCCAGGGCAGAGAGCTAGTATAGATTTTTAAGCCACAATTGTTAGTATCCATTTCTGAATTTTACTTTTAGTTCTTTCTTAGTGCCTAACATACCTAATTTTGCATTCCACGATTTTCGATTTCAATGCTATTTTCAATGCTAATTACAGCTATTTTTTACATTCATAAAAGAATTGTGTCGATAACGTTTAGACTGCTATTAATAAAATTTTGTTTTCGGTTAGTTTTGCGTCGATTTTGTGCCTAAAAGAAATTTAATGTGGGATCCCCAGCTGTAGATTTGTTTGTATTGATTTTCATATAATATAGTAGTCCAGGCAATAGAGACAGTATAGGGACTCTACCTAGCAAAATTAATGGTAGTACTCAAAATCAGCTTTCTAGATGTTTTTTGGGTCGCTGAATCCGAATTTGTAACTTCCCACAAAAATTTCTCCCGGCAACCCCCCCCCCCCCAAATTTTGGTAAAAAGCCTCCCAGAAAAGGTTTTTATTAAAAAAATTCCATTTTTTATTGTTTTAGGGGAAAAGTAGCTAGAAATTCAGAAAGTAGACAAAATTTGCAACAAAATTAGATATATGACATTATGACTTAGGATGAAGGGGAAGGGGGGATCTGCCTCGGAACATGCGCCGCAGTGCTGCGTGGACTAAGTTGCGCAATTCCACTTAACCACTCGCACGTTTACATTAGCCCTCCCATCTTCCCTCCGAACTTTCTCTATAAGGTTTACTTTAAGTTTTTTGGGTCGCTGAATCCGAATTTTTAACTTACCCCCAAAATTCCCCCCCCTAACCCCCCCAAATAGTTGTTTTTAACTTAAATTTCCTATTGTTTTAGAGGAAAACATTACGAAATTCAGAAACTAGACAAAATTTGCAACAAATAGGATATATGACATTATGACGTAGGATAAACGGGGAGAGAGGGGGCTGCCTCGGAACATTCCCCGCGCGCTTTTCTCAAAAACCAAATTTTTTGGGGGTATGCCGGGTGAAATTCTGGTGGGAAGTTACAAATTCGGATTCAGCGACCGAAAAAACATAAAGTGAGTCGAAATTCAGAACTAGTATTAATTTTGCCAGATAAAATCCCCTATAACCTGGACTTCATAATTTAGTGCACGTAGCGCCGCCGCGCATATTCAGAGGCAGCCCTCACCCTCCCCGTTCATCCTAATTCATAATGTCATATATCCTATTTGTTGCAAATTTTGTCTAGTTTCTGAATTTCGTAATGCTTTTCCCCTAAAACAATAAGAAATTTAAGTTAATAACAACTATTTGGGGGGGGGTTTCGTGGGGGGAAATTTTGGGGGTAAGTTAAAAATTCGAATTCAGCTACCCAAAAAAACTTAAAGTAAACCTTATAAGGAAAGTTCGGAGGGGAGATGGGAGGGCGAATGTAAACGTGTGAGTGGTTAAGTGGAATTGCGCAACATAGTCCACGCAGCACCGCGCGCATGTTCCGAGGCAGATCCCCCTTCCCCTTCATCCTAAGACATAATGTCATGTATCTAGTTTGTTGTAAATTTTGTCTACTTTGTGAATTTCTAGATACTTTTTCTCTAAAACAATAAAAAAATTGATTTTTTTAATAAAAAGTTTTTTTTGGGGGGGGGCTTTTTACCAAAATTTGGGGAGGTTGCCGTGGGAAATTTTGGTGGGAAGTTACAAATTCGGATTCAGCGACCTAAAAATCATCTAGAAATCCGATTTCCAGTACTACCATTAATTTTGCTAGGTAAAATTCCCTATTGCCTGGACTATAGGAATATTTAAGGTTTTCATCACGGGTCCGTGCAACGCCAGAGGGGTGGAGAGGGAGGTCAGCTAGTTTTATTACATCAGTTTTATAAATAGATGGGTACGATACGGCCGCACCCTTTGACTATCTCAACGCCCTCCATTTCTCTCTGGATCCGCTGCCGCCCCCCTAGAAGGCGGTACCCCCCCTCCCCCCGTTGGGAACTTATGGTCCAAATGATACAATATTAGAAGTCGTAGAATAAGAAAATCGCATTTATAATTTTCTTATTGTTTTCAAATAAAGAGAACGTTTCTGAAATGCATACATTATCTTTTATTCTATGAATTTTGTTCATCACCTGCAATACACTTTCGAAATTTCGCAACCTTAACCCGGGAGGATGCGCGCCGGGCCTGATAGACCCGGAGTGCTTATGGTTTTTACAATTGTCACCACTATCTTTTTAAAAGTAATCTTCAACTTCTTTTATCGCAAAATTACCTCCGATTAAATAACGTGACGATTATTATTTGTATTTATTGGTGACAAAGTAAAAACCATTCATACCCTGGATATGCGCGTGTTCTCCGGGTTAAAGGTTGAAGCGCCAGGCATTACTTTGGATAATAGGCATAATGATCCATAAAATTATAGTTTTGCAAAGTATGATGTTACAGATTTCTAATTGAATGCAATTTATTAGGCGCCCACTGGTCACAGTTTTGCCTACCAATATAGTCAAACAATTATCTTCGTGGCAGAATTCGACATAATTTGGATTAAAAAATGCCACGAAGATTAATATTTAGAAATAGTACAGTAGCTATAAATGAGTCTGGTGGAAGGCGCCTTTCTGACATATTTATATATCCTATACAATCATAAAAAACATGGATTTCACAATTTAGTAATACTATTCTTTTAACACGTTAATCCTTTTATGCGCGCAGTAATTCTGTTTATAAACTGATGAAATAATGGACTGACAACAGAATTTATAAACGCAGTTATTAGAAAATACGAACTTGCTTATTTTCACATATATTAAAACAGGAAAATTTTAATTAAATATTTTTGGTGCCGTTTGTCAGTTTTTGAATTAAAATTAGGTGTCCTGTTTTAAGGACACTGCTTTCGAAGGGGTTAAATAAGTATTAGAAAAAGATAGACGAAACGTTGAGAAGGTTTTAAAATTCACAATTCTCCGAAATCCGGCCATGCTGTGTTTTGAGTGCATTCAATTCTACTAAAAAATTTTAGTAACTTTTTTTGGTATATAATCTCTGAAATAAAATACAGATTATGAGATAAAACGCGGGGATTACAATTTCGACTATTTACATATTAAATACAAACTTTATAATATTAAATGGCAATGCTCTTGCTATTTAAATATTAAATTTAACTTTTCTAATCAGAAATAGTGGTGCCAGTGTAAATTCCAAGTAGTGCACTCACCTTGAAATTTTTGTCTTTAAAATATAAATTTATAAACATATGTCTAAATGAAGATTTATATTGTAAAAGAATTTGTTATAACAAAATCTAAAATAGTTTTCTACTTGAGGCATGATTTATATTCAGATTAATGAAAAAGTCAAAATCTTTTAAGGGAGGTTATCTCGTTAAGCATCGGTTTTTAGTGCATTTGGGTGGAATTGGTTTAAATAATGCACATAAAAGAATGTGATTAACATAATGACGCGTTCATCCGATGTATTAAACGCCTCGCCTGTCCGAGTGCCACTGGTTCATGCTTTTAAACTAATTAAATTCAGATTTAATTAGTTTGAGGGCCATTATTATGATTTGGGGGCTATGATTAACCACTGGGATCTTCCGTGGTCGGAACCTCTTTTACTGTTCCCGGTCGGAGTTGGAAAAGGAAAGGGGCATTTTGATAATCCTGTATATTTTCATATGGTCACAATGTAACCGACCAGTAATTGTTTCACTGCATTTTTTTAGGAAGGTTAAGGTTATATAACTGCACAAAACAAAATTAACACTTGTAATAATAATCGAATTAAACCGTAAGTTACTTAATTAAAATTCTAATACTAACAGTAATGTTCTAAAATAACTGTGTGTAAAATATACTAAGAAGAGAAATACATATTTTCAGCACAGCAAACGCAATATTGCAGCGAGTTCAAGGGATAACAGTTTGTTTGTAAGTAGTTCACAAAAACCATTTAACTCTTGAAATATGATTTAATTTAAATCCTACTATCTTATGTGTAAATCTAGTTTTAATCTTACTTTTTGTATATTTGTGATTGTTTTTTAAATTTTTGTTATAGGGAACTAAGAATCATAACATATGAAACTTATAAAATAAACATCATCACAAAAACATTCTTTTTTAACAAAATAAAGCTCATACCAGAAAAATTGCACTCAGAATTAAAATAAATAATATATGGAACTCTCAGCTTCAAATAAAAGAACTGCTATCATTCAAATTCAAGACAGAGTTGTCCAAATACAGTAAATTCTGTCTAAGGCGGACTCTGTGCAAGCTGGAAATCTGTCTAACGCGGAAAATTTTCCTAGTCCCGGCGAACCCATAGCAAATAACATTAGTTCATGTTGTGTAAGACGGAATCTGCCTAACGCGGAAACGGAAAGGTTTATAATGTCCCACCGAACCCAAAATTTTGCATAAAGCGGAAAAAATCCTCTTTTAAAAATGAAATGCATTTAATTTATAAAACTTTAAAACTGATATATGTACATCAAATACTTTCGAAAATTTTGATAAATTTCGTAATAGAGTAATAAAGTTAATTCAAGAACCTTATTTATCTTTATGATTAAATATTTTTAAATGGTAATTTTTAACCATAAAAATCAGTAACACAATATGACTTGGAATGTGTCACTAAAGAAGGCTTGGTAAACCGAAAGAAAAATTAAAGCATTGATAAAAGATTATTTTCCGACTCTCTAAACTACTGTGTTAAAGATATAAGGTTTGAATTTGTTAAGGTTTCTCAGATCAAGAAGGGCAACTTTATGACATGAGTTTTAATTTTTTTTTGTTCGGAAATGCATGAAACTAGCAGGTGTTGTTGTTCAGAAATTATGTAATCGAGCTGTTTTTTATGGGTTTTTTTTCTTTAAAAGATCTTTCGGAAAATAGTGTCAAAGTGGGTGTTTTGAATTGAATTTCCGTGCGAAAGAAGAATAACCACTCAAGAAAGGGTGAAAAACGTGTTTGTCAAGTGATCAAATCGCTTATAACTCAATAGGTAATCTATTTATCAAAAAATGGAAAACACAGTTCGATTCCAAATCGCTTCCATGGTCAGGCTTTCTAATTTTATATCTTTCCGTTAAAAAATGAATTTGTAAATGTGTCAAAACGTTTTGCGCTGGTTGAGCAGAGCAGTTAAGAACAACCTTAATGTTTTTCATTAAATTCTAGAACTGAACTAATTTTATATCGATACCATTTATTTCAGTTTTTAAATAAAGTTTTTCAAGATTATTAAAGACAATAAATTTAATAAAAAGTTTAATTTACTTAAAATCTTAATTTTAAAGATCGATACTGAAGGTTGCGAACGTAAAAAAATATACAATTTGTTCAATTTTTTTAAATTTTATTTTTCGGGTATTTTGCATAAGGCGGAATATTGTCTACGGCGGAAAATTTCTTTGGTCCCGATCGATTCCGCCTTAGACAGAGTTTACTGTAGACAACTCGATTACTTATAAAGAGGAATAGTGCGTAGAGTGCACCCACAAACTCATTGGAATATTAAAATCATCCGTCATCTTAATGCAAAAACGAAGAGCTAGCAAATATAAATTTAAGGATCAACAGCTCTGGAATTAAACAATAAAAGTCACTAAACACAGAACTCACTAACCGCAAATTATACATAGGGAAACGCTTATGACGATGCCGAAGGGAGATTGAACATTATAGCCCAGTAAAGTTTGGGTTCGATAGCCAAGTAATTCATAATTAGCTGAAAATTTCAGAATTACCTCTTTATGACAAGTAAAAAAAAACCTTAAAAGTCTCAGAAGTTCTCATGTGTGCTTCTATCCAAAATGGCCGATCAAAGATGGCCGCTAAGATCTTTTTGCATCGTCCAATGTCTTTTTCCATTTCTAAGTCATATATTAATAGATTTTTACTTCTGAAAAATTCTGTTACCTCTACTTACATCCTGTTTTAATGTATACATAGGGCCTGACTAAAGCAGGGGCACACGGGGCATGTGCCCCGAGCCCCGTGCCAGAAAAGGCCTCAAAAATTAAAAAAAAATCCAATAAAATTGAAAAAAGAAAAACGTCGAGCCCTGTACCTAGTTTTTATCAAAATAAAAGCTACGAATGAGTTGTATATTTATTTATTTGTCGTCAAATTAATAGAATTCCATTGCCCTTAGCCTGTTTTGCCTCGTACAGGGCTCGCAGCGTTCCTAAAATTTTCACACTTTACTACCACAAATTTAAAACGATAATATTTATTGTAGAATTCTATTGTAGATGTTAGGGTAATCTGCCACGAAGATATTTGATTTAAAATACTGGTAGCAAAGTGTGAAAATTTTAGGAACGCTGCGAGCCCTGCTCGTACTTAAGAAACTATTGACAAGTTATCTGTATGTTTGTAACCCAATTTGTGAGGATTATTTTTAAAATTTTGTTTTAAAAATGACACATATTCCATTTTTCTATATAGAGATGTTTATCAGAGGACTGTGATGGAAAAAAAAGAAAGAAAGTTAGAACAAGTTTAAATTATTTATTACAAGGCACAAGAATTTAAATCCAAAGTAAAAGTACAATAAAACATTATAGTAATGCTTGTAATAAATAAGCTAATGATCTTGTGGTAAATAAACATAAAACAAAATTACCAGAATGCCACTCATTCAACGTCGTAACCCTTACCGTCGTCTTCAAGTCCGTTAATAGGATGAACTGAATTTGTGCATGCAGGGATGCAGTGGAGGGTATACAGGGGTATACGCCGTATACCCTCTGGATTTTTTAAAGGAACACCGTATACCCTCTGTTTCTCAAAAAATCTATAGTAAATACACTCTAGGGTATACGCTCGGCCTTGAGCGTATACCCTCTGTTTTTTTTACGACTACACCACTGTGTGCATGTTTCTCCTAAGCAAGAGGTACAAAACCTAGAACAATGCAGAGCTGCCTTCTTGCACTGACATATTTCATCACAGTCCCTTGCAGCAGTTATTTTGCAATCTCAAGAAATAAGCTGCAGAAGATCTTCGGAAATGTTGAAGGTCATGGGTTTAATCTGCCTTCTTTCATGAACCACCCCCATTCAGTAGGATCTAGGTTGTTTCCCAGCCACTGTTGGACTTGAAGATAAACCCGAAGTGAATGCTGCGAAGTTGCTGCACTTGTTGGTGGAAGAACGGCCAGGTTAAATGTTGATGAGAGATTTTTGGTTACTTCTTTATTGTAACAGATATATCGCAGCTCATCTAGGGAGTCAACTTTCTCTCTCCCAAAAAGGTTTTTCATGAATATCTCCCCAATTTCAATTACCTTTTGGGGTTTAAGTTGAGGACTGTTGAATAAGGAAGTCAAAGAAAGCAGCTCATGGTTTTTCTTTATCAATTTAAAAGCTGGGGATTTCCCCTTCCTAAAAATTGCTGATGTGGTATCACATCCAGTTGCTGCATCTAGGAAGAGAATGGAATCCTTCATTGGGAAGTGATTTTTGAATTTTAAATATGTTATTGCATTTTTGTTCACGAGGTCGTAGAAAGAAGAGTGGTTTTCCTGGGTTACCTCGTGCGATGAGAATGGTCAGCAGATCTGTGTCAGAACCAACTACTGTGAATAATCTAAAATTGGTCTTACTTGAATTAATTGCTGTTGTACAGATTAGTGCATAAGCATCGTCATCCGCCTGTAGGGCAGTTAATCCTTCGGCCTGGAAGTAGCCCATGACCATTCGAATAAGCCTAGCCTTGTTCTCGGAGTTCCGTAAAAAAACAGCTCGTTTGGTTGTGGCCACCATGTTTTCGTCAAAAGCAATAGTTGCAGACATTTTCGACATCAACCTTCTTTGCCTCTCCACACTTTTAGTTGATAAGGCACAAGTGTACCCATCAAAAACAACTGCTTCACATGGAGAAAAGTGTTTCTAGACAAATCTAACATATTTGAGGCATATATCTCAGTAGGTGTCGGACTCATTCCAAACCAATGCATGTAAAAGAAATCCTCCATCTACAATAAACGAGCAAGTTGGTGGAGGTTCAACACAAGGCTCAGTTGTTTCAATGATAGCAGCTAAAGTTGATTTAACATTATTCCTCATTGAAACTTCATCAAAGAGGGAGGGAGGTTGAGGAGCCAATTCGTATTTGAGGTAATCTCGTAGATTTTCATTTGACTTGAATACAGGAGCAATCCTGGTAAACAACTGTAGAGGATTGAATATATTCGGACATAAAAAGCTAAACGGAGCAAAAACAGAAGCGAAAATGACCACGCACGGTCAAGCCTTTGGCCGAAACAATAAACTGTGAGCAAAGCCGGCGTCAGCAAACTCACATTCCTCTTTAACCCCCCCCCCCCATGTCTGTATGGAGAACATGCGTAGGAAATTACTTCATTCACTACCTTTTATTTTTATTCTTATCTGCATTTTTTGTTGAAAAAATGCCTGTGTGTGAAAATGTAGGTGAAAACTCCAAAGGAAAAAGCGATTTTTATTTTGTTAAATAATTTCAGTTTAAATAAATCGTATTACCGTACATTTATAATTTCTTTATTTTATATACCTAAGGTCATATTCAAATTAGCATACTTGCTGACTGCATTGGTTTCCTTAGAAGCGAAAAATATCCACCAAGGCGTAATTATTTGGCGACCACGGTTGATCCGCCATCTTGGATGGAAGCCGACATCCATTCTACACATATCCAAGAGCTAATCCTGAAAATTTTAGCTCATTATGCATTTCTTAGCTATCGACACCCTTTTTGATCTGAATTTACTGGGCTAATATTTCATATACTTATTAAATCGAAAATATTTTCTGGTGCCACTTGAAATAACTTTTGGGTTTACTGTTACTATGTTATAATCAGAGTGTACTGACGGCACTTTACCACTTTAATTAATTACCTCTAAATAATTAAATTTCTCACGGGATTTTTAGCATGTTTATCCTTTAATTTTCATTGTAGTAACTGAAAAAAAAATATTACATGAAAAAAATTACAGTAGATCATATTGCAATAGATAAAGGATTAATTAGAACTTATTTATAAACAATCATTTTCTCAGTAGGACAATATTTTTAGTTTCCCACATAATCGCTTCGAGAAATACGGTTCAAAATGCCCACTTTGACATCATTTTTTGAAATATATTCTACCTCTGTCAAAAAATCGACCATTAAGGCACATTATACAGTTTCCGAATAAGTGAACCTACCAATTGGATGCGTTTGAAAGCAAAAATGAATTTAGAAATGAGTCATAAGAAAGGCAGTTTAGATTTGAGTAATACGATATTTTTTTCTTCAATCTTTATGTAATTTTAATTTGTTTTTTCTGTAAGAATTTGTTCTATCAAAAACTTGTCAGTATAAAAGTTGTAGATAATATTAATAAGATGCATTACAAATTTACGCGGATTGAATATCTTGTGATTTGACGAAGTTATGGATTTTTTCCTTCTTCAACCTCCCTTTTTGTTTTCGTTATAAATTTCAAAAACTTGTCAATAAAAAAGTTGTAGATAATATTAAGACAATTTATAATAAATTTAATTCTATTTGATATCTTGAGAATTGACGAAGTTATGAATTTGTTTCTCCCCAAAACCCTGTTTTTTCGCCCCTTGAGCCCATTTTTAATTTTATCAAAAATCTGTCATACATAAATATCTGGCCTTTTTTTAGAAGCAATAAAAACTTTAAACTTAGTCGATATGTATTATATTTGAGAAATTTGGGGGTTTTTAGTTTTTCACAAAACCCCTCCCTATTTCCAGCCTCCTCTTGGTCCGATTTTGCCCATTAACGTACTTGACCGAGATTTTATGCCCATTGATTTATGTATCAATTTGGAAAAGATTTGTGCAGAATTACGGAAGTTGATCGTGTCCATAAAAAAGTGAAATAGACAGATAGATAGATAGATAGATAGATAGATCAATTTTTTTACTGGGGGTGGTTTTGGGTTCTAGGGGTCATGGTCGGTGCAGATATGCAAAAAAATTTTCCGAAATTCCAACATAGGAGAGGATGTAATAGGTAGTGTTTCATATGAAATCTACCTAAAAAAATGATTCATCAAATGGATGTTTAGTTAAACTCAATTCAATAAGTGAAGCTTGAGATAAAATATATTGTATTTCAATTCAAATTTAATATAATTCATCTATTTTTTTTTCAAGGCAATTCCTCCGAAATATTTATTAAAAATACTTAAGACAATATGATTTAAATGTAATAGCGAATCTACAATAAAGAGATGCAGGATAAGACAATAGCTGTAACACTCTATTAAAAATTAAAGTTAATTTCATTTTAAAAATCAGTGTTTGTGATTTAAAATGATTATATAAAAATTAAGTTGAGTATACGCTTCTCGTAATTTCTAAAGAAAATAGCGACACTATTTTAGATTAGAAAAATTGTGATAAATATTTAACACTAGAACCGCCGTTGCGGTCATTTTGACCGCTGCCAAATAAAAATATTTCGATTATCACCAGAAATTTAATTCTAAAATAAGTTTAAAATGTACCACGGAGAAATAAGTTAAATAAATAAGTTAAGTTCTTTCACTTAAAATTTCCGGTGTTAAATAAATTTTATAAGACTTCAGTAAAATCTCCGGCGGTTCTAGTGTTAAATCGTAGAATTTCTAGTCACCAGTTTAGTCGTAGAACTGACAATATATTTCAGCAATTAAAAAGTCGAAATATTTCTATTAAATCTAATTGTTAAACAGTACGCACATTAAATATTGTGCTAAAATGTATTTACTAACTTTGATATCTAGTATAAGTTAAATATTAAATTAATCTTTGACTATTTTTATGTAACATTTCACCTTAAACATTACCAAACTTCTTGGATAACTGAATATTTTCAATCAATATCTGCGTCTATGTATTAGGTTTTTGCCTTAAACTTTTACTGTCAAAGTACTACTCTCAGGCAAAGGCATCTATTGCACGAATTTATTTGGTGGTATCACTTATTTTTTAAGGAACATTTTTACTTGAACTTTCAGTTCTGAATAGTGTTGAACAGTTGAGCAGCATTGGGGGATTACTTAGCTGCAATCAGCTTAACACCGAGCCTATTGTATTGTAAAATTATGAGCCATTGAGAAAAGAAAAAAGTGTAATTTAAAACGGCGTAATAAGTTAAAAAAAATTAAGGTAAAACACTAAAATTAAAAATTTTTAAAGGTAAAAAATCCCTGACGGCCCGGCCTACAGGCGGAGGTAGATTTCGAAGTTAAGTATATTAATTGCACCAACAAAAACTAAATCATGATTAGATATAACTCCACTTTAACAGTTTTATCTGGCCGCTTTTGACGAGTTTTTATTTCATTTTTATATAATAGCTGATTTTATCAGAATCATGTTAAGGCGGTAATAAAAAAAATACTTTTCCATGCTCAACAACTCGAAATTTTCTGGCACATATTCAGATTCATTTTTAATAGAAAAAATACGAAACTTGCTGACCAGATTTTTGAAAAGATTTATAAACGACATGTTTTTAATTTTCTTTCAATTAATTGAAACTTGATTAATAAACGATTATTTTCTCAGTAGGGCAATATTTTTCGTTTTTAACACAATCTCTTCGGGAAATTCTGTTCAAAATGCGCACTTTGACATCATTTTTTGAAATATATTCTGCCTCTATCAAAAAATCGATCGTTACGATACATTATATAGTTTCTGAAGAAGAGATATCAATTGGATGCGTTTGAGAGCAAAAATGAATTTAAAAATGAGTAAGAAAATAAGCAGTTTGGATTTCAATACACCCTTAATAAGATGATTTTTTTCTTCATCCGCTATGTATTTTTAATTTGTTTTTGCTGTAAGAATTGGTCCTATCAAAAACTTGTCTATATAAATGTTGAAGACAATATTAAGAAGATATATGATAAGTTCATTTGGATTTTATATCTTGTGAATTGACTACGAATTAGTCCGATCAAAAACTTGTACATATAAAAGTTGTAGATAATATTAAGGAGATGTATAATAAAATTATTTGGATTTGATATCTTGAGAATTGACGAAGATAGGAATTTTTTCCTCCCCAAAACCCTATTTTTGCTCCCCTTGAGCCCATTTTTAATTTTATCAAAAATCTGTGATACATAAATTTTTGGTCCTATTTTTAGAAGTCATAAAAACATTAAACTGATTTGATATGTACAAAAATTAAGACATTATGGGATTTTTTCGGTTTTCACAAAACCCCTCCCTATTTCCATCCCCTTGGTCCGATTTTGCTCATTAACGAACTTGACCGAGATTTTATGCCCCTTGATATTATGCATCAGTTTGGAAGAGATATGTGCAGAACTGTGGAAGTTATCGTGTCCAGAAGAAAGCGATATATATATATATATATATATATATATATATATATATATATATACTGTATATATATATATATATACTGTATATATATATATATATAGAGAGAGAGAGAGGGAGAGAGAAAGTTTTTTAGTGAGGGGGGTTTTGGATTCTAGGGGCAATAATCTGTGTAAATTTGGAAAAAAATTTCAGAAATTCCAACATAGGAACGACGCCAATAGGTAGTATTTCATACGAAATCTACTTAAAAAGATTAACACGTTCACTGCCGCAAAAAGGAAGAATTTTCACATTTCTTCTTGAAAGTCGTTTGCCACCAAAAATTCCGAAAGGTGAATTTTGCTTTACTTAATACAGCGAAATTTCTGCCAATAAAGAAGGTAATTTTTTTTTAAAATAATAGTGAGAAAGTAATAAATTAAAGCCACGAATATTCAAGTTACGAGTATACTCGTAGCGTGGCAGTCAAAATGCTAAGATTTAAAATTAAGTATTTAAACTAGGGGCGGCCAACTGTGCATGCTACACACCTCTAAAAGTTTATAGTAATCATTGCCTAATGTAATCATGGAATCTCTGCCATTCAAGAAGTCGGCTATTTCTGCAACCCTTTCCGATGCAGTGTGCCCGGGTCGGGATACCTAATTTTAATTTCAAACTTACAAATGGCACTAAGAATATTTTAATAAAATTTTGTATCAACAATGAAAGTGCTGAACAGTGAAGCAGCGGTTAAGGAGTTCCCTAGTTGAAGTCAACTTTATACCCAGTCTGATTATTGTGATGTCTTACATAATAGAAGAGCCATTGGGGAAGAATAAAGGTGTAGTTGTTTACAACTTCTTAAAAAAGGAAAAACTTAAGATTTTACTAGCATAGATGCTTTAATAGTTAAGAGAAATAAGTTAAAGACAATTTAAGAACTTGAATTAAATGATGAAATTATATTAAAATATAGGTATAGCTGCAGTACTAGACTGCTGTAAGGAGTAGAAAAATAAGTTAAGATAAAAGTTAGCACAAGTTCAAAAGTTACTCACACCAAGCATGGGCAGGGTCGGCGGTTAAGGAAGGCAGCAAGGCTGCTTACATAAACAAAAAGGCACTAATCAGGGCAATATATCTTTTTTTTTCTATATAGTAAATATATAGAGGTTTTTTTTTGTTTGTTTAAATATATATATAAGAAAGAAAAAAGTGAAAAAAATTACTAGACAAATTGACTTACAAAACTTTGCTTACAAACTTTTACTTACAAAATTGAGGTAGTAGGTTTCTGGAAAATTTGTATGAAGAACCTAAAAACAAAAAATGTTTCTTTGAAAAGTGCTATTCATAAATCGAACGTAGTGGGAGGCCTGCATAATATAATCTTTTAGATGTATCTGTAATAACATATATGTCTAACATATCTTTTACTTAACTCAACTATATTTTTGTTTCTAAACATGTAATATTGTATTTTAACTCACTTTTTGTTGTGCTAGAAGCATAAACTTTATGTTCAAGAATATTGTTTTCTATGAAAATACAGCATTTTACTACATTTAGAATATTATTATAAACTAGCAGATGCTTCTAGTACTTGGTGATTACGATATGTTCTTACAAATTGTCCTTGATTAACACGACTGTGATAACAGAAAATATACATATAGTAAACGAAACTCGTACAATAACACCCCTTTCAATTAATTAGATTATGTTTTCGGTTATAAATGAAAAGCCTCGCTAATAAAGGTGGTATGTGACAAAAAAAAAAAAAAAAAAAAAAAAAAAAAAAAAAAAAACATTGAGTTAATCATATGATTGAAGATAATGTCCTCTACCATTTGTTAAATTGCTATTTGAACAAAACCTAATCCTCACAGAAAAGTCAACTGATAAAGGAGGTATTTGACATAAACTACTGTCATTTTAGTTGATATGAGTGGTCCAAAATGTACTCTTACAAAATGAGGATTTTTCTCGTACCACCTTTATCATCGGAGCAGGATTGCATGTCTGACCTCCATTTTATATCGAAATTTCAACTTCAAACGAGAACTTTTAGAAGAATTTTTACTTTAAGTAATCAAGAAATGTCGAATATTAAATAAATCTGAAAATACTTTTTTGTATTTTCTGGTGTGAATCCGAAATTTTTTAATAAAAGTGGAGGCCAAAATGGCAACTCTGCCTCGAAGCTCTTCAATTAGGTTTTTGTGTAATTCAGTAAGTACAATTGAAATACCACCTTTCCCTGTATTATTTTCCATGCTGCTATTGAAAACAGCATAATTACGTGAACATACAGCTATGACCCGCAATGCTTCAGTATCTTCGGGAGAAATATTTATAATGTATAAATGTTTTGAAATATTTTTTCCGGTGTCAACTTAACCCTAGAACTACCGGAAATTTTACTCAAGTTTTATAAAAACATTCTACACCAGAATTTTTACTTAAAACTATTTAATTTGTTTATTTAACTTATTATTGTCTGATTTATACATTTAGTTTGTTTTGAAGAAATTTCTGGTTTGAATAAATATTTTGAATGTACATGCCGGGTCCAATGGACCCGTCTGGTAGACGGAAGGTTAAAACGTCTCTTTTAAATGTTACTTTGTGGTGGAAGATCGATTTTTGCGTTAATTTCCTTATGCAATCATCTTATGTATAACAGAATTTAACAAAAATATCAACAATAAATTTTTTTGAATAATGTCGATTCAATTGTCAATTCTGCGACGCATCATTGTAAATAATGTGGAAATGTAATACACTATTTTAAACATAATTACCATTATTTTTTAAATACAGTACGTTTAGTAGTTTATGGAGTTCGAAGAGGTTCAAACTTTTGTGAATAAAGCAAATATTAATATTTCAAACTAGTGGAAACAAAAAAGGAACATTTCTGAGCTATGATTTCCAGAAAATATTATTGCCCCTCGTATTTAAATGCGGTCTTCTACGATTGAATCAGGCAAAAATGACTATGATGAAATAATACTAATAAAACATTAAACACTACAACGCATCCTGAATTAGTGTAGAAAACGCTGCCTATTAAATTTCTAATTACTCCGAATTAAAGAATTACACTGTAATAATGAAAATTTTGAACACCATTTGTGAATTGTTGTATAATAATTTAGTAATGTTTAAAATCTCTTATCTGCAATGGAATTGTAGCATCAAAATCATAATTAAAAATGAAATTAAAATTGCAAAATTTTCTTTAAAAAATACAGCATGATTGTCGTTTTGAAAAGACAACACAAATGAATTTTTCAAGGTGCGAACATTGCTTAGAATTTCCGTGGTGTATGGCATCCTTATTTAAAGTTAGAAATTTCTTTTCAATATTTAAATAACAAGTATAGTAACCACCTTGCTTAACCCTTTCAAGAGCGGTGGTCACACGTCGTAACCACCTAATTTTAATTTTAAAACTGGCAAATGGCCAAGAATATTTTAATAAAATTTTGCTTTTATAATAAAAGCGTAGTAAAGCTGTTTTTTTTTCTAAGAAATTAGTTTGTGAATTCTGGTGTCAGACAATTGTCTCACCATTTTAAGAACAGAATTTTTCTGCCCCTGAAACGGTTAAGGCCATATTTTTAATATTATTCTACTATTAAATGAAACCTAGTGTACACCTTTGTTTTCGTAAAACAGCTTCACCAATAAACAACACACGCTCAACTAAAACACAGTCATCATTACAGCAGAAAATATCGACATAAAACATGACAACGTCTGCAAACAATTTATACACTAATCTGTTTTGCATAAAGCTTCCTCTTCTTCGCAAGCATGCAAATCTCGAATTTCTTTTCCAAGAACTGACAGCTTTTCCTGGTTTACATTTTATTACTCATAATTGAAGAGCTGAGTGGAAGAACATGTTATGCTACATTTTCTTAATAATTATTTTATATTTTTGACGAAGGTGTTATCAGGTATTCTATCGCATGGCAAAGCTAAAATACCAAAGTTCTATTAAGACATTATTCATTAATATTTAATATTTTAATATTTAATAACGCAAATCATATTAATATTCTTTAATATTTAAAAATTAAATATGAATAAGTTTTTTTGATAGAGTTTAGTCCCACACCTCTTAATATTTTAATCACATGGTACCAAACAGAAAATAAATCATTAAAATTGACATCAAAAACTTTCACATCAAATTTCTTCAAATATAATTTTTGTTACTTAACATGTTCTTCCACTTAGCTCTTCAATTCATGTTCTGGATTGCTAATAATGTTTCTGCATTCCATTTTGGTAGTTTATTGTGCTAAATTGAAGGTTTTTTCCGGATAAGGCACCCTCTGGTGGGCATTTTGGGACTTTTTTTTTCGAAATTCCGTGAGCGCATCTCGTGTATAGTCTATATACCAAATTTCATACCATTCCGATCACCCATTTGCTCTGTAGGACGCTGTTCATAGGGGAAGTTTAATTATAACCACCCTGCATATATATAAATATATTTTTAACCAACTAAGGGAAGAGCGACCGATATATGTGCCACATAAGGTGCTAAGAATCCTTGATTATTCTCACCAGAAAATTTTTATTGTAAATTTTGCCTTATTTAATCCGAGCATTTTCGCGATTCAATAAAGAAAAAAAAAATTCTTTAAAAAATCGGTGATAAAAACTTAAAAATTCTATAAAAGACATTTTTCCCGAAGTGGTTAAATGTACTTTTTGGGTTCTTTAATTACTTTATGCAATATTTATGAGATATGTAATGAGCAAGTCATTATTTTTATTTTCTGTATGCAGGGTCATGCAAAAGATCGAAACGCGGTTTAATTTTTTATTTGTTGTGGATACCTTGGGGATGCTAAAATTACGGAAAGAATTAGTATTATATTAATAAAATAGCCCTACCATTCATTTTCAAGAACTAATACTTTTTTTATTTTTCCCCACTTCCTAGGTTTTATGTTATATTTAGTAGAAAAAAAAAAACTCTCCAACCAAAATTAACCAAATTATGATACATTGTATATCATGAAAATTCGGAAGTTTCCAGGACTAAAATTTCATTTATATCTGTATTTCGTAACACAAAGTCGCAAATTTTTGTAAATTCAAAGTATCAATATCGGCAACTTCTGGTCGTAGATTAATATACTTATGTATGCACACTTTTGTACATGTCAGTGTACGGAGTAACTTTGTACCTTTTTTTAATGACAACATTATAGTGAATCGTATAAAAATTTAAAAAGCGAAATTTTTTGAAAAAAAGGGTGGAACTATTCCATCAATTTAATCTTACTGCTTGCTTTTTTGGGTGTCTTTTTGAGAGAGAGGGAGTTGAAGTAAAAGATTATCTTACTATTGTTTCAAAAAGATTCGTATATATTTCATGAATAATCTACGATGATCCCTGTCACATAAACCATTTTAAATATAATAATTCATAGTTTCCGTCTACTATTTAATAGTTACAAATATTATGTGTTGGGAAATATACTGTATATAATTTATATCTAAAAGTAAGAATTTCATTTTATTATTTGTGTAACATTTGTTTTACATGTTCGCTGAAAGAAAATCATAAGTATGTACATGAACATAAGGATAAAGTTTTATAATTTAAATAAACTAGAATGTAAAAGAAAGACACAGAATGTTTTTCTTCTATTTATTGTTTGAGGGATATATTTGTTATTGTACAAAATGATTCGTTTTGAATATCCAGTAGCTGTTTTCTTTGTTTACAAAATTGGAGGTTTAGAACTATAACTGTAAATATGATTTCACTATGTTGGCTGCTTTAGAGGACACATATTGCTATTGAAAATGAAGCAGCCGATAAGAAGATACATAATTCTAAGTATTTTTCATGGCACAACAACAAAAACTGCTGAGCCATTTTCTAAAGTTTTGGAATTTTTTCTTCTCTTTTTTACTGGAAACTTTTCCATTACTTTCCGCTGTTTTTTCTACAATTACCTCAGATAAACATTCACCATGAGGAGCTGTTTCTGGAAGAACATGAGATGTACTAGTATTAATGCCATGGATACTGTGAATCGGATTAAAAATTACTTCTTTTTCGTTATCCTCCTCTTCACTGGGATTTAGCAGTATATCACGGTTAGAACACAGTGGTTCAATATGTGTTGCAATATCTTCTTCTATGATTTTAATCCCATCATTCTGTAGCTTAGATAGATTTTCTTTTTCACGTGGATAAATTTTAGGCTTTTGCAACACAGCATTAAAAATATGATCTGTCTCAGTAGATTTCAAAACATTTTCTTCAGACAAATTCGTTTTTTCAGCACAAGTTAGCGAGATAAAGCTTTCTTTCGAACTGAACAGTTTGGTCTCTTTTAACAGAGACTTGTTATCATTAGTAAATACTTCATCTCTTCGTGTTGTGAGATGCCCATTGTCAGATAAATTTCGTCGAGACGAATCAAAAGTTGAATCGGAAGTTAGATATTTGCCTATAGTATTTGTAATACCTTCTTTTACTTGTGCAAAGAGTTTCACTCCTGATTCTAAAGAATGATTTTCTGTAAATGGCTGCGATGTTTTGACAGTTAGATCAGATACTGCATTTTTTTCTATCGGATTTGGATTTTCTTTTATTTGTTCCGAGTCTTTTACGGCTGATTCTAGGCTAAGATTTTCTATAAATAACTGAGATGTATTCAAATTTAGATCTATATCTGTACATTTTTCAATAAGATTTGCAATATTTATGTTTACTTGTTCCACGTTTTCAACAGTTGATTCTGAATCATAATTTTCTACAAATGGTGCAGATGTCTCAAACATTACATCAGGCATAAAATTTTGTTCTATCCCGCATAAAATAATTTCTTCTCTTTCCTTCACATTGTCCGCATTCATTTCTAAAGTATCATATTCTTCTATACTTTCAGATTCTTCCTCAATTATGGGTAGTACATCTACGACAGGAGGACATTCTTTTAAACCTGTACGTCCATATAATGCTTCCAGAGATAACCTTTCTTTAAAGAATTTAATTACTCCTGGTGAGTCGTATGGGCTCTTGTCATCGACTGTCGAGGAATTCGCCTGATAGAAAAAAATATTTATATTAAAAAAATTTCAGAGAAAAAAACTACAATTTTCCCTTTTTCTCGGTGGTCAAGTGTTAAGTATGGAAATTTTACAAACATTAAAACTTTCAGTACCTTAAATGCCAATGTGATTAAAGCATGATGCATTTGATTAAAGAGTTATTTAGCTATGCCCTAGTTTGAAGTTCTCCTTTTTTTTTTTTTTTTTTTTTTCTTAAATTTGATATTTTAATCAACTTTTACTCATAATAAACATTTTCTACTTTTAGATTAGAATAAAATCAATAAAGAAAACTGCGTTTATCTAAATGAGCATTTATTTTTTCATATAAGTATTCTAAGACATAGAAAATATGCAATTTTATATATAAGTGTTAGTAAAAGAATGAGGTGAAGGCAACACAATATCTTTTGGCTTTTTTTTTTTTTTTTTTTTTTTTTTTTTTTTGGCTTAGTCGAATTATTCTTAATCAAATTACGCTTACATCGAATTATTAGAAAAATTGCACGATTTCATCTTTTTTTATGTTTAATAGTTTTATCATATGACATTTTATAATAATTCGAGTTAGATGTAATGAATATTCTTGTTAACAATGTTCTAAATATTTTGTAACTAATCTTTTAAACCTTGAACTCAACACTATCGGGAATTTGCATGGAACAAAATTTAAAATGTTGGCATTATTTAAAACATACTTTAATTGATTCTTTTTTTTTTCATTAACAAAATAAGATTTTTGATAAATATCACTATCTCGTTCGAATCCTTATTAAATTTCGTATAGGAATAGTGTTATATTTAATAATCATTATATTGCAACAAAAGTACACGCAGTTTAAATTACGGAATCCCAAGTCCTACTATTGTGGAATTTACGGGTTAATATTCGCTCTCGAATTCCGAGAATTTTAAACGATATTTTCCTTGACAAGGGTTTAAACCTTAACTGCATTTAGCGGTCTCACGGACCACTTCCTTTTGAAATTTTCACGGATTAACTATAGTTAAATTTGTAGTTTAACTATAAATATTTTTGAAATTGTGTTTCCTTGGGAACCATTGTACTAATGCTTTTGAATAATGATTTCTGAATAAGTGATTTTAAATTATAATAGTCTTGTACATAAAGTTTAATACAGAAACAGTATCTTATGAATTAATGGAGCTTTTTATTTATCTTTCATCAAGCGGCTTCGGAGACCCTTCACAGGACCTACGCACCAATTTCTATCACAGCAGTTAAAGATTAATGGATATTTAAAGATGGATTGGCCTGTATAAAACGCATTGTCACATTTAAAGCTTTGGTTGTCCCATTTAGGTTTTAACTGACATAAATGCGACAATCGTATATTGTGGGATTATACAAAAAATACTGATTCATTTTCTATAAAACAAACTAGTTTTGATTTAAAATCATAGAATTCTGTAATTTTCTCCTTAATAAAATATATATATGTTTAACCCTAGATCTACCGGGAATTTTATTCAAGTTTTAATAAAACGTTCTACACCAGAATTTTTATATAAAACTATTTAACTTATTTATTTACCTTATTTTTGTCTGGTTTATATACTTAGTTTATTTTAAAGAAATTTCTGGTTTGAATGAATATTTTGTATGTACCTGTCGGGTCCAATGGACCCGTCTGGTAGACGGAGGGTTAATAAAATGTCAAATGTACCCTAAATGTGACAAAAGTACGGGGACTCGCGTCTAATTTAGGCAGAACAATCTTATATGGGTGATTTTCAAAAAGAGTCGTGTTTTACAGTCCTTTCACATTTGCACAGAAAAATATTTAAATATCATAATTTTAATTATTGCATTTTAACTATCATGTTTTTTTAATGATAATTTACAGATATGTTATTATTTATAAAAAATTTAAAAATAAGAAATATATTCTTTTGTAGTCAAAATGTCATTACCGTAGGTTGTTCCAAGAAGCAATTTATTTGGTAAAGATTTGATTAAGTTCTATTTAACCCTAGAACTACCGAAAATTTTACTCAAGTTTTATAAAAATATTACATATCAGAATTCTTATTTAAAACTATTGAACTTATTTACTTAACTCATTATTGTCTGGTTTACACATTTAGTTTATTTTAAAGAAATTTCTGGTTAGAATAAATATTTCGAATGTACCCATCGGGTCCATTGGACCCGTCTGGTAGACGGAGAGTTAAAACAGGTGGTTATAATTTTTTAATACATTTTTGTTTATTAAGATGCTACTAACTAAAAAATATTTATTTTTATTAATTAAACTTATCTATAACTCTAAATAATTTTACGAGAGAAAGAATGTCATTGCCATTCTTCTGACAAAAAGTTCATCTCGAATTTTTTAGAGGACAGCACATGCCTTTTTGTCAAAGGAAAAATACACCTTAACAGTCAACTGTCATCAGGTTTAGGTGAATAGAATAAATAGTTTTATAGTTTCAATAAAACAAACAAAGACATGGAATATTTTGGTGAGTATTTTTTTGTTCGTCATTACTGCAACCACTTCTAATTGATAATTAAATGAACTTTTATTTCTTAATCTGCTTTCATTATATAAGAAATAGAAAATCTAAGAAAATAGAAGATATAATGGCTGCCATTTTTACCTCGGGAAAAATTAAAATATTTTGCTTAATTTGTCATTACCGTAGATGTCATTACCGTGCTCACTTATATCATTACCAAGTTCATTAAAATTTAAAAATTAGTTTTAAAATTTTATTAGTAATTTGTAATTTGGTCTCTGCTGGTGTTTGTATATTAATGTTTATGAGGTAAGGTAATTATTTATAAAATATTAAAACTTTCTGATTATTTCTAAAAATTTAATTTTCTTATTATAAATATAAAACATGGACAGATTTTGAAAATGACCCATATAGAGAAAAATACTTTTTCACTTTGCTGAAATAAATGATAATGCATCATTAAATCCTTACTGATGTGCACATCACATGTTATACGAATAACGTTCTTTTTACGGTAATTTATATAGTACTTTCATTTTGATCCTGTAGGATATATGCTGCATATGAAAACTGCAATGTGATTTTATTTTCCTGTAACAAAGAATGCATATGCTTTATAAAATTGTCAATCACATTCTATAAATTTAATCCATGCTGCAATAAAAATGCGGCAACATACATATCACAGTGTTCTTTGCTAGTGCTGACTGGGAAGATAGTGTGCATTATTTATTCATTAGCTAAATATAGAAATCTCCCGAATTTAAAAGAACTAATATGATTTTATTTATTTTTTTTTTTCATTTTGAAATACTTTTAGTCAAAATGATTTAAAATTTTTGAAAGCTACTATTTAAGTTAGCTTTTATAATGGTGTATTATCCGAATGTTTATTCTGTTTATATGCGTATATATTTACATATACATAGTATTACATATATATAGTAATTTTCTATTTTTTTTTAAAATTAATGATGTTAAATATTATGTGTATTGGATCAGAGTGCTTCAAACTTTCATTTCATCATAAAAGTAGCTATTAAAAACAATGCTTATTTAATCTAGCTATAATTTTTTAGCTTTCAAAAGCATCACTCAAATACGGTTTCATACTGAAAGAATATTAATTTTTTTAAGTACAATCAGTTTTAAATTACCTTAATAGAACTCTCATCATCTTCTTCTAGATTATTATTTTCTACATCTGCACTCCAATCCGGTACTTGATTTCCTTCATACACAAATAGTTTCTCCACCTCATATTCTTCTTCTATATCACTACTTTCTACATCTGCGCTCCAGTCCAAAAGTGGATTTTCTTCATATACGAAAGGTTTCTCATCTTGTTCTTCTACATCATTATTTTCTACATCGGCACTCCAGTCCAAAAGTGGATTTTCTTCATACACGAAAGGTTGCTCCTCGCAATCATCGGTTAACTCATTCTCGCTAACATCAATATATTCTTCCAACACATTTGATTCATTTTGGACATTAACATCATGGTTGATATTAGAATCAGAAGATGCATAACTGTATACTGAATAATAATCCAATGAACTGTAAAATCAAATAAAAATGTTTATATAGTAAATTGATACGGGAATACAAGAAACGTTAGTGATATTCAAATGTATTCCTCATTAGTGATGTAGCCAAGATGTATTTTAAGGTCCAATAATTCTCATTTAAAGAAAAATGACTTTTATAAGTTTTTTATTAATGTAGGACTAAACTTCTTTTTTCAGCTTTCAACAACATTTTAAAAATCTATATACAGAGTGTTTCATAAAAGATGGATAAAACTTTAGGAGGTGTCACTACACATCCAAATAAAAAAACTTGCGTCAAAGAATGCATGGTCGGAATTAAAACGCAAAGGTGCTAGAGGGCGCCAAAGATGATGCTATTATACAAGGCAAAAACACAGAAAGAATGATTAAGTTACGTAGTTAAAATGCATATCAGCCTTTTCCCAATTATTGAAGGACAACATCATCCGCTATGTTCTTACCACGTTTGACGGTAACACACTCAGATCAGCAGCTTTTGTGAATTAATCGAGGCAAAATTTTGAATGCGCGTTCTTCTTCTTCCCCATATCACATTTGTATGCTATTAGTGTCGTTCTTCTCCGGATAACTCGAAACAGGAATGGAGCAATAACGTTTTCATGGGCCAAGTTTCCAAATGCGCCAGCAGCTTTGCGTTTTATTTCCGAGCATGCATCCGTTCATGAAAGGTGTTTGTTAGGATGTGTACTATCACCTCTTAAAGTTTTGCCCATCTTTTATGAAACACCCTGTATATTTCAATAACATGGCAACTACATATTTAATTAGTCTGATATGTTTTGCCTCATCTTTTGGCCAAAATGTCGCTACGTAATACATGATCACATTTGAATTATATATATATTTTTTTAATTCTAAATCCTAAAAAATCGAACCTTATAAATTCGCAAATTGACCAGCAGTTTAATCAAAGATTTTTCATAGCTCAACCGAAATAAAAATATTATAAAAAAAGAAGCAAACAAACAAAACTCACATGGTTTTTGTTTTTAAAAAACATGATCTGAAAAAATAAGTTACATAAATTGCTCTTCAGCGATGTGTATAGGCTTTGAATAAATTGAAGAAATTTGATTACTCATAGAACTAGTAGAATACAATTATCAACGGTCAATTATATTGAAATACGTTTAAAATGAAACGCAACAGCATGAACTACAATTACTAATTTAGCTTATACATTATTTTAGATATGGAAACTCAAAAAAAAATTAAAATTCTCTTAAACGTTACACTCCTATAAAACCTCTTCTAATTCTGTCATAAGTAAGAGCAGAATTCCTGGGCTACGTAATAACATTAAAATTACATTTAAAACACACAAATAAACAATTTCTACAACTCTTTACTGTGTTCATCATCACTACAGAAGAGGGTTAGTTAAAACTGTCGATTTGTAACAGGGTTCGTACGCATCAGTGGATTCGAGGAATTTTAGGTATCTTAGTACCAGAAATTTTTCTAGGTACTGGTCGCTATATCTGAAAATATAATTTTTTTCATTAAATAAGGCAAATATTACTTTACGAAAATTCTGGTAAAAAGTCCTTGAAAGTCGTTGAAGCGTACGAACCCTGTTGTCAGTTTCTAGTGTAATTTTAATGTTTTTAACTTAGTACATAATTTAGAAACGTGTGTTTTATCAAATTTTATTTAATTATTTATAAAAACAATATTTTTGGTATTGGAATAACGCATTTTCATACTCTTGAAACGAACTTGTGGAGTACCGGTATTTTAAATTCAAACTAAATCGCTCAACGGAAAAACCACAATAGAATAGCTTACGCTTTTTAATTTCCCTAAATACATATAATGTATAATATGCTTTTACTATTGGTTTGAGACTTATTAATTAGTCTAATGTGAGCTAATTCCAGTGGTTATCTTGAATATGAAAAATTAAATTTTGACAATTACAATTTGAAAACCGTAAATTTCCAATAAAAAGGGATAATTATAAGTTGTTAAAAAGAAATAAGTACGAAAGTTATGTACAGTACAAAATCCTCTTTGATAAAAAGCTACGTGTTTCTGACGACTAACTTTTTCGCTAATCATTGCCGCAGATAATCTTGTAAAATGAAACATTTGAAGTTACCGAAAAAATTAGTAGATGGAAAGGTATTGGTCAGAAAATTGTTACACAAACTGCGTTAGATAGGTAAAAAAGAAAAAAAAATTGTATTTTCCTTGATATAAATTTAAAATCTGACGATTATGCCGTTTTTCAAATATTGAATTTCAAAAACTATCAAATTTCACAATGGAGTACTATAGCGAAATCTTCTTGCGTAAAAAGATAAGATAACGGCAATGTCACCTGCCGAGCATACCGGCTATATAGTCCAGCAATAGGGATTTTACCTGGCAAAATTAATGGTAGTTCTGGAAATCGGCTTACTTTATGTTTTTGGGTCGCTGAATCCTAATTTGTAACTTCCCACCAAAATTTCCTCCGGCAACAACACCGCCAAATTTCGGTAAAATGCGCCCTAAAAGAGGTTTTTATTAAAAAAATGAGTTTTTTTATTGTTTTAGAGAAAAAGTACCTAGAATTTCAGAAAGTAGACAAAATTTGCAACAAATAAGGTATATGACCTTATGACATAGGATTAATGGGGATGGGGGGGATGTGCTCGGAACATGCGCCGCGGTGCTGCGAGGACTAAGTTGCACAATTTCACTTAATCACTCGCACTGTTTACATTCGCCCTCCCGTCTCCTCTCCGAACTTTCCCTATAAGGTTTACTTTAAATTTTTTTGGGTCGCTGAATCCGAATTTTTAACTTACCCCCAAACTTTTCCACCCCCGAAATCCCCTCCAAAATAATTGTTTTTAACTTAAATTTTTTATTGTTTTAGGGGAAAAGTATGTAGAAATTCAGAAAGAAGTCAAAATTTGCAACAAGTAGGATATATGACATTATCACGTAGGATAAAAAAGGAAGAGGGGGAGCTGCCTCGGAGCATTCCCCGCGCGCTGTTCTCAAAAACCAAATTTTTTCAATTTTTTTTTTTTTTGTGGGGGGGGGGGGGGGGTTCAGACGGGTGAAATTTTAATGGAAAGTTTCATATTCGGATTCAGCGACCCCAAAAAACATAAAGTGAGTCGAAATCCAGAACTAGTATTCATTTTGTTAGGTAAAATCCCCTATTGCCCGGACTTGCATAACTTAGTGCACATAGCGCCGCAGTGCATATTCAGAGACAGCCCTGCCCCTCCACGTTCATCCTACGTCATAATGTCATGTATCCTATTTGTTGCAAATTTTGTCTACTTTCTGAATTTCTACATACTTTTCCCCTAAAACAATAAAAAAATTAATTTAAAAACAACTATTTTGGGGGGTTGCGGGGGAAATTTTGGGGGAAAGTTAAAAATTCGGATTCAGAAATCCAAAAAACTTAAAGTAAACATTATAAGGAAAGTTCGGAGGGGTGACGAGTGGGCGAACGTAAACGGTGCGAGTGGTTAAGTGAAATTGCGCAACATAGTCCACGCAGCACCGCGGCGCATGTTCCGAGGCAGTTTTCTCCTAAAACAATAAAAAAATTGATTTTTTTTAATAAAAATCTTTTTTGGGGGCATTTTACCAAAATTTGGGGGGGGGGGGGATTGTCGGGAAAACTTTTGGTGGGAAGTTACAAATTCAGATGGATTCAGCAACCCAAAAAACATATAGTAAATCTTTTTCCAGAACTACCATGAATTTTGCTAGGTGGAGTCCCTATACGGTCTCTATTAGCTGGACTAATAGCACGAATCACAAATTATAGTAGCCTTATTGTTCTGTTAAAATATAAAAGTGAATTATGATTTCACGAGTGCATGATTTGTATTTAATTTTCGATAAATACAAGATACGCCATTTCTTTTTAGTTGTGCATAATATAGGTTAATTCTCGTTATTAAAAAATGTAGCTATAAAACTTAAGCCTCTAGCAGAATCTTTCGAAAAATTTCTCATTCTTTGCTGTATTTTTAGTATGTGCAAAGAAAATAGAATTGATATCAGAAATAATATGTATGATGGTTTTCACTTATATTCTGTTACCCGTGAATTCCGGTGTTATCTCCTAACACACAAATATTTTCTTATGAATCAAAGCACGTGATTTTTTAGGCGAAAAGTTATTAGTCAAGCAAATTTGTTTTTTTAAGATTTGTTTATTATTTTCCAGCTGTTGATATATAAATAACGTAATTTTGACGAAAAATCTGCTATGTAATGATTTCTTAATATCGGTATGTTGATAGACCATTTTAGGGTTCAGTGGAATTGATTCATGAAGTTTAAAAATGTTAATATCTATATATTTAAAAGACCAGGCTACTTTTTAGTCATTAGCCTGAGCTATCTACAGAACCAATTTTTATAATGCTTTTTTTAAATGAAATGTATTAGTTTGTAGATGTGCCGCACTCTCTATTTTTAAAAATATTCCTATTTCTACATTTTAATTTTAATATCAAAGGGTTTTTTATTAAATTTCTTCAAAATGGTGGCAATCGAATTATTTCCATTGTTGCAGAGAAAATATTTATAATGGATTTTATTAACCTTTATTTACTGATGCTATTTTCTCATTACAATTAAAACTAATTTTTTTAATGTAAATAGAAAATGACGTTACACTTTTAAAAACACAGAACTACCCTCATGAATCTTTTATATTTCACTATTTCTTTATCCCGCTGATATTGGGCTTGAAACGCTCGGCAAATTATTTCAGCGACTGAAACAGACGTCATATCGAAAAGAAAACGATCATTTTATTTGATGAAACGAAATGTTTCACTTCAAATACGTCTAAAAGTTATAAATTTTTGGAAATTTATACGCCCCGGTACTAAGATTAGAACTTCAAATCACGAGTGGGAATTTCCACGTGGAGAGTTGTGATAGCTGACAAACGTGACTTCAAGCCTGAAAATATATTTCTTTATAACCTACTGCGCGTTAAAATACTTTTTAAATGGTTAATTACGCTATAAGAGACGGTGAAAATGATTCTAGGTTTAGATTTCAAAACGGAAAAAATCTATGATTATGTCAAAGTTAAATTAGTTTTGCTGATTTTTCATTTCGTACTATCAGGCATAAGAGCCTCATTTGATAACTGCATTATAATTATTTATTTTGATTATAATTTACAGATTACTTATACGAATTAAGTTTAAATTTTCAATAATTTTAACGGTTGAAGTTTATTAAAATAGTATTTTTTTTTTAATTTTACAATAAAATATGTGTTTAGAAAGTTAGGAAAACCAGTGTAAGATGGATTTTTTATTGTAATAATTTTTGTAGGTTTATTATACATTTAATGTAGCAGTTCCTTTGTAAATATTTTTTTTCGCCGAAATACGACGGGTTCCTCTTCGTATGTTTTTATTTCTTCAAATTTTCTAAAAATTTTCAATTTAAGCAATATAATTTTCACAATATATTCATTGGTAATAATTTCTATTTTAAAATTTTCTAGAAAATGACATCAATAAAAATACAATAATCTATTTTATTTACTTTTTTCCATCTTTTACACACAAGAATAGTCATTCAGTTGCCATCTTAAAAAAAATACTTTATTTAACCCTAGAACTACCGGAAATTTTACTCAAGTTTTATAAAAACATTCTACACCAGAATTTTTACTTAAAACTATTTAATTTGTTTATTTAACTTATTATTGTCTGATTTATACATTTAGTTTGTTTTGAAGAAATTTCTGGTTTGAATAAATATTTTGAATGTACATGTCGGGTCCAATGGACCCGTCTGGTAGACGGAAGGTTAAAGTCACAAAAAATTAACTCTCTGAAGCTCATTCGAATTTTAAAATCCCAAGAATTTATAGACACTTTCGTATGTATGTGGAATAATGGTGTTATTTTATCGTGTTGTGTTCCGTATTCTATGAAGAGTTGTTGTAAAATGCAAACAGGCAATCAAATGTTAGCATAATAGACAACGTCAAAAGCATGCATCGCAAATAGATGTTTCTCAATATGTAATACAGAAAATTGAATTGTCATCATGTTTAATAGAGTGATTTCAATAATTTTGCTTAATTGCTTCAAGTGCGTAAAGCAATAAAAAATGCGAAACTGTAGAAATAAATTTATAAATACTTACAACAAACTTATGTTGTTTCAGAATTACTTTTTATAGTATAATCAGGGATGAGATTTCCGCATTTTTGCACACCAGTATTTTGTTAGAGAAAATTATATTTCATTTAATCGGAACACTGTTGCGATTTAAGAGAAAAACTTTTTCTCTAAGAATATACCGGTGTGAAAAAATGCGGAAATCTCATCCATAAGTATCATAGAGTCAATAATAACAAAGAAAAGCATACAAAATGCTATCTGATGGCAAGTTAATCAACCAAAATAAATATTCTCTCGGTGTAACAGCATCAGAAATACAATTTATATATCACGTTACACAGATTTATGAACAAGAAGGTTACCTAATTAGATATTTCTAAATATTTATGCTTATTTTAAAGTGTTAAAACATTTTTTTTTCAAAATGTACTGACCTTTGTCCATCATGTTCTTCACTAACGATTTCAGCTTCAGCATCGACGTTCGAAATGTAATGAATAGCATCAACCTCAACAGAGTAATAACTGGCAGAATAAGTATAGAAACTATAAAAATAAATACACGCATTATTACTCTGTGATCCGTTTCGTATTTAATAGTTATTTTTAAATATATTACTTTGTTTTATTTTTAAATAACTCAAAGTTCTAAAATCAATATACATCTACATTTTCACGTGTGTACCGACCTTTGTTCATAATACTCTTGAAAAATACTTTCATCTTCAGTGGCAACATTCAAAATGTAGTTATCAGCATCAACATTGCTTGAGTCATCATAGAAATAAGAGTTAGAATAACTAAAAAAATAAATACACATGTTATTAGAAGAAGGAAGTCTAAAGATATACTATTATGTTTTTCTTTTAAATAATTCAACTAAACCTGTGAAAAGGACTGTTGTAAAAATGCATACAAAATCGTTTTATTTTTTAAAGTAAAGTTATTTTAGTAAAGAGTTATTATGTTAAGAAATTACGTTGAGAATTGCTATGTAAACCTTTAAATTGGCGTGAATGAAGGTGAAAAACTTATTTTCTTTATTGCAGAAAAAAAGAAAACTTTTACGAATTTCAATATTTTAATGCAGCCTTGTCTTCTTCTATCTATAGTACATCCAGCTCGATCAAGGAAAAAATTAGGTTTCTGAGTAAATGAAGCCTGTTGACAAAATTTATTTCCACAAAAGTAATCTCTTCATTTTAAATACATATTGAAACTTGATACATTGATACATTTTGAAACTTGATTTACAAAACAAGCGTACCAGAAAAGAAAACTTTAGCAGTAGACAAAAATATTAGCATTAATAAATGCTTAGATTAAATTGAAGTACGTATACTCTCTCTACGACAAGTTGGCCGATCATCTTAAAAGTGCTCGTGATGCATTTGAGAAAGAAATGTTTCTTAATGGGGAACATCCCTAACTGTATATTACGGATCTTAACAACAGTGCTATATAGTCCGAAATTCTTCTTGTCATATCAGCTCTGCCGCCTGGCGACTATTTTTTTAATGCTATCTCGCGTCACTCTTGAAAATAAAAATCTTTCACATTTGCAGAAGAAATATACTACAAATTGTGCTTTCTTAAAATAGTGGTGCGAATAGATTATAAAATAGTTGCCAGTAGCAGCCCTTTCATAAGGATCAAGAAATGCATAGGAACTATATTTCCGAAAACTATACTTCACGAGATATGGGCGTTGTTCTGTTTCGGAAGAAGAGAAATACACAAGTGATAAACAGCATGTGATTCCTTTCAAAGCTATCGATGACAGAAATTCAGCTCCAGGAGTTAGTTCCTGTTACTAATCATTCTATACTCTACATTCATTTTCAAATAATTCGTAAAACAGTATTCAAATAATTTCTTCTTCTTCTTTTCTTTGTTCTATTTTCCACTGGAAACATTTGAAAAATTTTGGATACAGGAATATATTTCCTATACATTTCTTCGTCTTCGTGACAAGAAATTTAGAACAATACCACTCTCATTTAAAATTTGAGATGCCCATTTAGAGATGTTCCCGAATAAGTGACACATATGGTAATGGAAATGCATGTTTAATGAAAACTAGATTCTGCTAACTGCTAGTAGTGATTATAATCTAAATTTAATGAATAAACAAATCTAAATCTCCTCAGAAGAAAAAAGTCTGAATTGCAGCCGTTTATAATGTGATATTTACAGGGTGTTAATTTTTATTATTTAATGACATTGAGTATCACTATTTTATATTAGGAATATCCTTCTTGTTTAATTACAGAAATCTGAGATTACACAAGGCGGATATTCCTGTTAAAAAATGCTGTGATGTCCAGCGTTCGTAAACAATAAAACAGAAAATAAATAAAAAAGATCGTAACAGAAATCATCATATATTATTATTCTTAATGTCGACATCTCTTTTATGTACCTACGAAACGCAAAACGGTGAATGAGGTATGATACGAATAATTTTAGCATGTTTTTGACATACTAGTTCCCCCACACTTCGATAAAACACGTTGTTCCTTAAAAAACAATTATTTAAATATTATTAAAAAAAAGTATCAGGAAAGTATCTCAATGGTTGCAATGTAAAAGCATTCCACTTGTCCAAGTGCGTGAAGTAAATAAAAGTAGGTATCACTAATGCAGAATATGACTAGGGGGCGTTAATCGTTAAAACTTTCAATAAATTTACTTACTAGCTTGAAAATACTTATATGTGAGAGCAGATTACCTTAATTTAAAATGCAACGAAATGCAACGAATCGAAATACAAAAACGTAAAGAAAACTAATGTTAAGATATTAACTACAATACAGATGCTTAGATAATGCACATGCGTATGTCTCTTAATTTCGCAATCTGTGCATATCAACGTTCCTCTTCGCGTCTTCAGTAGCAAATTTTAGGCGAAATTCCCACAATATTCGTGTATCTTTCGTGCCAACAAAAAATTTCAGATGAACAAAGCCAGTACTAAGAAATGGCACATAATATCTGGAATAAAATGCCATATAGAGTTTTGAAAAAAGTCTTTTAGTTTTATCATGAGATTTATTTGCATCTCACGGCACTGATGCAGTTAAAAAAGCATTATTGCTTCAGTCTTTACATGGCAGCATTTTCAGACTATTAAATTGCAGTATGGACAAACAGCATCAGTTCAAACATGCCATGTGTAACACATGCCAGAAATCTGAAGAATACGTTACATTCCTTATCTCAATCTCTCTCTCGTGATTGTACGAGTTGTGAAAACTGCACGCGATTGCTATACCAACTAACTGTATATTCATCCAGAAATTTATACATCAGAAAATTAAAAAATAGCATAGAGAACGATGCATTTATTAACAATGAACGTTACTTACGCAAAATGTATATTAATGAAACCAACGATATACATATAATGTGGGAGCGATGACATAAAAATATTTTTATATTAATTGAATTTATTGTTTTATGAATATTAACATATTTATATTTTGTCTCCAAACATCTCAGAAATATTTGCTTTTTCTTATAAAATTCAACTCATGTGTTCTTGCTTCTGACAGCATTTATAAAAAGGAAAAAGGGTGGATTTATATCATAATTTTTCGTTTTTAGCTCACAGGCTATCAAAGCCTGAGAGCTAATCTGCCCGCTGCTTTTGTATGTACAGTCGTGGAAAAAAAAAAGTAAACACCCCTTCTCATCTCTGCAAAAAATTATCGTAGAAGAAATTTACTGGTACCACACGATTGGTAATAAAGTCTACTTTTAAATTATGTATATAAAATTTGCTTAGGGGTCATCTACATATTAAAACGAACCGTAACATTGTTTTTTTCACTATCAGTACACAATTCTGACAGCATAAATGAACTCTAAACCCTTCAATTAGACTAAAAACAAATTTTTATGCAATTCATATGATAAATTTCCGAGAAATTAATTATTTTAAAACAAGCATATTTTAGGGGCTGTATCCAAATTGAAGTTCGGTACTCGATTGTTGACCAAGAGAGCCCCCTTCTTGATCAAGGCATTTTAAGCGCCACTCAAGCACTCATTGAAGACTGCTAGATTACAGGATGATTAAGAAATTTCAAAGTAACTAGCAACTTCCATCATAGATGGCCCCATAATCATTTTGCCGTTTTTTAACCATAAATTGAAAACTACTTGGAAGAAAAAGATGAAATTTTGTATTTTCATAAAGCAGGACTTAATAAATATAAATCCATCCAAAAAAATTATAGGTTGCAATTCATAATTTTTTCGAATATTAATTTCATAATTCATATCATAAAATTATCAAAATTGCAAATTCAACGTATTTATGTTTGGGCATTTTAGTATTATTGCTACACAGAAAATCAGCACATTATTAGTATAATTTCAGGATATTAATAAAAATATGAAAATGTAATTTAGCATTAGAAGCGCTCAATTTTGAATGTTTATAATTCAAAAATTTATCATTCAAATGAATTGAAATTTGATGTCTAGGCATAGTTTGAACAGAAGATTTGAAATATCTTGTTAAAATTGTGTATTGCGATTGAAAAAATGAAGTTTGTGTTTGTTTTAATACGTAGATGTCCCCTAAGCACGTTTCATATACATCATTTAAAAGTAGAGTTTATTTCTTATCGTTTGGTACCAGTAACATTCTTCTACGATAATTTGTTGAGGAGTTAGTACGGGGTGTTTACTTTTTTTTTCACAACTGAACGTACTCATGTACTGCGAGAACTCTTGATAGAAATATCCGATTTGCTTAATTTTTTTTCTAGCTTCATTTTGATAAGAAACTTTCTTGATTAGTTTTGGAGGTTCATAGCTTAAGAATAAAGTGGGGAGCGGGAGGATAATCCCTCTTAATTTAGATAAATTGCTTTTTTATGCGAAATTATCCGATTTGCTTCAAAATTTTCATACTGGTTTATTCTGATAAGGAGCTTCCCTGATTCAATTTGGAGGTTCATTGGTTAAGTATAAAGGGGGGAAGTGGGAGAGCTAATTTTCTCCTTTAATTTAGCTAAATAGGTTTTTCATGCAGAATTATCCGATTTGTTTTAATTTTGGCATACAGGTTTACTCTGATAAGGCACTTTTCTGATTAGATTAAGAGGTTCATTGGTTCAGTATAAAGGGGGGAAGGAGGCTCATCCCCTTAATTTATTTTTTGAGGGGCATTAATCTTTGAAATAAGAGTACAATATACAATTAGTGTGAATAGCCTGCGAGCTCAATGCGATCAGTTTAATTGGGCGCTTTTTAGCCCGCAGTATGCTACTTCTTTCTCCCACTTATTAATGCGTCGTCTACGAAAAATAGCGTTATGTTGAATAAGCCTGCCGTAAAACAAAGCAGATGTATCATTGTAAGGAATAATACTGCAATTTTTTTAACTTCTAAGCATCGCGCATTTTCAATTTTTGTACCGTCGTACTGGGAATAAATTACTTTTAAATTAAATTTGTTTGAAAACTGTATCTCCATTTATTTTTGAGATATTAATTTTTTGTAGTTTTTAGCATCATTTGTTTAATTTTGGCAACTCAATTACTCCATTTTTGTAGAAAGTAAAGGGAAAATAGTTGCAAAATAGCAATTATATCTTTTTGTTGCCATTTTTTCATAAAAACTGAAAAAAATGTAAATAAAATACGTGCTATTTTGAAAAAATGTAAATGAATGATTTCTAATAAAACATGGAGCTATTATAAAATAAATTTAATTTTAAGAATCTTTATTAATACTACATAGTGCCCGTCAAGGTTTGACGGTAAATAACTTGAATGTTTTATCAGAAAAATTCTTGAATTTTTAATTAGTTGCTTTTAAATTAATTATTGAATGACGAATTACGTGACGAATTTATTACATAAGTGATTCCTATTTCTTTAAGGAGATAGATGGTGCTGTCAGTCTAACCCATTCAATGAAATGAAAGAATTTTAAGTTTATAATTTACAACCAATTATGTTTGCTTTTCATCAAATATTTACGAAAAAATGCCGGGTAGAGAATTTATTTTTACTTACTACGGCCTCATTTTTTTTGTTTGTTTTTTGAAAAAAATAACAATATTTATTTTCATTTATTTATTTATTTATTTTTACCTACACGACGATTAAAAGCTGCCATGAATTTTATTTTTGTCTCACTCACTAAAAATCTAAATTTGAAACTTGATGCAGCTAACGATTTATAATATATATTTTTTGTGACTTGAATTTTATTTTACATTTTTATAATATTAAAACTGGATATCAAGGTAATTTCTTTTAGAGCTCTTATACGAATATTTTTCTTTTTTTTCTGTTTTATTTTTTACGGAAAAGAATGAAAAACTTTTCTTTCTGACAACCACACACATATATTCTTGATAATGTTCAGAAAATATAACGGAAATTGTATATTAGATGAATTTATTTAATTGATAATGACATGTAAAATATTTTAGCTTAAATATTTTAAATATAAAATCATTATTTTTTTCAAAATATTATTGAGTGTTAAATTTTATTGAACTAATTCAAATGATAATAATAATAAAATTAAAATTTTAAAACTTCTCTTCCTAATAAAATATGTAATTACTTAGATGAATTATCGACAAAAATATTACACATTTTGCCAGGCTTGGGTTCGAACCTGCGCCAGCGACAAAAATTCTAAGCTTCAGACTGATGCGTTAACCCACTACCCAGGTAGCACAAAGATATCGGCCAATATCAAAGTTAGATATTGGCCGATATCAAAATGTAATATTGGCCAACATTAAATGACCTTCACCCCCCCCCCCCTAAAAAGATATCCACGAATATTATTTTTTGATATTTGGCAATGTTGGCCAATATTTCCCAACATCTCTGAATATCAGTTTGTGACATTAAGCGATATCTTTTTCTGTCATTGCTGAATATCATTATTTGACATTAAGTGATATATTTTTCCAATATCCAGAATAAAATTTTAAAATATTAAATTATAACTTTTTAGACATTAACATCTTTTTTAAACCCCAACAACTGCGATTTGCAAATGTGGTTAAAGTATACTTCTCACTGAGCTAGAAGTTGATGCTCAAAGAGATTTTCAGTCTTATTAAAAATCAAAGTGGACAAATAGATTTTTCTATTAGTGACGAAAAAAATGTCTGACAAAATTATAATTTAATTATCTCATACTTTTTCAATCACAACCGACTTTTTTTTCATTCTTCTAACATATATTTATTCAAATATCACTTTTTATAATTAAGTTTGTTAGAAATTTAAAAAGAAATTATGATGAAAACTAATGACCTACTTTTGAAACTAAACTTGTATTCTTTCTATAATAAAAAATAAAATAATTTTAAAAGTCTGAAATTCGAGAGCATTTTAAAAAGATAAACGTAGTATCCATTAAAAAATACATAAATTGGTCTCTTTTTTATTGAAAAACTTTATGTAATAAAAAAAGCATCTTTCGTTTTTTTATAAAACTAACAATTGTTATATTTTAACATCTTTATAGGCACTACATTATTATTTTAAATACAAATAATTCTAGAACAATAATTATAGATTTCCTTATTAAGTTTTTATTAGCACTATCAATAGATTTTAATATGAAATGCTTTTCTTAAGAAATTTTTCTATTTTGCAATCTCTATAAATTTCTATATAAATTGTACTACAGAAAATTTTCCATACTAATCTCAATAGATTTCTATGTTGTTGGGTTTTTTTTTCAAATATATACATATATATATAAATAACGATAGATTTGTAAAAAAAAAATGTTTATATAACTCAAATTTCATGGCCAACGAAAACTATAAAAATGGGCGGTAATTCAGAACTTTCCATTCACTTTCGTCAAGATTACAAACTTCGTCAGATACGCTAAATGTCGACAGATATCTTGAAATGTCTGAAAATTGATATTGTTTTTACGAATGTCGACATATATCTCTGAATGTTGGAATACTAATATCATTTTTACGACATTGGCCAATGTAAATAAAATATCAAAAATAAGGCATTAAAAATACAAGTTTTCTAAAAATAGTAAAATAGTAAAATTTTATTGTTTAGAATACTATTTACGTATTATAATGTTATAAGTAATGCAAAAAATTTGTTTGGATGCTTTCTTTTAAAAACTAATTTTAAGTTACATCTGTGAATATCGGCAGATATTGTAAATTTGACGTCTGACATTCAGTGACTTTCGCTATATCGGCCAATATTTATCGGGACATTGGCCGATATCTGTGTGCTACCTGGGTACGCTAGCGGGAACTTATTGACGTTTCTTCTAAATTGAAGAGGTTTGAAAAACTGTTGACGCATACGCAATTGTCTCGAATTTGAGTTTTGATCTTACAGAAATAATTTTGCGTTTTAATATTTGATACCTTGCTTTTTCAAAGAAGCAGCTACAATTTAACATGCTAATTTCCCAATCTTCGTGTGTAACTATTGGCTATTCATAAGACGGATGTAACATTTAGCCTCCCTCAAATCTCTGTGTTTATCTTCTGCATGTAATATGACCAAAACAACATCGCAATCACGAAATAACCCGTAACTCTTAATATCGACACAGTAAATTTTTCAATTGTTAATAATACTGAAAGAACCAAATAATATTAACTTTGTGTAAGAAAGAAAAGCTAGTTTATAGTAAGATCAAATAGCAGACGAACTTAAAACAGCTTCTACCTGCGATGTGATAGTTCAACTGAGCGAGTCTTTGCGCATGTGCAGCGCGTCACTCCAAAGACAGACTTGTACTTATATACTGCGCATGCGCAACTGTAGAATTGTAATTTAAAATTACGGTTAATTAATAAAATATTTCAACGAACGAATCTGCAATAACAAATCTGTGGCCAAATATCTCTCATTTAAAAAAGATTGGTGTAATTTAATGCAGTAGTTTCTTCTCACGGACTGTCGAAAAAAAACCTTTAGCGTTTTAAATATATAGATTACAAACAAATGAAGGCATATGAATCATGAGATAGCCAATTTTTTTTGTCCAATTTCTTGAACGACGAAATCTCCATTTTTGGACTTGCGAGTAACTAGTAGTGGTCGCTGAATAATTCAGCGATAGTTAACTCCTTCAGGGGCGGTAGGATAAAATATATCCCACCTAATTTAAACAAGATTCTCACCAGAAAATTTTAACTAAATTTTATATTTTTAACTTTGGAGGAAAACCGCTGAAGAATTGCTTTTCCTTATTTAAAAATACAATCTTTCGATTATTCCGGTGAGAATTCAATATTTAGAGGCATTTTTGTTTGCCCCTCAAGGGGTTAAGTCCTATGCATATTTTACTGTAGATGTTGTATAAGACTGGATCTTAAATGAGGGAATCTTTAGCGGATGCGGATTACGTCATTTTGTGTAAAATAAAAGCACGAGTTTGGAGTCTTAAAATTGAACTATCTATATATATATTTTGTTCATCGGAGTAATTCTGAAAAAGCAGAACCCCTCCCCTGTTTTCTAGTCCTTTTTTTTCTTTCTGGTGACATAAATGATGTAAGTGAAACATATTATACGCGACTTTTTTATTATTTCCTATTTTTACTCCGCGAAGTCGTAGGTTTGTTTTATATGCGAGTATATGTTGAATAAGGAAAATCAATATTGACTGATTACTAAAGAGGTTTGACTCCCTTTGTGTGAGAAATACAAAGAAAGCTATTAAGAAATTTCATAGGTGAATTAACTATCCAATAGTTTGATACAATAAAATAAGCTATTAAAGGAATGTATCATTGTACCACAAAATACAAAAACTGACAGTTACTTTTTGCGCTAATCTGTACTAAAATACTTTGGATTACAAACAAAAAATTTAAACATATGTTCTCTTTAAATGCTTGAATAATTAAATTTACCTTAAGACGGGAACCTCATAAACATTATAATTATAATATGTGGTTCCGTTGAACTCGTATGAGGTTACTCCTGTGTACTGAACGCTGTAAACAGGGGGGACGCATTCTGGAGGCTCAGTTGTTATGGCCGGAACTCCATACTCTGGATATCTAGAAAAGAAAGTTAAGATTAATTTAATAATTTCATATTTAGCTGAAATTTTAACCGTAACAGTATAATGATGCAAATGACATATTATCAACCTAATGTAAGGAACAATGCTTGGAATGTATTTATCTATCTAGCTAACTCGAAACATGAAATGTATTTATCTATCTACCTAACTCGAAACATATCTAACATATTTCAGATAAATCAGGAAGAATTACTTTTCTATTTTCAATGATATTATGTTTACATATAAAGCTGCTAAATATAGCCGCCTGCACATATGTTTATTAACACCTTCGGGAACGACGGGCTTTACACATTTTTTTTCGGTGTGCATCACTTAAAAAAAAGTAATTTTTAGTTAAATAATCACGAAAATGTTCCAATTAAAGAAAGCAAATATTACTTTTCTTTTTTACTGGTGTCTAAAACAACTTCTGCATTCTCTTTGGAAGGATCATATATGCACCTATGGTCCCGAACGGGTTATAAAACATAAGCAAAATACAACCTTATAGGGACGAGACTACAGAAGCAGTAGACTCCATGAAAACGAAATATAAAATAGGAATTTCCTTACCTAATAACGACAATTTTATAATAGACAAACTCTGCTAAAAGGATATCATCTATTAAATTGTACAAATCTACAGTATGAAATTTTACATAATTCATTCTATTTTAGAAGTATGGGAATTTCAGAATGTCCTGATTTCAGTGTTGGCTCCAGAGGAATGAATTTTTCATGTTGTTTTTCTGTCAAAACCTCGTTAAAAAGCAGTAAAAACCTTTACATTTCAAGACATATATTTCTTGAATTTGAAGATCGATATACAAAATACCTTCATAAAGAAAGCTTTATCACTAATAAATGCATAGTTATTGAAATGCATGGCTAATAAATAAATGTTTTGCAGGAAATTCCATCTTTTGTGTAATTTTCATTTCTAAAATAACTGTGGTTTCATACATCAGTAAAATACCATTTCTTTTATACTTTTTAGGTGCGTTCGTAATTATATAAATACGTAGTACACATAGTCGTCGTCTCTTCTGTCTGTCCGTCTATAACAGCGCAAAAGCTAACTAACCGAATGTATTGAAATTTAATATATAGTATCGTCTTATGATTTTGCAGAGTCATTTCAAATTTTATGAAAATCGAATCAAAACTTAAAAGAATATTTACAAAAGTTTTCTTAATTCAATTAAATCCTATTATACGTTATTAATTCAATGTTATCTCATGATAGTTAATGATTCTAGGCTGCCCTGGCAATGACGCCCTATTTAAGATGGAGTATTCTTATTTTTGTATTATCAAATTTAATATATATAATCGTAATAAATTTTGTATTGAGGCCTTTTTGCATAAGAGTTAAACAGCAATTGCACTAAGATCTGCATATTTATAAAACTAGTTATAGTACGAACGCACCTCATTTGCCACGTTTGACGTACAATTTCCGAACTATTCTAAGATTGGAGTAGACTAAAGTAAACTAGAGTCATTTTAACGAATTTTAAATGAGATAATTTTTAATGAGACTCTGTGCAGTCTTTCTGAATCTTTGACGGTGCACGATATAGAATTTTTAACCTAATACGAACTCAAGAGGGCTCTGAGTACAGGATACTAAGAAGAAAGGAATTTAGTTTCGTATTTTTATAAATGTGTTTCAATGTACAAAGTACTTTTGTATAGAGTTAATTTCTTAACTAACTAACTTATATATAACTAACTTCGTAATTAACTAACTTATTTCTAATTTTTGTGCATATCCTCATTATTTTACATAAAGTTTGTACTTCGAAAACTTTAAGAAAATAGTTCATAAAACATAAAACAAACTCATAAAACAAAAAATTTCAATCAAAAATTGAAATTTTTTGACATTTCAACTTCAAAAATTTTAAAACGTGTTATATTTATCCTGTGTTACTTTTTAAATTTTATTTTTTTTTTTAGAAAAACTTCATAAATTTATGAATTTTTCAAGACTCAAAAAGTTATATTTAAAATTCCATGCAAATACATTAATGAGCTTTTTATTCATAAATTTAGAATGAAATAATTGATTAATAAATTTTAAATACCATGGCTAATTTAATAAACTTTAATAGAGTTAAACTAAATTAGAAGTGTAAAACTTCTTATTTGAATAAATTAACTGAACTTTTACACGTACTCTAATTTGTTTATATGTATATATATATTTATTTATGTATATATACATACATATGCTTCACTATTATAATATGTATATCATTAAAAGCATTGAAATTTAAACACACATAGCATAAAATATAAAAGAACTTTTTTATTTCTGACATTAATCAAATTACTCACTGTTGAGGTGGAGATACGTCGTAAAAATCATTAAAATGGTAATTATCCATCTTAGTGATTAAATATCAATGACTTAATCAAATAAAGACGTTATAAATAACAAAGTTCAAATTCAAAAGCAATAATCAAAGCTTTAAAAGATTTTAAAATTGAGATTCGCACAAACACAACGAACTTTAGCAGTTGAGTTTCAATTAAACAATTAAACAAATCACATTTTTTCTGTATTAATAACTACAACAATTTGTGAACGACAACAACGATTCATTGTTAACAATAATAAACAAAACAAAATCGCAAACATTGTTTACTCGTTACGGATAGAATATGATTGTTGTAAAATCTAATTGTTTAAGCACAACATCTTTTAACTAAATCACAAATATGTGCATTGTTAATGGCGACATCATAACTATGCTGGTGATAATCTTTCTATATATATAAAAAAAAAAATTGAATTGGAAATGGACAAATGAAAATCTGCGTAGATCATCCGGGTATACTCCTACTACATCGGCATCCATATTTTTTATGACCGGGGGTCTTTCTTCGTTAATATTAAGAAAACTGTTTCATACAAAAATATGAAAATCGGTGATATTATAGAGACATGTTTGATGAACACGCAGATGTAGACAGTTTTTAAATCGAATAATTATTTAAAGAGATATTTAATGTTACAGATGGTCAAAATCGTTCCATTAAAAAAATTTCCCTAAGATGTTATATATTCCCGCGGCCCCATCTTGGATTTATCGGCGATGTTTTGTTGACGTTTATCGATAAGGCAACCCCGACGAGTGACGTGTTCTGGCAACCCCGTTAAGCCTAACATGCACATAAATCTCCTTGGCGACATTTACTTGGCGGAAAAGGGGTTTTCACGCCAAGAAAAAATGCAATATGGCGGCCGCGGGAATATATAACATCTGTTCCAAAAATTTTATAGGAGAGAAACTATACATAGGAATTTAAACATTTTTAGATCATTTTATACATTGGAAGTTCCCGATGTGCAGACTGCAATTATCTTTTTAATTTGACTCAATTTTTGAGGATTTATTTTCATTTTAAATTCAAATTTTCAGTATTTCGAGACATATTTTTTACACATTTTAGAAAAGGGCAATTATTTGAAACTGTTGCCAATTTTAAAAAGCGCGCAAAGAATAACATTTCTTCCAAATAAAATATTTATTTACACGTGGCTATTATAAGCAGAAAAAAACTTTCAAATTAGAATTAAGTGATTAAGTGTTAAAAATCAGGATAATATTGAAAATTACATGATAAAAACTACAGTTACACGTGAATTTTAAAAGGGAAAGAAAATTTTTAAATACTAAATTCATTATTATGCGTTAAAAGTCACAAATGAAGGAAATTACGTCATATTTAAAAAGTCCAAATAAATAAAAGTTGGCAAAACACTTTAAATTAAAAAATATATTTGCACGAGACATTTATTTCATATTTTGAGATAATCTTTTCAACTATTATAATGAATTCTAAGACAGCGCAAATAATATTTCCTTTCTAACAACAAAAGTATTTTCATGTGAATATTAAAAAGAGAAAGGAAACTTTGGTGAAAATTACGTCAGATTTAAAACGATACATATAAAAGAACCTTCTCATAGCGTTGTTAAAAAGTACCGAGAGACAAAGACTCTGTGTACTTCATTTTACATTAGCTTACTTTCAATTTTTTAACTAATTTTTAACACTTTCCAACAAAGTTGAAGAGGGTTATTGATTTCGGTTTCTCTGTCCCCACTCTAACTCTCGTAAATATACACGGATCGGACTGAAATTTTTGGTTATTGACGTTTAGCCTAGCACGAACCCTATTTCAAATAAAGTTTATAGCATGTTTAGTTCATTTACAGGGACAGTCAAAAGTATTCCGTTACATTACGGCCAATGGTGAAAAATCACAAATGAATTTTATAGGTGTTACACTCTTTCAAACATAATAAATAATATATGCATTTACGAAGTGCACTAAAATATGAAGAATATTCTGTAGCACATGCGGTGCAATGAATAGTTACTATTCATTTACAGGGCTACACAAAAGAATTCCATTACAAATGGTATTGGGGGAAATTGTTTGCGACGTATTTTAATTATACAAATTCATATACAATAAAATTGATATACGTCGGTGAGGCTTACTTAAGTTATTTCGTGTATAATACGAAGTGCATAGCATTTACAGGAACATACAAAACATTTCAAACAAGTATTTTCTATCCAAAGTACTGTATATTAGAGGCGATGGCAGGGAATGCATTTTTAAATATCATATGCGCTTTTAAGTTTCACTATATTTATGCATACTATATAGTGTGTGTAAATGTTATAGTTAATATACAAGGCTACGCAAAAGAAATCGTAATGGTTACTTAGTATGACCGTAAAATGCTGAAAGGTGGGTTTAAAATGTGTTATGCTGAACTGCATGTAGTTTTCTATGAAATGTTTTTAGAATATAGATAAAATGACATACGGGGCCACGCAAAGAATTGGATACATGGCCGCCTATAGATGATAAATTCTGGAAATGCAATTTCAGTAGTTTTAAGAGTGATTTAGTTTGAATTAAAGTTTAGCTAAATAGTAACGTGTAATAAAGGTACTAGGTAAACAACAGGGCTGAACGAAAGTATTCAAGTAAGTTGCTGAAAGAGAAATTTCAACCTGTTCGTTTTCTTGCTAAACTAAATTTTCTATTATATAGTATATATATCAGCCTACAGATCAAATACAGGGCTGCTCGGAAGAATTGGAATAAATATTTGGCTATGGATGGTAACTGCTGAAATCAGTTTTTTAAATGTTTAGTTAGTTATTTTATTTACCTTACTAAATAACGAAGTTTTGTTAAAGCTTTCAGGGAGTGTTAGAAAGTGTTTCATAATCTATGCCGTACGCATGATTTTTCTTTGTTGTTTTTAATCAAAGACGAAAACAGCCATTGTATCTCTTAGCAGCGGCTAATTTCGTCTTAAAAATCTCCAATCAAAGGAAAATGAATGAAAACCCGTTTACAGGGAGACCGTCACTGTTTTTTAAAAATTATAATTCAATCTTTTGAAGGCCAATGAAATTAGCATGCTTTTAGAATCTGGGATGTCTAAACGGGGGTTGGCGAGCGTAGCTCATAGGGGCCAGAGCCACCTAGTGTGGTTAAAACTATATGAGAATTAAATGCCAAATCACGTGCATTATAAAGTCGCAATAGACTGTGAATCCGATTGTGAAACTTTTCCGTACTTTCGTGTATATACATATCTATACAAGATACATACTTACTCACACATACGCGCACAGATGAATGCTTGCATCAGCCTCCTAACTTTGACATAAAAAATATCTCATCAAAATAAAAATAAAAAATTTACGAAGGAGACTTATTCTGTGAAAATGTAATTGCGATATATTTAAATTACATTTCTGCAATTAATTGCACAACCTTCGATAGGCTTGAGTTTTCTGGTTTTGATAAATAATCGAAATTAAATTATTTATGATTTAATGCATATTGAAATAAATAAAACCCCTATGTATTATAAGCAAAAAATCCTGAATATGAATGAAGTAAGCATTATGTTTATAAAGAGATAAAAATTCAAACAGTTTAAGATTGTTAGCATTCTTCAAATGTACCATTTTACACCAAAATATATGCTGTGAAACTCAAGAATTTTATCTTTCTTATTTTCTACGATTTTATTATATCAGTACAACTTTTGAAACTTTCTTGAATAATATTATTAAGTTTAACATTTCACTCAGGACAAAAGTAATCAGCATACCGGGTGATTCAAAAGTCCGGTGCGAAAGTAAAACCCGACAAAAAAAAAAAAGAGAGATCTATCTGTTGGAGAGACATGTGGTTTGCAGATAAAGATTCAGCATAGTACGGAATTTTGTTTGACACCAGAGAAAAAAAATAAATAAAATAGTTCAATATCTCAATAATAGAGGGCGCTATTGCAGATGTTTGCATGGAATAGTTTCCATATTGCTTATACAACGCAAGATTTGGATGCAAAAACATCAGGGCATGTACCCTTTTTTGTATCCAAAACTTGCGTTCTGAGAGCAATATGGAATTATGCCATGAATTATCTGTAATAGCGCCCTCTACTATCGAGATTTTGATAGGGTTCGTACGGGTGCTTGCATTTCATGACTAAGAAATTTTTCGGTGCCTGTATTTTCTTTTGGAAAATCTCTCCTGAAAGATGGCGAAATTTAGTCCGCTTAAACTGGATTTTTTTTCTGTAAAAAATTTCTGATATAGGGCCTTGAAAATAGCGGTATCCGTACGAACCCTGTTTTGAACTAAGTTTCTTGTTAGTGCCATAGAAATTCCCGTACCACGCTGAATCTTTATCTGTAATTCGCATGTCTCTCCGACCCATAGAGCTTTTTTTATTATCGCGTTTTACTTTCTCACCGGACTTTTGAATCACCTAGGAAATAAATAAAAATAAATATAAAGGATAAGAAGCTAACTAATCTTAAAAATGCTTTCTAAAAAATACTTCATTTGATTTATTTACCGCATTTATAAAAAGCAAACAAATATACATTTAAATTACAGTAGTTTAATTATGACATTACCATAGCTGCCAACATCTTACGCTTTTTTGGACCATAAAAATTTTATAGAAAATTTTACCTTTTTAAATCTCAGTAATCTGCCAATTGAATAAGGCAAAAATTTCGATTAAATTTTTGTGGTACAAAGAAGCGGAAGAGCTGGCAGCTATGACATTACCTTTCTTTTCAAGTCCATGCATTGATCTTCTATCTTTGATACCAGTGTTAGGTACTCCGCAGGCAACTGCTATGGAACAGTTTGTGAAATTATTAGAGTGTTTATAATCTGACAACAACTGGAAATAGAAAAGAAAAATTATACAGGATAAAGAAAATCAAAAAAAAAAAAAAAAAGTTGTTACGGATGTGTTTGTTGTCCGCAGAATGAACTTGGCGATTTTTTTCCCGAACGCGCCAAAATCCTATGTTTTAAAATGATCGCCAATATGAAACTCTGAGATAAACCAACATGGTGGTTATTTTCAAAACTAAAGTAATTTTATCGGCAATTTTTAAAATTTATGTTTTAAATTTTTGATAGAGATTGCCATATTTTAAAACAACATTTTCTCGTAGTTTTGTAATTACGATTAATTTCAATAACGAAACATCCTCGTTGTTTCTTAATTACGATACATTTCAATAACGATATTTTTAGCACACTAACACACAAAAGCAATTGAAAATTAAAGAAATATTAACATTATAAATTTTAGCTCCGATTTTAATAAATTTAGCATATAGTGACAGAAAGTCATATCATAAAATTCACGTAAATAAGAAATAATTTAGAAATATTACCTACATTATGAAGGCAAATTTTTAAAGTTTTGAATACCAGATAATAGGAACAAGTGCAAATCGAGAATGAAAAATTATATAACCTTCCCGAAAGAATACAGCAAGGCGAGGGTGTCATAAATTTGAATTGCCACAAATAACGATTCATCAACAAAATTTTGCGCTTTTTTCGCAGAATTATTTTTGCTATTTTTCTGCGGATCACAAACACATTTGTTATGGAATTTGCAATAATAGTTTAATTTACCGAAAAATGTGTACATGGTTGGATAAAACTATAGTTACATGCCAGAGGTGTGCACTTATTTCGACCAATTTTACTTTATTAGACTCGGGCATAGACGGATACGGACTCATTTATTATCACTCTTGCCGGATAGCCTTTTCCTTATCTAACTTTAAACAAAGGATATTCTTTTGTATCTATTTTTCCCTATGTCCGACCACGCACAACTGTTAAATGCTAGGTCCAATTTTGAAGCTTTTATTTCTTTCTACACATATAGTGTAAAGAAAGTATTGCTATTATGATAAGACATTGATTCTTTAAATATTGGTATATCCGTACATTTTCAGGTTCTCTGAATGTGTTTTGGATCTTATTACAAAAAGCCTATATGCATGTGTGTATACGTGTATATGCATGTAGATGGATGGATGTTAGAATTTTGTTATGTTTTCATACATCCAGAGTCCATGTTTAGCGTTTTTACGATGGTGACGATATGTACGTAAGTGGTGAGGATTAAAGTGTCCAAAGTATGCTTTCGATTGAGTTCCTATTCGCTGAATAGGTGACAGACCACTGTCGTAAGAATTGGATGCATTTTCGGATGCACTGACCAACGAGATTGATATCTAAATATTATTTCAATAATATTCTATCCATTCTGTTATAATAACTGATCAACTTTTTTCTCTTCTATTTAAATTATTCTTATTGATCACGTTCACCTTATGTGGATACAGTAATTATGTTTCACCAGAACAGAAATTAATTTAATAAAATTTTTTCTTTAAAAATCCAACAAAAAAAATGTTTCAGTAAGTAAAATTGCGGGGGAAATCAGCATCACAAAAGTGAATTCTTTCATTAATAGAGGGACAATAAATCAAAACGCACTTTTTGTATAATTTTCATAAAAAGTCGTTTGCTTGCACAAAAAGAGTGTTTCAAAATTATAGGTCAGAAAAGTACAGGCAGGTAGAGGAGACCTTAGTAAGCAGATATCGTAGAAGGATGTGGGTGCGGAAATGCAGTGTTGAGGCGGCAGAGGGCGCTGTTAAGCTTAGCTGATGAAAGCATTTTGCTGGCTTGAATCGTCATTCTTCTCAAGGATTTCCAGCAACGTGCGTCGCTACACCAATGCGGGGCTTGCCGACATGAATTTCATGTATGAGGCTGCTCAAGAAAATAAAGCGGCTGTTCAAAAGATGTACATAGCACGAATTCCAAGTAGGAATCTGCCCGATCGCCGAACATACAGGTGTTTCCATCGGGAGTTGTGCACGAGTGAATCATTTTATGCCTCGAGGTGTGATACGGACACTGAAAGATATAGCAGAATTCCTGCAGTGGGAAAAGTAATATTATGCACAGTAGAAGAATGTCCTTCGAAAACCCAGAGAACTGTTGGACGTGCGTTAGCTGCGAGCCATTTCCTTGCGCAGCCACATCCATGAAATGCATGTCGGCAAACTGCGCATAGGTGAAACGATGCATGTTGCACGAAATCAGTGCGGAGAATGACGATTCAAGTCAGCGAAGCGCTTCCATCCGTCGAACTCAACAGCGCCCTCTACTGCCTCAAAGCTGCATTTCACAACCCACAGTCCTATACGAAAGCTTCTTACTAAGGTCCCTTCTATCTCTCTTTACATTTTTTACATATAGTTTTGAAACACCCTGTATATTTCTCATACAACGATAGATACCTACATTCTGAAATATATACTTTATGTATCATTGACTGATTTTCAGAGAAATATTAAATCGTGATACTGAGAAATTTGAATTTGAATTTTTTTTTATAAATCAAGATAAGATGTAGTTCCTAGGTTAATCTTTCGCCTTTTAACCTCTTGCCTGTGGTAAACAGTGGTAGAATGTTTTTACCAAGACTTTCTTGCCAATTGCAACACGTGTATCGTAATAAAGTTTTCTATTTAAAAATGTAGATCTGATTTCCATTTCTTGATAATCATTTGCTCTTTTAAATATATAACGATAAAAGTAAAATTAAAAATAATACAGTGTCTTTGAAAAAATAAAACTGTATATTTCTAAAGTTCAAATAAAGCGTGATATTCACAGTATTTGGATAATTCCACACAAACTGTGCAGAACGAAAATCCTCTCTATATGTATATAAAAGTTGCTAAAGAAACAGATAGCCACGACGCATATTTTTCACATAAGAATGCAAAAGAAAAAGTATAATTTAACGTACTCCGCAGGAGTTTCCAAAGAATTACCATTACACTGACCGAAATTAAAGTACATATCGCAATACTCATGATCGGAACTCCATTGTCAATATGCGATAGTTTCAAGCTGCTGCCTTTCAAAACGATCCCAACGTTGACTGTTCATTTGCATATTAGAGCTTATACATTGATTATACGTTTAGAAATCCATTTAATAGAAATCCTAAAAATATAGTTTAAATAATGTATCATTTATTCCCTGTTGCCCTAGTAACCTATTACCTATTGGTCTCTACCTGTTATGGTGTTAATCTTTTTTGTACAAAACAAGGTAATCTATTTGGGTATTTGTAGTAAAAATGAACCGTTTAGCTGCGTAGTATCACCTCTTTCAGTTTGTCGCCACATTAATTGAACACCATTTAGAATACAAGCAGATTAAACGTAACTTATTTACAGAAAACAGAAAAAAGCATCAAAAGTTTCTTAGTTACCAGTACTACTAAAATAGGCATAATAAATATTTAGAAATCTATTACTACAATCTAAATTCATCTATATAAGTGATTTTATTTCCAAAAATAAAAACTTTCTGTTATATTCCTGCATTCAATTTCACAAATTGGACAAGAGATCACGTTGTATTTCACTTTTTTTTTTTAGGAGTGCGTGATCGGGTTATGTTGAGTGCAAATTTTACGAGTGCCGATCGGTATCGGTTTAGCTATTTTAACAAAAATTGGCATAAATTTGCACGTTTTATTAAATTAGGTTTCAACAAAGCGTATATTATTTACCTAAGCACAGTAATTATTTCATAGATTTCTTTCTCGAAATAGTTAATTTATGTTTAAACGAACACCTTTCATATTGAAAGTTAACATACACAAGAGTCAAACGGTAAATCAACATACACAAGAGTCAAACGGTAAATCAATAAAAGTCAGTATAAGAAGGCAGTATCATCAATACTTATTAAGTTTGATTTTTATTAAAATTATCAAATAAAATTTATAACATATTTCTTGAAAAATCTTTTAACTACGAGCCCAAATTTCATAAGGATTTTTTAAACATAACGCATAAAAGATTACATACTAAACTACGCTTTTAAAAACTTCTTCAATATTTCTTGATTCTTCTTCAATAAAGTGTAAAAACACTATTGTGTTTTCGAGATTCAGAAAGGAAAGGAAAAAAAGACGGAAAAAATAAAGATTATACATTTAATATTCGCATAACATTACTGATTCAAATTAAGAGAAGGCAATAAAATATTACTATTACACGTTAAATAACTGTAATTCAAATAATATTTAAAAGAAACAGCTGCTAATTAAAAGTATTTAATAATAGTATTTTGTTACATTATCATTCAGCAGTAATATTTTCTTCCGTTAGACCCCGCAAGGTGGGGAGGGGGGAGCCAGAACTTCTTATCAACAAAACAGGTGGACAACATTCTTTCTTTTCTCCTTACGTTTTAAACACAACAAATACCATTTAAAAAATACATCACACCTATTTTCTCAAACAGCGGATTATATATGCACAGTTGCTAACCTCCCGATTTTTCCAATACCAGTATTTTTATGCAGAAATATTTATTTTATATAATCGCACAATTTCTGCGATTAAATAAAGCGAACATTTATGTAAGAATTTACTAGTGTTCAAAAAATCGGAAGGTTGGCAACTATCTATATGCATACACACGACAAAAGTATACGAATGCCAAACATTGGGGTATTCCATACTTTGGAATTAAATAATTTTATAATCATTTAATAATTTTGATAACAACTTTGTATTTTCATAAAAGTAGATAATAAAGTAAAAAAAGAAAAAGAAAACAGACTATTTTGATGCAAAGAACAAGTTATAAATTAAAAGAGAAAACTTTGATTGTATCAAAAATGTTAAAGATATCAAAGAAAAATCACCCTTCCAATAGAGATATCGCACGATATCATGTGCCTTAACCACGCCTCCTACTTGAAGGGATAATGTTTTATGTGCACATGCAAAGAACCTTAGAATGCTAATTATTTCGCAGTTACATTAGTGATGGGCGATTTCGATTTTTTTAATCGATTTAATCGATACTATGGCCAACTCGATTTAATCGATACTATGAATTTTTTAATCGATGTCTCTAAGACAAAATAAGGTAATTTGTATAGAGGAGATTTATTATTAGAGAGTCCAGGTTCATGGATGAATGAAAAAAAAACTCCAACACGAGGATTTCGAGGACTTACTTCTTTATTATGAAACTTTTAAAAGAAGGACCATGATGGTACAGTGGACGGGAGAAGTCACAAACGAGACTGACCGACGGGGCAGCCCCGAAGGGCAGAGAGCCGAGGTCCGTCACACTCAAGTTCAGAGGCAGTAGTGGTAAAATATTCATTACAATCACTCACTCATTGGCGAGATGAATAGCAACATCTGTACTGTATTGGCGATGAATATTGGTGGCGTGGACAAAGGAATCAGAGGCATCTCGAAGTATTACATAGAATTCAAACTTACGCCATGGCGAGCTATTTATGGTTACACGTGTCCTAACATTCTTGTGGTAAGGGAAAGTGGTTAAAGAAAGGAACACGTGATTTTTATATGCACGTTACAGATCTAACTGCAGCTGCAAATTAGTCAGCAATGGGCATATGGTTTGTATCCGACAGAGTACAAGGGTGAGAATTGAATACTAATGCAAGCCCAGAGGCTGGGAAAATATGCATTAGATAACGTTGGCTGCAAAGCGAAAAGAGATTCATTTGTATTTTATTCTTTTACTTTATTTCAATGGAAAATAACTGCGGTTAAGATCTTTCTCTATCGTGTGAATTTGAAAGACAGAAAAAGGAACCGAGATAAATGATGTCTGCATTTGAAAAGAACTTTAAAAAGTAAAAGCGAAACTTACAGTAGTGAGAGGGGGGGGGGTGGGAAGAGAATGACTAAAGACATATGAAATTAACTCATGTCAAATTTAAACTAAATAGTTTATTTGAAGGGGGGGGGAGAATAATAACAATTTATAATAAACCAGTAAAGTTAAAAGTTGATTTTTTGAGGGAAAAGGAGGAATAATGAATATATAACGGTAAAGCCGTTATATATATCACCCATTACCACCAGAAAAAAAAAATGTGAATCTTGAAGAACAGTTTTTTTTTATATTTGAAGATTACTTTGTCCACCCCATACATATAAGTATTTAAAACAGATATAACATAATAAGAAAGATAAGCCTCCATATATATATATACATATAACATATAACTGTGTGCTTGCAATTCTTTAAATGTTTGCATAAAGCAAAACTTTTCAGGTCATGATAAATAGCGCCTTTTTATTTTTATTCATTTCTTGGTATTCATTAGTCTTTACAGTCACCAGAAACTGCAAATAATAATTTTTTTGATTTAACAGGATCCTTTTTAAATATCTTTTTTAGTATTTGATTAAGAGGCTGGTACCAGCATTTTTCATGACCAAAATAAGAGAAGTAAATATATTTTTTTTTTAGTAACTTGTTATAATATCTTCTCAAAATAAAAATAATATAATATAAGTGCAAGCAACAAAATACACAGATACTACTTTAAAATGAAATAGAAAATAAATGACATATGCATGTCTGTGAATAGAAGCTAAATGAAAAAATGTAGAAAAATAAAAAGAGTAGAAAATTGGTTTTCGTGCACACCGCACAGGACTACAAAAGAACGGGATGCATATAGCATGCCTATGAATGGGTGTAGCGCTTAATCTTGTTAATAAACAAGTGTGATGGCGTCAGTTTAGAACATCAGCCCTAGGGGGGGAGGGAGTTATGAGACCCAGACACCAAGTGATACCTAGGTCCCTGCTCCCCAAAGATCACATTGATCTTCAAAGGAGCATGCGTCAATGTATCATATAAAAAGTTTTGTTTATTGAATTGAAACAACGATTCAAGGGTTTTGTCTCTCTACACAATGAAGTTTGGACCCTTAGGGCAAAAATTTTGAACGGGAACAAAACTTCCGAGGGGATAAATTAAAATAATAAAAAAAAACTGCGATGAATATCTCACATATCAACGGTAAAAGGACAATCCGAGTGTGTGGAGAGACTGGTGACATGATCGGGTAAGTATAACAACCACATTTTTTTTTTTTAAATAAATTCTAACTTTGTATTCCTTGCAATGTATCGAGCAGGATAGGAACTGTATGTGTATTGTATAACCTGAGGTAATGTTTGAAACCTTTAGTGTAACTGCACTAGGTTACTAATGCTATAAAAAAAAATTTTGTTATTGTGAAGTTATGTTATTACAAGAACGACATAATATCTTAGACGTGTGTCTTGTCTAAGTGAAGCTTAACCAGAGATTGTATTTAATCTCCAAATTTAAAAGAAAACGTGTAATTATGTACATGTAGAAAGTCAAAACAAGTGTGATGAAAACAATAAAAACATCATAAGTTTGAAATTTAAAGAAAATGCATGTGAAGGGGTAGCATCCTGTAAACTGGGCATTCTTTGTTGTGAAACAAAGTGATGGTGACATGAAATGTCATGGCATAAAAGAAATATAATAATAATGGAAAAATTAAGAATGTGTTAAAACTTAACCTTTTAATAAATGTGTAATTTGTGCATATCATGTGAGGTCAAAAGTAGTTCCTGGTACAATGAAAACAAAAAAAAATATCTTAGTGTGTAACGTTGAAACCTAGAAACAAAATATTTTGAATTGCGTATAATGTGCATTTTTTTTTAACCAAACAAAATATCAATGAACTCAGTTGTAATATCAATGAACTTTGTAATATCAATGAACTAAATTGTAAGTGTATCTCTATGAACCAAAGAAAAAAAAATGTGTATTTCAATGAACGAAGCAAGGAAAAATATTTCACTATGAACTAAAACAGTGTATGTCAGTGAAAGACAAGGAAAATTTCAACGACTTAGATGTATGTTTGTGAACACAGCAGTCTAAGTACCTCAATGAACAAAGTATGAGCAAGTAATTCACTGACTTAAAGTGTAAAAGTAATGCGATGAACTGAAATGTGTGAAAAAGGAAAAGCTTACAATGAACTCATGTGTCTATAAAAAAAATTCCAGTGAACTGAAGTGTCTACTAAAACAAAAATTGGTATGAACTGATCTGCAAAACAAATCACAAGAAAGAAAACAAACTATGAACTAATATGTGTAAGGAAAAATTCTATGAACTAAGTATTGCCATGAAAGAAAAATGATAGTGCAATTGGTCCCTGAAGTACACAAAGAATTGACAAAGCTATGAACTCGTGTAAAGTGTATTTTTCTATGAACTCAATGAACTATGAACTCGTGTAAAGTGTTTTATCTATGAACTCGTGTAAAGTGTGTTTTCTATGAACTCAGTGAACTATGAACTCGTGTAAAGTGTTTTATCTATGAACTCGTGTAAAGTGTGTTTTCTATGAACTCAGTTGTATAGCCTATGAACTCAGTTGTATGACCTATGAACACAAACTCAGTGTGTACATATGGAACCAAGAGCATTGTATCACAAGTACAAAAATGCATCGCCTAAAGTTAAAACAAACAAACCAAAAAAAAAATGTGCTTTTAACTAAAGGAAAGTGAAAAAGGGATAAAATGTAACCAGGAAACGCTACTTGTGTGATGAAATGTAAGTAAATAAACTTAACTAAGATTAACAAGTTAAATTATATCCAGATTTCTAAAAAAAAACTAAATCTAAAGACGTAACTAGTGTAATGATGAATTTTTAAAGTTGAATTAATGTGTACTCTTTCTGTAACATCTACCTCAAATGTGAAAATCCCAATGTCTGATGAAACGCATCAAAAAAAATTTTCACAAATGTTCCATTTCGAGATTCATTTAACTATTTGCCGGCTAAATAATCAAATGAAAAAGCAACCTACTGTACACTTGTGTTTATAAAAAAATCTTGAAAGAATTAAGTTAATTTTAAACATCAAATCAGTATGAATAATGCTGTCGAAAACTGACATATGTATGTAAATGTATAGGAAAATAAAAATTTTAAAAGGAATGCTGCAGATAGTAACTCCTTCACAGTAATGTGTGTTAAATAAAAACGAAAAATGTAAAATGTATGTTACATTGTTTTGTTTTTTTTTTGTTTCTTAAAAAGGAAGCTGTATGAGATGTTTATGGGAATGTATTACAGTTGTATACTTTTTCTCGCATTTGCTTGATGAATTTTTTTAATGATGGACAATAAGGTGCAAAAGCACTGTGGAAAATGTCAAAGTTGGTGTTATTGCTATCATTATTTCTAATGCAATTAATGCATTTTGGAGGATTTCTACACTGAGGGTCAATGTGTGGCAAAGCACACACCGAGCATCTAATGTCATTATGACACGAAATTGCAATATGATCATTGTATACCTGGCACTTAAAACAACGTTTAACATTTATATATGGTTTAACAGGGTACGGTTTTGATTGTATGATAATTTCCTTATGCTTTAATAATTGCCTAGCATCCTGTGGTGCAAGCTCAAAGATCCAATTAAAGGACTTAATATGTAGGAGCTTGTACTTTTTAACAAAGTGAAAATCAGGTTCAGGTATGTGTATTAAATCTGAAATACCAAACAAGATATCAGGAATATTTAAATTTTCAGGGAGGTTAAAAATAATGACACGAATAGGCTTAGGTACATTAAGTTTAGCAGGGGATAAGGACTTTAGAGAGGGATCACTAATATCTGTAAATTTTTTATTGTGCTTACCTTGAGTGTGCAGGTCGGAGCTAAGATATGTGTCTTTTTTATGATTTTCTAGTTGTGGTAACTCTTCTTGTTTACACATATAAGAGGGGATAGATTGTGTAGATTTATCTAGGGCAGATGGAGGGAGTGTGTTGTTGACATCTACCACTTGATCAACCATAGTCTTACTACCTTTAGTAAGCTTCTTCTTATTTTTCTGTTTGCCTGTGATTTCATGTAATCTCTCAATAAGTTTCTGATTTGCAAGAAATAAATTATCTTTATCCTGTTTTAATTTGGAATAATCATCTTTTAGAACATTAAAGTTTAGTTTAAGCACATGAAAAATGAATTTAATGATCTGAAGGAAATCTATAATATTTTCAGACATGGATGCAGCATTTTCGGACTTAAGTGAATTTTGAATAGATGTGGCTTCCATATTAATGGAATCCGAGTATCTAAATAATATCTCCTCAAAATAATTTACCCATGGAGATACAGAAATGGGGTGATTAAAGTCACAAATAGCATTTTCATCATTAGCTGCCATATTTTAAAATTAGCCTGGTGAAGTGTCTGTAATCTGCAAAATCCATTTTTTTTTATTTTCTGGTGGTTATATAATTTCTGTTGTTTACCTTTTTTGACAGCCAAAATGGAAAAAAAGGAGAAATTCTTTTTTTTTTTTTTTTTTTTTTTTTTTTTGAGAGAGCAACACAAATAATGCAAAATAAATAATACTAGTATTTCACAAAGGTGTATGTATGAAAAAACTCTAGTTAGCAGAAATGAAATGCATGCACATAAAATAAAACACAATAAGTTGCATAAATAAATTATACACAAAAGGAAAAAAAATGGAGGGGGGGGGGGAGTGTAAAAAAATAATATGAGTGTATCAATCACAACATTTCTGAAAGTTAAATTTCTGTCAACATCCAGTTGGATTAAAGTTTCCGAAATTCAATAAAATAAAAAAAAAAACAGGTAATTAAATTGTAATTCAGGTTTAAAATACAAAAAAAAAAAAAAAAAAAAAAAAAAAAAACAAGGTTAGAGTCGAGCAACACATGCTGAGAATAATTGTGCAAATGTCACACACAAGTGAAAATGTGCAAATGTTGTGAGCGAAATATGCACATATTTATATAAAAATATCCAATACTGCAAAACTTGGAGCCGAGAACTTTTTTGTTGCCTATCGGCAGAATAAGTGTACTTTCAAAGTACGCCAGTGGGGCAAAAGGGTTAAACTCTAGATTTTTGAATGCATAAAAATCATTTTGACGAACAGGAAACCTAGCATGTTTATGTAAATTCACGGAAGAAACAAATATGAGAAGTATGTAATGATTTAACCATAAAAAACATTATAAGTGAAATATTAATAAAAGTATAATAATTTTTATCATTTTAACTGCAAAAAGTACTTAAAAAAACAAACAAACAAACGCACAAACGCAGCTTGGAAGAAGATAATAAGGAGCTAATATGCTATCACTGTTAAAAATATTATAAAAAAATAGTTCAGAAGTGATTTCTCCTTTCAAGCTGACAAATCAACAAACTTATGGAAATCCAAATGGTAAAAGTACAAGTATGAATAGGGAACCATAACATGAATAGAAACTGATAATGTTTACTGATATTGAGAAGAAAGAAAAAAAAAGGTTATAACAATTTAGAGTAAATAATTTAATGTAAAAGTATTCCCTGTTCATACTTACATGCAAAGTGTTTGTGGCTTTATGAATTCTTTTTTGTTTTTGATATAAAGTATTGTGACACAAGTGTTGTCTTTGAATTCGATGACCTAGTATGTCATTTTTTTGTAGAGAGCATTCATTTGGAGTACAAAAACGGAGCGATGAGAAAACAACGCTTGTTTTTTTTAAGGAAAAGAAAGTAAAATAAAAAGATTTTAGTGACACTTTGCAACGGAAAAGAAATTAAAACAAAAATATCATTAACGTCCTATTTTCGTACTCTGAATGCTATAAAGATGTTGGATGATAGATGACACAACGTGTGCAGTGTGATTTAGTACACTCTTTTTTTTAATGGAGAGTGGTTTCTTTTTTTTTTTTTTTTTTTAAACTGTAAGCATTCGCACACACTAGGGTAATTTTTTTTTATATCTTGCTGAAAGACACCACCAAAAGGAGGAAAAAAAATATTATTCCTCATAATCACTGCACACTGAATGAATTTGAAGAACTGTTTTGAAAAATTGTGAATATCACCTTAGACACAAAAATAATTGGAAAAATTTCACAATTGTCTTGAACACTAGGACACTTTCGCGAAATTATATTTCTTTTTTTTTAGCATATTTCACTGTGTTGTCACCAAATCTGTGGGATTCCTGGACACTTTGCACTGGAAATATTAATGACAAGATCACCAAACAAAGCGAAACGGCGCACATTTCCTGGACTTGTTGCACTGAGAACTTAGTTTAAAATTTGTGTTACTTGTGCGGATAATTCATACCACAGCTAGGTGAGGACTTTTCACAAAACATTTCCCTTTTGGGAAACTATGGATATACGTTCAGCTGGCACTTTTTCTTTTCACAAAACATTTCACACTAAACTATTTTCACTCACACTGGTAGCACGAACACGTTTGGTTGAAGGTTGAAGATCACGCACAAAAAAACAGAAACTGTCTTGATTTTTGTTTGACGAAGCCACAACTTCACGCAGAGAAACAAGTGATGCAGGTGTGATATTTCGTAGAAAAAGGAAATGCTGGAGGAGGCGACTTCGTTAGATGACCCCGTTGGAGCATCGCAGTGTAAATCTTGCTTTTCGTTAGGCTAGTGTAAAGTCCGGAAGAAAGAGGCACTCTCCAAATGCGTTGGGGTAGCGAGAAAGGGAAATCCCCTGAAGTTGACATCGGCGATCGCACAGAGTAGGGCAGCCGGAACTCCCGTGGGGAAAAAGGACATCCTTTCGCGTCGCGGATGATACGGAGGGAACGATACTTCTCCTCGTATTTTTTTTTTTTTTTTTTTTTTTATTACTGTTGGAGAAAAATCTGGGCAACGGCGCCAATTTGTATAGAGGAGATTTATTATTAGAGAGTCCAGGTTCATGGATGAATGAAAAAAAACTCCAACACGAGGATTTCGAGGACTTACTTCTTTATTATGAAACTTTTAAAAGAAGGACCATGATGGTACAGTGGACGGGAGAAGTCACAAACGAGACTGCCCGACGGGGCAGCCCCGAAGGGCAGAGAGCCGAGGTCCGTCACACTCAAGTTCAGAGGCAGTAGTGGTAAAATATTCATTACAATCACTCACTCATTGGCGAGATGGATAGCAACATCTGTACTGTATTGGCGATGAATATTGGTGGCGTGGACAAAGGAATCAGAGGCATCTCGAAGTATTACATAGAATTCAAACTTACGCCATGGCGAGCTATTTATGGTTACACGTGTCCTAACATTCTTGCGGTAAGGGAAAGTGGTTAAAGAAAGGAACACGTGATTTTTATATGCACGTTACAGATCTAACTGCAGCTGCAAATTAGTCAGCAAGGGGCATATGGTTTGTATCCGACAGAGTACAAGGGTGAGAATTGAATACTAATGCAAGCCCAGAGGCTGGGAAAATATGCATTAGATAACGTTGGCTGCAAAGCGAAAAGAGATTCATTTGTATTTTATTCTTTTACTTTATTTCAATGGAAAATAACTGCGGTTAAGATCTTTCTCTATCGTGTGAATTTGAAAGACAGAAAAAGGAACCGAGATAAATGATGTCTGCATTTGAAAACAACTTAAAAAAGTAAAAGCGAAACTTACAGTAGTGAGAGGGGGGGGGGAGAGAATGACTAAAGACATATGAAATTAACTCTAAAATGTCAAATTTAAACTAAATAGTTTATTTGAAGGGGGGAGGGAGAATAATAACAATTTATAATAAACCAGTAAAGTTAAAAGTTGATTTTTTGAGGGAAAAGGAGGAATAATGAATATATAACGGTAAAGCCGTTATATATATCACCCATTACCACCAGAAAAAAAAAACTGTGAATCTTGAAGAACAGTTTTTTTTTTATATTTGAAGATTACTTTGTCCACCCCATACATATAAGTATTTAAAACAGATATAACATAATAAGAAAGATAAGCCTCCATATATATATATACATATAACATATAACTGTGTGCTTGCAATTCTTTAAATGTTTGCATAAAGCAAAACTTTTCAGGTCATGATAAATGGCGCCTTTTTATTTTTATTCATTTCTTGGTATTCATTAGTCTTTACAGTCACCAGAAACTGCAAATAATAATTTTTTTGATTTAACAGGATCCTTTTTAAATATCTTTTTTAGTATTTGATTAAGAGGCTGGTACCAGCATTTTTCATGACCAAAATAAGAGAAGTAAATATATTTTTTTTTTTTAGTAACTTGTTATAATATCTTCTCAAAATAAAAATAATATAATATAAGTGCAAGCAACAAAATACACAGATACTACTTTAAAATGAAATAGAAAATAAATGACATATGCATGTCTGTGAATAGAAGCTAAATGAAAAAATGTAGAAAAATAAAAAGAGTAGAAAATTGGTTTTCGTGCACACCGCACAGGACTACAAAAGAACGGGATGCATATAGCATGCCTATGAATGGGTGTAGCGCTTAATCTTGTTAATAAACAAGTGTGATGGCGTCAGTTTAGAACATCAGCCCTAGGGGGGGAGGGAGTTATGAGACCCAGACACCAAGTGATACCTAGGTCCCTGCTCCCCAAAGATCACATTGATCTTCAAAGGAGCATGCGTCAATGTATCATATAAAAAGTTTTGTTTATTGAATTGAAACAACGATTCAAGGGTTTTGTCTCTCTACACAATGAAGTTTGGACCCTTAGGGCAAAAATTTTGAACGGGAACAAAACTTCCGAGGGGATAAATTAAAATAATAAAAAAAAACTGCGATGAATATCTCACATATCAACGGTAAAAGGACAATCCGAGTGTGTGGAGAGACTGGTGACATGATCGGGTAAGTATAACAACCACAATTTTTTTTTTTTTAATAAATTCTAACTTTGTATTCCTTGCAATGTATCGAGCAGGATAGGAACTGTATGTGTATTGTATAACCTGAGGTAATGTTTGAAACCTTTAGTGTAACTGCACTAGGTTACTAATGCTATAAAAAAATTTTTGTTATTGTCAAGTTATGTTATTACAAGAACGACATAATATCTTAGACGTGTATCTTGTCTAAGTGAAGCTTAACCAGAGATTGTATTTAATCTCCAAATTTAAAAGAAAACGTGTAATTATGTACATGTAGAAAGTCAAAACAAGTGTGATGAAAACAATAAAAACATCATAAGTTTGAAATTTAAAGAAAATGCATGTGAAGGGGTAGCATCCTGTAAACTGGGCATTCTTTGTTGTGAAACAAAGTGATGGTGACATGAAATGTCATGGCATAAAAGAAATATAATAATAATGGAAAAATTAAGAATGTGTTAAAACTTAACCTTTTAATAAATGTGTAATTTGTGCATATCATGTGAGGTCAAAAGTAGTTCCTGGTACAATGAAAACAAAAAAAAATATCTTAGTGTGTAACGTTGAAACCTAGAAACAAAATATTTTGAATTGCGTATAATGTGCATTTTTTTTTAACCAAACAAAATATCAATGAACTCAGTTGTAATATCAATGAACTAAATTGTAATATCAATGAACTAAATTGTAAGTGTATCTCTATGAACCAAAGAAAAAAAAATGTGTATTTCAATGAACGAAGCAAGGAAAAATATTTCACTATGAACTAAAACAGTGTATGTCAGTGAAAGACAAGGAAAATTTCAACGACTTAGATGTATGTTTGTGAACACAGCAGTCTAAGTACCTCAATGAACAAAGTATGAGCAAGTAATTCACTGACTTAAAGTGTAAAAGTAATGCGATGAACTGAAATGTGTGAAAAAGGAAAAGCTTACAATGAACTCATGTGTCTATAAAAAAAATTCCAGTGAACTGAAGTGTCTACTAAAACAAAAATTGGTATGAACTGATCTGCAAAACAAATCACAAGAAAGAAAACAAACTATGAACTAATATGTGTAAGGAAAAATTCTATGAACTAAGTATTGCCATGAAAGAAAAATGATAGTGCAATTGGTCCCTGAAGTACACAAAGAATTGACAAAGCTATGAACTCGTGTAAAGTGTATTTTTCTATGAACTCAATGAACTATGAACTCGTGTAAAGTGTTTTATCCATGAACTCGTGTAAAGTGTGTTTTCTATGAACTCAGTGAACTATGAACTCGTGTAAAGTGTTTTATCTATGAACTCGTGTAAAGTGTGTTTTCTATGAACTCAGTTGTATAGCCTATGAACTCAGTTGTATGACCTATGAACACAAACTCAGTGTGTACATATGGAACCAAGAGCATTGTATCACAAGTACAAAAATGCATCGCCTAAAGTTAAAACAAACAAACCAAAAAAAAAATGTGCTTTTAACTAAAGGAAAGTGAAAAAGGGATAAAATGTAACCAGGAAACGCTACTTGTGTGATGAAATGTAAGTAAATAAACTTAACTAAGATTAACAAGTTAAATTATATCCAGATTTCTAAAAAAAAACTAAATCTAAAGACGTAACTAGTGTAATGATGAATTTTTAAAGTTGAATTAATGTGTACTCTTTCTGTAACATCTACCTCAAATGTGAAAATCCCAATGTCTGATGAAACGCATCAAAAAAAAATTTTCACAAATGTTCCATTTCGAGATTCATTTAACTATTTGCCGGCTAAATAATCAAATGAAAAAGCAACCTACTGTACACTTGTGTTTATAAAAAAATCTTGAAAGAATTAAGTTAATTTTAAACATCAAATCAGTATGAATAATGCTGTCGAAAACTGACATATGTATGTAAATGTATAGGAAAATAAAAATTTTAAAAGGAATGCTGCAGATAGTAACTCCTTCACAGTAATGTGTGTTAAATAAAAACGAAAAATGTAAAATGTATGTTACATTGTTTTGTTTTTTTTGTTTCTTAAAAAGGAAGCTGTATGAGATGTTTATGGGAATTTATTACAGTTGTATACTTTTTCTCGCATTTGCTTGATGAATTTTTTTAATGATGGACAATAAGGTGCAAAAGCACTGTGGAAAATGTCAAAGTTGGTGTTATTGCTATCATTATTTCTAATGCAATTAATGCATTTTGGAGGATTTCTACACTGAGGGTCAATGTGTGGCAAAGCACACACCGAGCATCTAATGTCATTATGACACGAAATTGCAATATGATCATTGTATACCTGGCACTTAAAACAACGTTTAACATTTATATATGGTTTAACAGGGTACGGTTTTGATTGTATGATAATTTCCTTATGCTTTAATAATTGCCTAGCATCCTGTGGTGCAAGCTCAAAGATCCAATTAAAGGACTTAATATGTAGGAGCTTGTACTTTTTAACAAAGTGAAAATCAGGTTCAGGTATGTGTATTAAATCTGAAATACCAAACAAGATATCAGGAATATTTAAATTTTCAGGGAGGTTAAAAATAATGACACGAATAGGCTTAGGTACATTAAGTTTAGCAGGGGATAAGGACTTTAGAGAGGGATCACTAATATCTGTAAATTTTTTATTGTGCTTACCTTGAGTGTGCAGGTCGGAGCTAAGATATGTGTCTTTTTTATGATTTTCTAGTTGTGGTAACTCTTCTTGTTTACACATATAAGAGGGGATAGATTGTGTAGATTTATCTAGGGCAGATGGAGGGAGTGTGTTGTTGACATCTACCACTTGATCAACCATAGTCTTACTACCTTTAGTAAGCTTCTTCTTATTTTTCTGTTTGCCTGTGATTTCATGTAATCTCTCAATAAGTTTCTGATTTACAAGAAATAAATTATCTTTATCCTGTTTTAATTTGGAATAATCATCTTTTAGAACATTAAAGTTTAGTTTAAGCACATGAAAATTGAATTTAATGATCTGAAGGAAATCTATAATATTTTCAGACATGGATGCAGCATTTTCGGTCTTAAGTGAATTTTGAATAGATGTGGCTTCCATATTAATGGAATCCGAGTATCTAAATAATATCTCCTCAAAATAATTTACCCATGGAGATACAGAAATGGGGTGATTAAAGTCACAAATAGCATTTTCATCATTAGCTGCCATATTTTAAAATTAGCCTGGTGAAGTGTCTGTAATCTGCAAAATCCTTTTTTTTTATTTTCTGGTGGTTATATAATTTCTGTTGTTTACCTTTTTTGACAGCCAAAATGGAAAAAAAGGAGGAATTCTTTTTTTTTTTTTTTTTTTTTTTTTTTTTTTTTGAGAGAGCAACACAAATAATGCAAAATAAATAATACTAGTATTTCACAAAGGTGTATGTATGAAAAAACTCTAGTTAGCAGAAATGAAATGCATGCACATAAAATAAAACACAATAAGTTGCATAAATAAATTATACACAAAAGGAAAAAAAATGGAGGGGGGGGGGAGTGTAAAAAAATAATATGAGTGTATCAATCACAACATTTCTGAAAGTTAAATTTCTGTCAACATCCAGTTGGATTAAAGTTTCCGAAATTCAATAAAATAAAAAAAAAACAGGTAATTAAATTGTAATTCAGGTTTAAAATACAAAAAAAAAAAAAAAAAAAAAAAACAAACAAGGTCAGAGTCGAGCAACACATGCTGAGAATAATTGTGCAAATGTCACACACAAGTGAAAATGTGCAAATGTTGTGAGCGAAATATGCACATATTTATATAAAAATATCCAATACTGCAAAACTTGGAGCCGAGAACTTTTTTGTTGCCTATCGGCAGAATAAGTGTACTTTCAAAGTACGCCAGTGGGGTAAAAGGGTTAAACTCTAGATTTTTGAATGCATAAAAATCATTTTTACGAACAGGAAACCTAGCATGTTTATGTAAATTCACGGAAGAAACAAATATGAGAAGTATGTCATGATTTAACCATAAAAAACATTATAAGTGAAATATTAATAAAAGTATAATAATTTTTATCATTTTAACTGCAAAAAGTACTTAAAAAAACAAACAAACAAACGCACAAACGCAGCTTGGAAGAAGATAATAAGGAGCTAATATGCTATCACTGTTAAAAATATTATAAAAAAATAGTTCAGAAGTGATTTCTCCTTTCAAGCTGACAAATCAACAAACTTATGGAAATCCAAATGGTAAAAGTACAAGTATGAATAGGGAACCATAACATGAATAGAAACTGATAATGTTTACTGATATTGAGAAGAAAGAAAAAAAAAGGTTATAACAATTTAGAGTAAATAATTTAATGTAAAAGTATTCCCTGTTCATACTTACATGCAAAGTGTTTGTGGCTTTATGAATTCTTTTTTGTTTTTGATATAAAGTATTGTGACACAAGTGTTGTCTTTGAATTCGATGACCTAGTATGTCATTTTTTTGTAGAGAGCATTCATTTGGAGTACAAAAACGGAGCGATGAGAAAACAACGCTTGTTTTTTTTAAGGAAAAAAAAGTAAAATAAAAAGATTTTAGTGACACTTTGCAACGGAAAAGAAATTAAAACAAAAATATCATTAACGTCCTATTTTCGTACTCTGAATGCTATAAAGATGTTGGATGATAGATGACACAACGTGTGCAGTGTGATTTAGTACACTCTTTTTTTTTAATGGAGAGTGGTTTCTTTTTTTTTTTTTTTTTAAACTGTAAGCATTCGCACACACTAGGGTAATTTTTTTTTATATCTTGCTGAAAGACACCACCAAAAGGAGGAAAAAAAATATTATTCCTCATAATCACTGCACACTGAATGAATTTGAAGAACTGTTTTGAAAAATTGTGAATATCACCTTAGACACAAAAATAATTGGAAAAATTTCACAATTGTCTTGAACACTAGGACACTTTCGCGAAATTATATTTCTTTTTTTTAGCATATTTCACTGTGTTGTCACCAAATCTGTGGGATTCCTGGACACTTTGCACTGGAAATATTAATGACAAGATCACCAAACAAAGCGAAACGGCGCACATTTCCTGGACTTGTTGCACTGAGAACTTAGTTTAAAATTTGTGTTACTTGTGCGGATAATTCATACCACAGCTAGGTGAGGACTTTTCACAAAACATTTCCCTTTTGGGAAACTATGGATATACGTTCAGCTGGCACTTTTTCTTTTCACAAAACATTTCACACTAAACTATTTTCACTCACACTGGTAGCACGAACACGTTTGGTTGAAGGTTGAAGATCACGCACAAAAAAACAGAAACTGTCTTGATTTTTGTTTGACGAAGCCACAATTTCACGCAGAGAAACAAGTGATGCAGGTGTGATATTTCGTAGAAAAAGGAAATGCTGGAGGAGGCGACTTCGTTAGATGACCCCGTTGGAGCATCGCAGTGTAAATCTTGCTTTTCGTTAGGCTAGTGTAAAGTCCGGAAGAAAGAGGCACTCTCCAAATGCGTTGGGGTAGCGAGAAAGGGAAATCCCCTGAAGTTGACATCGGCGATCGCACAGAGTAGGGCAGCCGGAACTCCCGTGGGGAAAAAGGACATCCTTTCGCGTCGCGGATGATACGGAGGGAACGATACTTCTCCTCGTATTTTTTTTTTTTTTTTTTTTTTTTTATTACTGTTGGAGAAAAATCTGGGCAACGGCGCCAATTTGTATAGAGAAGATTTATTATTAGAGAGTCCAGGTTCATGGATGAATGAAAAAAAACTCCAACACGAGGATTTCGAGGACTTACTTCTTTATTATGAAACTTTTAAAAGAAGGACCATGATGGTACAGTGGACGGGAGAAGTCACAAACGAGACTGCCCGACGGGGCAGCCCCGAAGGGCAGAGAGCCGAGGTCCGTCACACTCAAGTTCAGAGGCAGTAGTGGTAAAATATTCATTACAATCACTCACTCATTGGCGAGATGAATAGCAACATCTGTACTGTATTGGCGATGAATATTGGTGGCGTGGACAAAGGAATCAGAGGCATCTCGAAGTATTACATAGAATTCAAACTTACGCCATGGCGAGCTATTTATGGTTACACGTGTCCTAACATTCTTGCGGTAAGGGAAAGTGGTTAAAGAAAGGAACACGTGATTTTTATATGCACGTTACAGATCTAACTGCAGCTGCAAATTAGTCAGCAAGGGGCATATGGTTTGTATCCGACAGAGTACAAGGGTGAGAATTGAATACTAATGCAAGCCCAGAGGCTGGGAAAATATGCATTAGATAACGTTGGCTGCAAAGCGAAAAGAGATTCATTTGTATTTTATTCTTTTACTTTATTTCAATGGAAAATAACTGCGGTTAAGATCTTTCTCTATCGTGTGAATTTGAAAGACAGAAAAAGGAACCGAGATAAATGATGTCTGCATTTGAAAAGAACTTTAAAAAGTAAAAGCGAAACTTACAGTAGTGAGAGGGGGGGGGGGAGAGAATGACTAAAGACATATGAAATTAACTCTAAAATGTCAAATTTAAACTAAATAGTTTATTTGAAGGGGGGAGGGAGAATAATAACAATTTATAATAAACCAGTAAAGTTAAAAGTTGATTTTTTGAGGGAAAAGGAGGAATAATGAATATATAACGGTAAAGCCGTTATATATATCACCCATTACCACCAGAAAAAAAAAACTGTGAATCTTGAAGAACAGTTTTTTTTTATATTTGAAGATTACTTTGTCCACCCCATACATATAAGTATTTAAAACAGATATAACATAATAAGAAAGATAAGCCTCCATATATATATATACATATAACATATAACTGTGTGCTTGCAATTCTTTAAATGTTTGCATAAAGCAAAACTTTTCAGGTCATGATAAATGGCGCCTTTTTATTTTTATTCATTTCTTGGTATTCATTAGTCTTTACAGTCACCAGAAACTGCAAATAATATTTTTTTTGATTTAACAGGATCCTTTTTAAATATCTTTTTTAGTATTTGATTAAGAGGCTGGTACCAGCATTTTTCATGACCAAAATAAGAGAAGTAAATATATATATTTTTTTTAGTAACTTGTTATAATATCTTCTCAAAATAAAAATAATATAATATAAGTGCAAGCAAAAAAATACACAGATACTACTTTAAAATGAAATAGAAAATAAATGACATATGCATGTCTGTGAATAGAAGCTAAATGAAAAAATGTAAAAAAATAAAAAGAGTAGAAAATTGGTTTTCTTGCACACCGCACAGGACTACAAAAGAACGGGATGCATATAGCATGCCTATGAATGGGTGTAGCCCTTAATCTTGTTAATAAACAAGTGTGATGGCGTCAGTTTAGAACATCAGCCCTAGGGGGGGAGGGAGTTATGAGACCCAGACACCAAGTGATACCTAGGTCCTTGCTCCCCAAAGATCACATTGATCTTCAAAGGAGCATGCGTCAATGTATCATATAAAAAGTTTTGTTTATTGAATTGAAACAACGATTCAAGGGTTTTGTCTCTCTACACAATGAAGTTTGGACCCTTAGGGCAAAAATTTTGAACGGGAACAAAACTTCCGAGGGGATAAATTAAAATAATAAAAAAAAACTGCGATGAATATCTCACATATCAACGGTAAAAGGACAATCCGAGTGTGTGGAGAGACTGGTGACATGATCGGGTAAGTATAACAACCACAATTTTTTTTTTTTTTAAATAAATTCTAACTTTGTATTCCTTGCAATGTATCGAGCAGGATAGGAACTGTATGTGTATTGTATAACCTGAGGTAATGTTTGAAACCTTTAGTGTAACTGCACTAGGTTACTAATGCTATAAAAAAAATTTTGTTATTGTGAAGTTATGTTATTACAAGAACGACATAATATCTTAGACGTGTGTCTTGTCTAAGTGAAGCTTAACCAGAGATTGTATTTAATCTCCAAATTTAAAAGAAAACGTGTAATTATGTACATGTAGAAAGTCAAAACAAGTGTGATGAAAACAATAAAAACATCATAAGGTTGAAATTTAAAGAAAATGCATGTGAAGGGGTAGCATCCTGTAAACTGGGCATTCTTTGTTGTGAAACAAAGTGATGGTGACATGAAATGTCATGGCATAAAAGAAATATAATAATAATGGAAAAATTAAGAATGTGTTAAAACTTAACCTTTTAATAAATGTGTAATTTGTGCATATCATGTGAGGTCAAAAGTAGTTCCTGGTATAATGAAAACAAAAAAAAATATCTTAGTGTGTAACGTTGAAACCTAGAAACAAAATATTTTGAATTGCGTATAATGTGCATTTTTTTTTTAACCAAACAAAATATCAATGAACTCAGTTGTAATATCAATGAACTAAATTGTAATATCAATGAACTAAATTGTAAGTGTATCTCTATGAACCAAAGAAAAAAAATGTGTATTTCAATGAACGAAGCAAGGAAAAATATTTCACTATGAACTAAAACAGTGTATGTCAGTGAAAGACAAGGAAAATTTCAACGACTTAGATGTATGTTTGTGAACACAGCAGTCTAAGTACCTCAATGAACAAAGTATGAGCAAGTAATTCACTGACTTAAAGTGTAAAAGTAATGCGATGAACTGAAATGTGTGAAAAAGGAAAAGCTTACAATGAACTCATGTGTCTATAAAAAAAATTCCAGTGAACTGAAGTGTCTACTAAAACAAAAATTGGTATGAACTGATCTGCAAAACAAATCACAAGAAAGAAAACAAACTATGAACTAATATGTGTAAGGAAAAATTCTATGAACTAAGTATTGCCATGAAAGAAAAATGATAGTGCAATTGGTCCCTGAAGTACACAAAGAATTGACAAAGCTATGAACTCGTGTAAAGTGTATTTTTCTATGAACTCAATGAACTATGAACTCGTGTAAAGTGTTTTATCTATGAACTCGTGTAAAGTGTGTTTTCTATGAATTCAGTGAACTATGAACTCGTGTAAAGTGTTTTATCTATGAACTCGTGTAAAGTGTGTTTTCTATGAACTCAGTTGTATAGCCTATGAACTCAGTTGTATGACCTATGAACACAAACTCAGTGTGTACATATGGAACCAAGAGCATTGTATCACAAGTACAAAAATGCATCGCCTAAAGTTAAAACAAACAAACCAAAAAAAAAATGTGCTTTTAACTAAAGGAAAGTGAAAAAGGGATAAAATGTAACCAGGAAACGCTACTTGTGTGATGAAATGTAAGTAAATAAACTTAACTAAGATTAACAAGTTAAATTATATCCAGATTTCTAAAAAAAAACTAAATCTAAAGACGTAACTAGTGTAATGATGAATTTTTAAAGTTGAATTAATGTGTACTCTTTCTGTAACATCTACCTCAAATGTGAAAATCCCAATGTCTGATGAAACGCATCAAAAAAAATTTTCACAAATGTTCCATTTCGAGATTCATTTAACTATTTGCCGGCTAAATAATCAAATGAAAAAGCAACCTACTGTACACTTGTGTTTATAAAAAAATCTTGAAAGAATTAAGTTAATTTTAAACATCAAATCAGTATGAATAATGCTGTCGAAAACTGACATATGTATGTAAATGTATAGGAAAATAAAAATTTTAAAAGGAATGCTGCAGATAGTAACTCCTTCACAGTAATGTGTGTTAAATAAAAACGAAAAATGTAAAATGTATGTTACATTGTTTTGTTTTTTTTGTTTCTTAAAAAGGAAGCTGTATGAGTTGTTTATGGGAATGTATTACAGTTGTATACTTTTTCTCGCATTTGCTTGATGAATTTTTTTAATGATGGACAATAAGGTGCAAAAGCACTGTGGAAAATGTCAAAGTTGGTGTTATTGCTATCATTATTTCTAATGCAATTAATGCATTTTGGAGGATTTCTACACTGAGGGTCAATGTGTGGCAAAGCACACACCGAGCATCTAATGTCATTATGACACGAAATTGCAATATGATCATTGTATACCTGGCACTTAAAACAACGTTTAACATTTATATATGGTTTAACAGGGTACGGTTTTGATTGTATGATAATTTCCTTATGCTTTAATAATTGCCTAGCATCCTGTGGTGCAAGCTCAAAGATCCAATTAAAGGACTTAATATGTAGGAGCTTGTACTTTTTAACAAAGTGAAAATCAGGTTCAGGTATGTGTATTAAATCTGAAATACCAAACAAGATATCAGGAATATTTAAATTTTCAGGGAGGTTAAAAATAATGACACGAATAGGCTTAGGTACATTAAGTTTAGCAGGGGATAAGGACTTTAGAGAGGGATCACTAATATCTGTAAATTTTTTATTGTGCTTACCTTGAGTGTGCAGGTCGGAGCTAAGATATGTGTCTTTTTTATGATTTTCTAGTTGTGGTAACTCTTCTTGTTTACACATATAAGAGGGGATAGATTGTGTAGATTTATCTAGGGCAGATGGAGGGAGTGTGTTGTTGACATCTACCACTTGATCAACCATAGTCTTACTACCTTTAGTAAGCTTCTTCTTATTTTTCTGTTTGCCTGTGATTTCATGTAATCTCTCAATAAGTTTCTGATTTACAAGAAATAAATTATCTTTATCCCGTTTTAATTTGGAATAATCATCTTTTAGAACATTAAAGTTTAGTTTAAGCACATGAAAATTGAATTTAATGATCTGAAGGAAATCTATAATATTTTCAGACATGGATGCAGCATTTTCGGTCTTAAGTGAATTTTGAATAGATGTGGCTTCCATATTAATGGAATCCGAGTATCTAAATAATATCTCCTCAAAATAATTTACCCATGGAGATACAGAAATGGGGTGATTAAAGTCACAAATAGCATTTTCATCATTAGCTGCCATATTTTAAAATTAGCCTGGTGAAGTGTCTGTAATCTGCAAAATCCTTTTTTTTAATTTTCTGGTGGTTATATAATTTCTGTTGTTTACCTTTTTTGACAGCCAAAATGGAAAAAAAGGAGGAATTCTTTTTTTTTTTTTTTTTTTTTTTTTTTTTGAGAGAGAGCAACACAAATAATGCAAAATAAATAATACTAGTATTTCACAAAGGTGTATGTATGAAAAAACTCTAGTTAGCAGAAATGAAATGCATGCACATAAAATAAAACACAATAAGTTGCATAAATAAATTATACACAAAAGGAAAAAAAATGGAGGGGGGGGGGGAGTGTAAAAAAATAATATGAGTGTATCAATCACAACATTTCTGAAAGTTAAATTTCTGTCAACATCCAGTTGGATTAAAGTTTCCGAAATTCAATAAAATAAAAAAAAACAGGTAATTAAATTGTAATTCAGGTTTAAAATACAAAAAAAAAAAAAACAAACAAACAAGGTCAGAGTCGAGCAACACATGCTGAGAATAATTGTGCAAATGTCACACACAAGTGAAAATGTGCAAATGTTGTGAGCGAAATATGCACATATTTATATAAAAATATCCAATACTGCAAAACTTGGAGCCGAGAACTTTTTTGTTGCCTATCGGCAGAATAAGTGTACTTTCAAAGTACGCCAGTGGGGCAAAAGGGTTAAACTCTAGATTTTTGAATGCATAAAAATCATTTTTACGAACAGGAAACCTAGCATGTTTATGTAAATTCACGGAAGAAACAAATATGAGAAGTATGTCATGATTTAACCATAAAAAACATTATAAGTGAAATATTAATAAAAGTATAATAATTTTTATCATTTTAACTGCAAAATGTACTTAAAAAAACAAACAAACAAACGCACAAACGCAGCTTGGAAGAAGATAATAAGGAGCTAATATGCTATCACTGTTAAAAATATTATAAAAAAATAGTTCAGAAGTGATTTCTCCTTTCAAGCTGACAAATCAACAAACTTATGGAAATCCAAATGGTAAAAGTACAAGTATGAATAGGGAACCATAACATGAATAGAAACTGATAATGTTTACTGATATTGAGAAGAAAGAAAAAAAAAGGTTATAACAATTTAGAGTAAATAATTTAATGTAAAAGTATTCCCTGTTCATACTTACATGCAAAGTGTTTGTGGCTTTATGAATTCTTTTTTGTTTTTGATATAAAGTATTGTGACACAAGTGTTGTCTTTGAATTCGATGACCTAGTATGTCATTTTTTTGTAGAGAGCATTCATTTGGAGTACAAAAACGGAGCGATGAGAAAACAACGCTTGTTTTTTTTTAAGGAAAAAAAAGTAAAATAAAAAGATTTTAGTGACACTTTGCAACGGAAAAGAAATTAAAACAAAAATATCATTAACGTCCTATTTTCGTACTCTGAATGCTATAAAGATGTTGGATGATAGATGACACAACGTGTGCAGTGTGATTTAGTACACTCTTTTTTTTTAATGGAGAGTGGTTTCTTTTTTTTTTTTTTTTTTTTAAACTGTAAGCATTCGCACACACTAGGGTAATTTTTTTTTTATATCTTGCTGAAAGACACCACCAAAAGGAGGAAAAAAAATATTATTCCTCATAATCACTGCACACTGAATGAATTTGAAGAACTGTTTTGAAAAATTGTGAATATCACCTTAGACACAAAAATAATTGGAAAAATTTCACAATTGTCTTGAACACTAGGACACTTTCGCGAAATTATATTTCTTTTTTTTTAGCATATTTCACTGTGTTGTCACCAAATCTGTGGGATTCCTGGACACTTTGCACTGGAAATATTAATGACAAGATCACCAAACAAAGCGAAACGGCGCACATTTCCTGGACTTGTTGCACTGAGAACTTAGTTTAAAATTTGTGTTACTTGTGCGGATAATTCATACCACAGCTAGGTGAGGACTTTTCACAAAACATTTCCCTTTTGGGAAACTATGGATATACGTTCAGCTGGCACTTTTTCTTTTCACAAAACATTTCACACTAAACTATTTTCACTCACACTGGTAGCACGAACACGTTTGGTTGAAGGTTGAAGATCACGCACAAAAAAACAGAAACTGTCTTGATTTTTGTTTGACGAAGCCACAACTTCACGCAGAGAAACAAGTGATGCAGGTGTGATATTTCGTAGAAAAAGGAACTGCTGGAGGAGGCGACTTCGTTCGATGACCCCGTTGGAGCATCGCAGTGTAAATCTTGCTTTTCGTTAGGCTAGTGTAAAGTCCGGAAGAAAGAGGCACTCTCCAAATGCGTTGGGGTAGCGAGAAAGGGAAATCCCCTGAAGTTGACATCGGCGATCGCACAGAGTAGGGCAGCCGGAACTCCCGTGGGGAAAAAGGACATCCTTTCGCGTCGCGGATGATACGGAGGGAACGATACTTCTCCTCGTTTTTTTTTTTTTTTTTTTTTTTTTTTTATTACTGTTGGAGAAAAATCTGGGCAACGGCGCCAATTTGTATAGAGGAGATTTATTATTAGAGAGTCCAGGTTCATGGATGAATGAAAAAAAACTCCAACACGAGGATTTCGAGGACTTACTTCTTTATTATGAAACTTTTAAAAGAAGGACCATGATGGTACAGTGGACGGGAGAAGTCACAAACGAGACTGCCCGACGGGGCAGCCCCGAAGGGCAGAGAGCCGAGGTCCGTCACACTCAAGTTCAGAGGCAGTAGTGGTAAAATATTCATTACAATCACTCACTCATTGGCGAGATGAATAGCAACATCTGTACTGTATTGGCGATGAATATTGGTGGCGTGGACAAAGGAATCAGAGGCATCTCGAAGTATTACATAGAATTCAAACTTACGCCATGGCGAGCTATTTATGGTTACACGTGTCCTAACATTCTTGCGGTAAGGGAAAGTGGTTAAAGAAAGGAACACGTGATTTTTATATGCACGTTACAGATCTAACTGCAGCTGCAAATTAGTCAGCAAGGGGCATATGGTTTGTATCCGACAGAGTACAAGGGTGAGAATTGAATACTAATGCAAGCCCAGAGGCTGGGAAAATATGCATTAGATAACGTTGGCTGCAAAGCGAAAAGAGATTCATTTGTATTTTATTCTTTTACTTTATTTCAATGGAAAATAACTGCGGTTAAGATCTTTCTCTATCGTGTGAATTTGAAAGACAGAAAAAGGAACCGAGATAAATGATGTCTGCATTTGAAAAGAACTTTAAAAAGTAAAAGCGAAACTTACAGTAGTGAGAGGGGGGGGGGGGAAGAGAATGACTAAAGACATATGAAATTAACTCTAAAATGTCAAATTTAAACTAAATAGTTTATTTGAAGGGGGGGGGGGGAGAATAATAACAATTTATAATAAACCAGTAAAGTTAAAAGTTGATTTTTTGAGGGAAAAGGAGGAATAATGAATATATAACGGTAAAGCCGTTATAATATCATTTTCATTTTCCTTCAAAAATTGAAGATAAAGTAGTTGGATGTGCCAATCCCAAAACTTTCATCTGCCTCATAAATGTTAAAACTTCAAAATTCGCTATCACGGTGTCAAATTTAAATGATAACCTATGCGCATCATGAGGATTCAAAAAGCATAGGTTCGTTGAAGTATGTGCATTTTAAAAGAAAATATAAGCATTGCATTTTCCTAACAAGTCATTGAATTTCGGCTCACACCCTCTTAGGCCAATGTCAGACGAACGTCTTTTTGCACGCTTTTTTCGCTCTTACGCCATCCCTACACCTTCGTTAGCATGTGTAGGGACGGTGTAAGAGCGAAAAAAAAGCGCGCAAAAAGACGTTCGTCTGATATTAGCCTAGATGTCCGCAACGGAAAATCTCAATTCAAAGAGCATAAAAGTGACAGCTGTTGGGCAGTATACACACAAGCTTAATAAGGATCTATTTATCTGAAAGTGTAACAGAATATGAAGTTTGATTAAATTCCGTGCATTAGTTTTGAGATATGGCTATCACGAATATCATGCAAAAAAACAGTATAGCAGCGCAACCTGTTACATGATTAACACAAAAAACTCAGGAACAACTTATGTCAATGACACATAATATTAAGTTTGATGAAATTCCGGTCATTACTTCTTGAGATATTATCGCTAATATCTTGTAAATTCTGAAAAACAGTGTTAAATTCAGGGGCTGGTACTGGTGGAACATTGAAATTTCCCTCATGAAGATTTCAGATTTTATGCTTAAGGGACAAAAGTCCAATTCCACACCCCCTCCCCGAAACACTAGAATGTCCCTCTCCAGAACCACAGAAATCGCTCCCGGAGAAAAATGTCTGAATTCAACACTGCTAAAAAAAAGGAGCATGGCAGCACAACCTGTTATATCATTTACCCGAAAACCTAATCATGAACAACTTATGACAGAATATTAAGTTTGATGAAATTCCGTTCATTAGTTCTTGAGATATGATCCCTAAAATCGTTTAAATCCAGAAAAATGTGTTGAATTCCGGGGGTAGTCCGGAGGGACATGCGCCCCCCCCCCCCCCCCCCGTGCATCATTCAAATGTCCCCCCAGAAGGTTTGAGATTTTATGCTTAATGTACAAAAGTCCAATCCCCTTCCCCTCTGAATTGTCCCTCTTTGGATCCGCAGAAATCCCTCCCGGAGAAAACTGTCTGAATTCAACACTGCTGATAAAATCTGCATAACAACGCCCCCTGTTGGGCGATTTACACCGAAATCTAATATGCAACAATTTATGCCTGAACTGAATGTGAAGTTTGATGAAAACCCGTGCATTAGTTCTTGAGATAGAGCTATTGCGAAAATCGAAAAAATGCAGCATAGCAGCGCCACCTGTCGGTAGATTTACATCAAAAAGTAATCAGCACCAATTTATATGAAAGTCTAATTGAATCTAAAGTTTCAACAGATTCCATGCATTAGTTCTTGAAATAGACCGCCCACAATTTTTTTGTCAGAGACAAACAAATAGACAGACTGACAGACAGCCAATGTATAAAAATAGTCAAATCGTGTTCCAGACAAGATCTTCTAAAACTATAAATCCTTCGAAAACCGGAAGTCGAAATTTTTCACGAATCCAACGCTTTCTTTTTCTAAAGACAAAAGAAAGCAAGAAAAAATGACCGCATCGATTCTGCCCGTAAATTAAGATCAGAAATGGCGAATCGATTCAGTTCAGATTCGATGCCGATGTCGATCTTTAGATGCGGGCAGAATCGCTATATTTTGATTTACTTCAATTTTTTAGATTCGGGCGAATCGATTCAGTTCAGATTCGATGCCGATTTTTAGATGCGGCTGAAATCGCTATATTTTGATTTACTTCAATTCAAATCGCATCGCGCATGATCCACGATTCGGGTTGAATAAATTCCTCCAATTTTACTGTTTTAGTGGCAGAATTGCTGTAAAATTTTGTATAACAGCCTTTTTAGGGTTTCGTTCATCTCACGAAACCCTATTCGTCTCGCTCCTCTGTCTGTCTGTCTGTCTGTCCGTCACAGAGCCCGTTCTCAGAAACTATACATGTTGGAGACATGAAATTTTGGGTACTTATAGCTGAACACCTCACAACATACGACAAATCATAAAATTTCGAAAAAGTCGTACATTTAACACGTTGGGCTCCCGCATGTGTATTTTAAACAATTCTTTCTAAGTGAGCTCCTAATTATGTTAGAGACATGAAATTTTGGGTACTTATAGCTGAACACCTCACATTATACGACAAATGATAAAATTTTGAAAAAGTCGTATATTTAACCCTTTGAGCTCCCGCATGTGTATTTTAAACAATTATTTCTAAGTGAACCCTAATTAGGTTGGAGGAGTGAAATTTTGCATACTTATAGCTGAATACCTCACATCAAACGACAAATCCTAAAATTTTGAAAAAGTCGTACATTTAACCCTTTGCGCTCCCACATGTGTATTTTAAACAATTCTTTCTAAGTGAACCCTAATTAGGTTGGAGGAGTGAAATTTTGCATACTTATAGCTGAATACCTCACATCAAACGACAATTATAAAATTTTGAAAAAGTCGTACATTTAACCCTTTGCGCTCCCACATGTGTATTTTAAACAATTCTTTCTAAGTGAACCCTAATTAGGTTGGAGGAGTGAAATTTTGCATACTTATAGCTGAATACCTCACATCAAACGACAAATCATAAAATTTTGAAAACGTCGTACATTTAACCCTTTGGGCTCCCACATGTGTATTTTAAACAATTCTTTCTAAGTTAACCCTAATTATGTTGCAGGAGTGAAATTTTGCATACTTATAGCTGAATACCTCACATCAAACGACAAATCATAAACTTTTGAAAAAGTCGTACATTTAACCCTTTGGGCTCCCACATGTGTAATTTAAACAATTCTTTCTAAGTGAACCCTAATTAGGTTGGAGGAGTGAAATTTTGCATACTTATAGCTGAATACCTCACATCAAACGACAAACCATAAAATTTTGAAAATGTCGTACATTTAACCCTTCGGGCTCCCACATGCCTATTTTAAACAATTCTTTCTAAGTGAGGCCCTAATTAGGTTGGAGGCGTGAAATTTTGCATACCTATTGCTGAACACCATCATGCGACAAATCATAAAAAATTGGAAAAGTCGTGCATTTAACCCTTTGGCCTCCCACATGCTTTTTTTAAGAAATTCTTTCTAGCTGAGCCCCTTATTAAATTGGAGATTTGAAATTTTGCATACTTATAGCAGAACACCTGAGGCCAGGCGACAAATCATAAATTTTGAAAAAGTCTCACGTTTAACCCTTTGAGCTACCACATATGTTTTTTAAGCAATTCTTTCTAACAGAGCCCCTAATTAAGTTGGAGACATGAATTTTTGCACACGTATAGCTGAATACCTCAGAACACACGACAAATCATAAAATTTTCTAAAAGTCTTATATTATTTACTCCTCCGTCCTCTAACTTGTATATTTTAAGCAATTTTTCTAACCTCCGCCCTTTTCACCCGGGGAGCACTTTTCCAACTTTTGCCGACATCCCTTTGACCATTCTTTCATATTATGCACCATAGCCTTACATATTTTAATTCCAATTTTTACCAATAGGGGCGCCTACTGATCTCGGGTGATATGGGCCCAATCCCCACGACTAATATATCTACGGATAGTATGTAAAACGGGTTTTCGTTCGGATAGATGTTTGTTTAGAATCGAGTGCGCCCCCTGGTTGCGAAATGTGGAACTAACAGATTTTTCAAAAAGATAAAGTGTTTTGAAAGGAATATTAAACGAAACCCTCTGTGCGGTCTGTGATCACACTTACCCACTTGTTTTTTTTTTCTTTTCTTTCTAGGTTCAGTGTTGAATGGCGGGTCGATTTCTTGACTGCTCCGGTCGGAATGAGGGGGGAGGGGGATTTTAGAGTTCCGTAAGGGGGGATGCACATTTTTCCATTAAAAAGCATAAAATCTCAAGACTTTCGGGAGGGACATTCCAATGTTCCCCCCCAGTCACCCCCTGAATTCAATACTAGGTTAAATCGTTATACTTTTGTTTAGAAGCCTAGTTATTCGGGTTACTAGTTTATTATGTCGTATTTTTCAAGTTCATCCCTTCTAATCCTTTCCGCCACCCCCCCCCCCTTCCTCGCCAATCTTAATTTACAGGGCCGTTCAAAATATGCATGCTATTTTTAGAATGCCCACTTCTCGTTCTATTTTATTATAAATCCACATTTTGAAACCTTGACCAAAGATACATTTGAGGTCGCTCCTCCCACCGTTTGAGACTTTACCTGCCCCCCGGGGGGCATATTTATTGTTTCTTCCAAACCATCTCGTGTAACATATTGTTGGAAAGCTTTTAACGTCCTCTTTTATTTTCTGTCGTTCCTCCCCCCTCCCTAGTTACACGCTCTTTGCACTTTTTAGCTCACAGGCTATCAAAGCCTGAGATTTAATGCGGCCGTCGGTATTGTATGTATGTATGTATGTATGTACGTAACGCGATAACTCTTGATAGAAATATCCGATTTGCTTCAATTTTTTTTCTATGTGCATTCTGTTAAAGCGCTTACCTGATTATATTTGAAGGTTCATTGTTATAGTCTAAAGGGGGGAGGGGGGAACGAGAGGTTAATACCCTCCTTAATTTAAATAGATGGGTTTTGCTATCCGATTTACTTCAAATTTGGTATACCAGTTTATTCTGATAAGGCGCTTCCCTAATTAGATTTGGAAGTTCATTGGTTAAATATAAAAGGGAAAACGGAGGCTAATACCCCCTTAATTTAGATAAATGGGTTTTTGTATCCGATTTGCTTCAAATTTGGTATACCGATTTATTTCGATAAGGCGCTTCCCTAATGACATTTGGAGGGTCATTGGTTAAATATAAAGAGGGGAAATGGGGAAGGGCAATTCCCCCCCCCCCCCTCCCCTTAGTTTATTTTTCGAGGGGCATTATTCTTTGAAATAAGAGCATAATATACAGTTAGTGTGAATAGCCTGTGAGCTCAATGTCATCAGTTTAACTGGCCACTTTTCTTTTTAGTTCACAGGCTATCAAAGCCTGAGAGCTAACGTGCCCGCAGTTTCTGTATATATGTATGTACGTACAAACGTAACGCGATAACTCTCGATAGAAATATCCGATTTGCTTCAATTTTTTTTCTACGTTCATTCTCATAAGGCGCTTCCCTGATTAGTTTTGGGGGTTCATTGGTTAAGCATAAAGGACGGGGGTACGGGGGCTATTCCCCCCCCCACTTAGATAAATGGGTTTTTCATGCAGAATTATCACATTTGCTTCAATTTTGGTATACCGGTTAATTCTGATAAGACGCTTCCCTGATTAAATTTGGAGGTTCATTATTTAAGTATAAAGGGAGGAACAGGGGCTAACCCCCCTTAATTTAGATATATGGGTTTTTCTATCTGATTTGCTTCAAATTTGATAACTAGTTTATTCTGATAACGCGATTCCCTGATGAGATTTGGAGGCTTATTGTTTAAGTATAGAGATGTGACGGGGGGGGGGGGGGCGATTCCCCCTTAATTTATTTTTCGAAAGGCATTCTTTGAAGTAAGAGTATAAAATACAATTAGTATGAATAGACTGTGAGCTCAATGCCATCAGTTTAACTCGATACTTTTCTTTTTTATTTATTATTGTTTCAGTGAGAGCACTCTGCATGTCAGCGAATGAGTCAATAACTGTTTATGGTTTTTAGATTACTGCTGGGGGGGGGGGGGAACATATAATCAAGGAATGTACTTTTATTTATTTGTTAACCAGAGAAAAGTATGTTATTTCATTCTTAATGGCTCTAGGATGAGAACTTTTTTTTCTTTTTTTCTTAACAGCTAAATATTTGGTAAACATTAAAAAGAAAGATATTTATAAACTGTAAATGAGATAAGAAGATATATTTTAAAAAGGGAAAGAAATTTTAGTTAAATATATTATTAAAAGGAGAATTTTGATTATTAATTGGGGGATAATTAGTATGTGATACTTGGTTGATTACATTCATCACAGCTATTTTAAAAGAAGATTTGCAATATTTGCATTTCCCCCACACTTATAGAAGACCCTAAAAGACTCAAAAACCATTTAACTTTTTAAATAAATTTAGAGCCTTCAAAATTTCGCTCATCTGCGCATTTTTAAGAATGACGTTTATAGGAAGAAAGTCCCCATCTGTTTGGTTGAAGGAAATAAGAGTTAGAGTAGAAAGTACATCTTTTCCGGATGAAAAAAAAAAAATCATTTCTTTCTTTTTTTTTATCTGACCGAGATCTTTTTTTAAAGATAAATTTAAATACAATATAAATTATTATCAAAATTACATCTTAAAAATAATAATTTTAAAAGTTAAAAAACCTTATTTTTTGACTCAGAGGTCTGTAGTAGCTTACTTCTGGGCCGCTAACGTTGTCTATGGCCCACATAAATGGAGGTGAGGGATAGTCGTTGCGGCCCTGTTGATTCGCTACGTTTTGAAATTACAGTAAATTCTGTCTAAGACGGACTTTGTATAAGCCGGAAATCTGTCTACCGCGGAATTTTTTTCAAGTCCAAGCGAACCCATAGAAAATTACATTAATTCATGCTGATAAAGGCGGAATCTGTGTGACGCAAAAAATGAAAGGATTTTAAGGTCCCACCGAAACCAAAATTTTGCATAAGGCGGAAAAAGGATAATTTAAAAATGAAAAGCGTTTTGTTTATTAAACTTTAAAATTGATAAGTCAAATAACTCAATGTCGAGCATGTTAGCTAAAATTCCGTAAGCTTTTAAAAAAGTTAATTCAAAAGAACAGAAACTTTAAATTTTAAGGAATTTATGCTTATGCCATTTTTTCATATGCAAAATTGCATCTAAAAGTTAATATTTCTAGTAAAATGAACATTTATGAAAATGATTACGTATTTTCGAAAGTACAATATATTATACTTCAAGATTGTACTCAAATTCAAAATTATAGCGTTCTTTCTCATTCTCGAAGTTTTTTTTTTTTTTTTTTTTTTTTTTTTCTGCTGTGTATAAACTTCCAATATGAATGTATTAATGCAGTACTAAGAAATTGAATAAAGTTTCTCATTTATCTTTAAAAAGACAAAGGATCTTTCAGAATTTCAGTTTTCAACCTATTTTCTAGTCAGGAGAATCAATAAAAGATCGTCGTCTTCCAGGGATTTTTTTCTTTTGGGGGGGGGGGGGGGGTGGGGGGAGCTTTTTTGCATAAGCCGGAATATTGTCTACCACGGAAAATTTTCTCAGTCCGGACCGATTCCGCCTTAGACAGAGTACTATTTTTCAGCTTATCTGTGTGAATCTGTGAACATCGAAATATCGATTCAAGTATCGATTCTAGAATTTGGGAATCGATTCTTATTGCGATCGATACTGTTTTATACCATGTCGATTTTAATCGATTCTCAAATTTTCCAGAATCGCCCATCACTAAGTTACATACTTCCAAACTTTCGCTTAAACTTCCGTAAAATGTGAGTTAAATTAACCCAGATTAAACAAGTTTCGAACGAGAAATTTTCTAAAGAAATTAATTAAAATAGATTTCATAGAGAAACAGGATTTTAAATGCATAATCATACATCAAATAAATTTTCTGGTTAGTGTCATGTATAACCTGGGTCAATTTAACTCGCATTTTACGGAAGTTTAGTTGAATGTTGGCAATTATGCAGTTAACAGCAGCGCACGAAGTAACATCTTGTCGTATTATTTCGTATTTATATTAACCCCTTAATTCTCGCTCCCGTCATATTCACGGGCTGTGTCTTTTACTCAAATTGTTTGATTCCCACCAGTTTTATAAAATGGTGAAATTGGCTATATTTTAGTATCGTTTTTACTGTCATTAAATAAGGTGAATATTTCTTTTTCATAAAAGTGGTGCCGAGAAGCAATTTGTATTATTCAATCGTAATTTAATTTGAGCGTTAAGGGGTTAAGCTACCAGTGCTAATAGCTTTTACACAAAGTTAAGGAAGGGGGTGGGGAGCAGTTCACGCATAATTAAATGTTTAATGTATACATTTATTTTTCTAATTACTTTTTCCGGTATTTGTATTAGTTATTTTAAATGCAATAGTACGTATAATGTACTCGTAATAATTATAATTACATCTCACGTATGCGGTTTGTAAGGAATCAAAGAGAGAAGTTGTACAATTAACAATGAAACATGTTCTGTCGCACGCTCTATAGTATTTGCATTTGACGCATGCTCTATACAATAGATATATTGTATCTATAATAATTAAAGAACAGATCGCTCTGTGTGTGTGTGTGCAATGGCTAGCAAAGTTTACGGCACGTACGAGGTTCAAAATTTTTCTGAAGAGAGTCCAAGGCCTCACCTAATGCACCTGACTTTCAGAATTTTAATATTCTAATTAATAGCTGAGTAATTAATTTTCAAACGCAAATCACTTTCATCAAAAATACGCTTTTTTCTCGGTTTTTTTAATCCGATTGCTTTCGGTTGGTTGGTTGTATAAAATTTTCTCAGAAGAAATTAAACAAACCTGGGATAGCAATGACATTGGGTGTGTTCAAGATGCACGCGCGCCGTGCGCGAGAGCTTAGGGAGACAGCAACATGGAGTTGGTCTTTATCGTGAATGCAATAAACGTTCAGCGCGTTCACGAACAAATCACGGTTTAATGGACCGTCTGCGCTATATTCCGTCTGCGCTTTGATCACGTGATCAAGGTAAAAACGTCTAGCGTAAAGAAGGGAAGGCACCGTAGACGTATAATGTAAATCCCCGCTAGCCAATGAAACAGTTCATCAGGCAAAGCAGTAGCATCTTCCCTTCTTATCAGTTAGAAGTTCCTTGGGTAAATTACCGGTATCACGTGACTTTTTTCATCCTCGAACCCATATTTGGAATTTCCTCCATTATTTACGGTACTAATTATAAAGATAATTTGTTGAAATGGAAGGCGAGCTAGATGGCTGAATTGGATAGCGCTTTGATCTCGAGAATCGGGGATATGGGTTCGAATCCTTCGCACCCCAGCTAAAAATGAACTGCAGAAATTCTATAAAAAAACCGCAGTTGTAAAACTGCGGTGATTTGGCCAATTCCACTACAGATTTTTTGCGGTCAATACAATCACAAAATTACTGCAGTTTATTAACCGCAGAAATTTCGCAGTTGTATTGACCACAAAAATTCTACAGAAAATTTATAGTTATATCAATATTAAAAATTCTGCAGGAATTTCGCAGTTCCATTGACCGCAAAAATTCTGTAGTGGAATCGGCCAAATCACCGCAGTTTTCCAACTGCAGATTTTTTGTAGTTATATCGACCTAAAAAATGTTGTAGTTTTTTTACTGAGCATTGTTTCAAATCTGGTTTCTATAACATTATATGCTCTGGAGTGAAAAATCTGTTGAAATAGAAAAGTCCTAAGTAAAAAATCTCAAACATTTGTAGAATGCTTTAAGTTTATTGTGTGGCATGTTTACTTTATGAAAGCAATTGCATGTCATTGGAACTGTGTAAGTAGCAAGTTATCTGTCAAAAAGCACGCATTGCGATTGGGAGGGGAAATTTTGAAGCTGCTGAATTCACGGTTGGCGAGTGTGGCTGCTTGATAGGGCTGGGCAATATGTCTAGAATTAATATAAATCGGCATCTTTATATCATGATATCCTGATATATCGATTTAGGAAAGTGCCCTCAGGGAGGCAAAGTAGTGTGCGAGTAGCAGTAAGTGCATAAAATGATTAAGCGGTCACAGGCCTTTTCCAACGATATGTCACATGATGACAAAATGTAGAAAAGTGCCCCCCCCCAGAGGGGGGGGGAAAGTAGTGAGCGGAGTACCAGAAATGCATAAAATGATTAAGCGGTCACAGGCCTTTCCAACGATATGTCACATGATGGGTGTTGGCAAAATATAGAAAAGTGCCCCCCAAGGGGACAAATTAGTGGGTGGAGCACTGGACATGCATAAAATGATTAAGCGGTCACAGGCCTTTGTAACGATATGTCACATGACGGGATGCCGGCAAAATTTAGGAAATTGCCCCCCCCCCCTGGGGGTCAAAGTGGTGGGAGGAGTACCGGAAGTGCATAAAATGATTAAGCGGTCACAGGCCTTTCCAATGACATGTCATATGACGGGAGTCAGCAAAATGTAAGAAAGTGCCCCCCAGGGGGGCAAAGTAGTGGGCGGAGCACTGGAAATGCATAAAATGATTAAGCGGTCACAGGCCTTTGCAATGATATTTTACATGACGGGAGTCAGCAAAATGTAAGAAAGTGCCCCCCAAGGGGACAAAGTAGTGGGCGGAGCACTGGAAATGCATAAAATGATTAAGCGGTCACAGGCCTTTGCAACGATATGTCACATGACGGGATGCGGCAAAATTTAGGAAATTGCCCCCCCCTGGGGGTCAAAGTGGTGGGCGGAGTACCGGAAGTGCATAAAATGATTAAGCGGTCACAGGCCTTTCTAATGACATGTCACATGACGGGAGTCAAGAAAATGTAAGAAAGTGCCCCCCAGCGGGGCAAAGTAGTGGGCGGAGCACTGGAAATGCATAACATGATTAAGCGGTCACAGGCCTTTGAAACGATATTTTACATGACGGGGTGTCGGCAAAATTTAGGAAATTGCCCCCCTGGGGGGGCAAAGTGGTGGGCAGAGTACCGGAAGTGCATAAAATGATTAAGCGGTTACAGGCCTTTGCAACGATATGTCACATGAGGGGTGACGACAAACGATTTAGAAAAATGCCCCCCCCCCCAGGTGTGGAAGTGAGGGAGATGGTCATTGGAGGTGCGTAACATGAATAAGTAGTAAGAAATTTGCATATTATATGATCTATTGAGGAAATTCGCGTATTTCGCACGATCTTTTGAAGAAATTCGCTCATTTTACACGATCCTTTGGCGAAAATCATGCATTTTACACGACCCTTTGGTGAAAATCGCGCTTTTCCCACAACCTTTCAAAGGAATTCGCATAATACACGATCTTTCGATGAAATTTGCGTATTTCGCACGAGCTTTTGAAGAAATTCGTATATTTTACACGATCGTTCGATGAAATTTGCATATTTCGCACAATCTTTTGAAGGAATTCGTATATTTTACATGATCTTTTGGTGAAATTCACGTATTTTGCACAATCTTTCAAAGAAATTCACATATTTTACAAGATCGTTTGTCGAAATACAAATTTTTTGGCGATCATTTGACAAAAATCATATTTTATCGCGACTCTTTGATAACATTCGTGCTTTTTCCACGACCTTTCAAAGAAATTCGCATATTACATGATCTTTCGCGAAATTTGCACGATCTTTTGAAGTGATTTGCATTCTTTACACGGCACTTTGGCAAAAATCTCCAATTTTCCACGATCTTTCGCCAAAATTCGCCCATTTTCCACAATCTTTTAACAAAATTCACGCTTATTTCGCGATCATTCGACAAAAATCACATTTCTTTGCGATTCTTTAACGAAATTCTCGTTTTTCCCACGACTTTTCAAAGAAGTTCGCATATTTTAGACGATCGTTTGACGAAATTCGCATATTTTACATGAACGTTTGACAAAAATCACATTTTTTTCGCGATTCTTTGACGAAATTCAAAATCCTTCACTAAAATTCGCAGTCTTTCCATGACCTTTCAAAGAAATTTGCATATTACATGATCTTTGGATGAAATTCGTGTATTTCGCACAATCTTTAGCAGAAATTTGAATATTTTACACGATCATTTGGCAAAAATCCTGTTTTTTTTTGCAATTCTGCGATGAAAATCGTGTCTTTTTCGTGATCCTTTAACAAAAATTGCATTTTTCCCGCAATCCTTTGCCAAAAATTGTGCATTTTGCATGATCTTTTGCCAAAAATCTCGCATTTTCCACAATCTTTCGCCAAAAATATGGCGTTTTCCACGATCTATCGCCAAAATTTGCTCATTTTCCACAATCTTTTAACAAAATTCACGTTTATTTCGCGATCATTCGACAAAAATCACATTTCTTTGCGATTCTTTAACGAAATTGTCGATCCTTCGACGAAATTCTCGTTTTTCCCACGACCTTCCCAAAAGCAGAATTTTCCGTATCAGTCTGCAGCAAACTAAAATTTATCTGCGACCCAATAAGCGTACTATCATAAGAAATAACAGAAACACTTAAAGTAAGCAAAATTTCCATTTATAAAGAAAATATAATATAAGGATACAACAAATACCGTAAATCTAGAGACTTAAAGCAAATTTCAGCTATTTTTTAAGCCGAGCATTTCTTTTTAAGTTGGTGAATTAATCTGCAAGGTTTAAAATAATCTGCAGCGCCCGCTTCCGTGCTTCACTGTTTCTGCTACTGGAACGACCTTTAAAAGAAGTTCGCATATTTTACACGATCGTTTGACAAAATTCGCATATTTTACACGAACATTTGACAAAAATCACATTTTTTTCACGATTCTTTGACGAAATTCACAATCCTTCGCCGAAATTCGCAGTCTTTCCACGACCTTTCGAAGAAATTTGCATATTACATAATCTTTGGATGAAATTCATGTATTTTTCGCACAATCTTTTGCAGAAATTCGAATATTTTACATGATTTTTTGGTGAAAATCATGATTTTTTTCAATTCTGCGATGAAAATTATGTCTTTTTCGTGATCCTTTAACGAAAATCGCATTTTTCTCGCAATCCTTTGCCAAAAATTGCGCATTTTCCATGATCTTTTGCCAAAAATCTCGAATTTTCTACGATCTTTTGCAAAAAATTTCACGTTTTCCATAATCTTTTAACAAAATTCACGTTTTTTCGTGATCATTTGACAAAAATCACATGTTTTGCAAATCTTTAATGAAATTCACGGTTTTCCCACGACCTTTCAAAGAAATTCGCATATTACATGATCTTTCAAAGAAATTCGCATATTACACGATCTTTCAAAGAAATTCGCATATTTTACACGATCGTTCGACGAAACACGCACATTTTTTCACAATCATTTGACAAAAATCACATTGTTTTTTGCAATTCTTTGACAAAATTTGCGATCCTTTGCCGAAATTTGCAGTTTTTCCACGACCTTTCAAAGAAATTTGCATATTACACGATCTTTTGACGAAATTCGTGTATTTTGCACAATCTTTTGAAGAAATCGGCATATTTTGCATGATTATTGGTGTAAATAGTGTTTTTTCACAATTCTTTGATGAAAACCTGTGTGAAGTTGGCACCCCTCATTGTGAATTTAAATATGAAAACTACACAGGAGTTTTGCCCAAGTTTTGCCCAGTTTTGCCCACCCATTAATTAATTTTGCCCACCCTTCGTAACGCAGTAAATCAAACTTTATTTTTTGACCCACTTTGAAAAAGCTAGCGCCCCTCAATTTGAAATTTAAAAAAACAATTGTACAATTATTTTGCCCAAGTTTTGCCCAGTTTTGCCCACCCATTAATTAATTTTGCCCACCTTATATAACGCCGTAAATCAAAAAAATCTTTGTTGACCACGTGTGAAGCTGGCACACCCCATTACGAATTAAAATATGAAATCCACACAAAAGTTTTGCCCGAGTTTTGTCCAGTTTTGCCCACCCATTAATTAATTTTGCCCACCTTTTATAACGCCGTAAATCAAAAAAATCTTTGTTGACCACGTGTGAAGCTGGCACCCCCCATTACGAATTGAAATATGAAAACCACACTAAAGTTTTGCCCAAGTTTTGCCCAGTTTTGCCCACCCATTAATTAATTTTGCCCACCTTTTATAACACCGTAAATAAAAAAAATCTTTGTTGACCACGTGTGAAGCTGGCATCCCCCATTACGAATTGAAATATGAAAACCACACTAAAGTTTTGCCAAAGTTTTGCCCAGTTTTGCCCACCCATTAATTAATTTTGCCCACCTTTTATAACGCCGTAAATCAAATTTTATTTTTTGACCCATTTTTTAAACTAGCACCCCTCTTTAGGAAATTTACAAAAAAAAAAATTGTACTATTATTTTGCGCAGGTTTTGCCCAGTTTTGCCCACCCATTAATTAATTTTGCCCACCTCTTATAACGCTGTAAATCAAAAAAATCTTTGTTGACCACGTGTGAAGCTGGCACCCCACATTACGAATTGAAATATGAAAACCACACAAAAGTTTTGCCCAAGTTTTGCCCAGTTTTGCCCACCCATTAATTAATTTTGCCTACCTTTTATAACGCCGTAAATAAAAAAAAATCTTTGTTGACCACGTGTGAAGCTGGCACCCCCCATTACGAATTGAAATATGAAAACCACACTAAAGTTTTGCTTACGTTTTGCCCAGTTTTGCCCACCCATTAATTAATTTTGCCCACCTTTTATAAAGCCGTAAATCAAAAAAATCTTTGTTGACCACGTGTGAAGCTGGCACCCTCCATTACGAATTGAAATATGAAAACCACACTAAAGTTTTGCCCAAGTTTTGCCCAGTTTTGCCCACACATTAACTAATTTTGCCCACCTTTTATAACGCCGTAAATCAAAAAATCTTTGTTGACCACGTTTGAAGCTGGCACCCTCCATTACGAATTGAAATATGAAAACCACACTAAAGTTTTGCCCAAGTTTTGCCCAGTTTTGCCCACCCATTAATTAATTTTGCCCATCTTTTATAACGCTGTAAATCAAATTTTATTTTTTGACCCATTTTTTAAACTAGCACCCCTCATTAGGAAATTTACAAAAAAAATTATACTATTATTTTGCCCAGGTTTTGCCCAGGTTTTGCCCAGTTTTACCCACCCATTAATTAATTTTGCCCACCTTTTTTAACGCCGTAAATCAAAAAAATCTTTGTTGACCACGTGTAAAGCTGGCACCCCCCATTACGAATTGAAATATGAAAACCACACTAAAGTTTTGCCCAAGTTTTGCCCAGTTTTGCCCACCCATTAATTAATTTTGCCCACATTTATAACGCCGTAAATCAAAAAAATCTTTGTTGACCACGTGTGAAGCTGGCACCCCCCATTACGAATTGAAATATGAAAACTACACAAAAGTTTTGCCCAAGTTTTGCCCAGTTTTGCCCACCCATTAACTGCTTTTGCCCACCTTTTCCAACGCTGTAAATTGAAAAAAATCTTTGTTGATTACGTGTGCAGTTCGCACCCCCAGTACGAATTAAAATGTGAAAGCCACACAAAAGTTTTGTCCAAATTTTTCCCAGTCTTGCCCAACTATTATTTAATTTGGCAAGATTTCATAACGTTGTAAATAAAATTTACTTTTTTGACCCATTATTTAAACTAGCACCCCACAGTAGAAAAAATAAACAATTGAGAGGTTATTTTGCCCACCTATTATTAAATCTTGCCCTCTTTTCATAATGCTGTAAATTCATAGGCGTAACCAGCCTTTTGAACGGGGGGGTGCCCAGACTTTTTAACCTGAACATGTTGGATACAAACAATATCTTATAGAGTAAAACCTGTTAAAACGAATCCCATAAAACCGATCGAATTTCCGTTTTAGACAGTTTTTCATCTTAGAAGATATAATTGTGTGGTATTTCTTTTAAAAAGAGCTCAAACGCGATTTTTGTTTGCGTGAGGAGGGTTGAGAAGGGGTTCAAAACATTAAAACTAAATCTAATGGCAAAAAAAAAGATACGTAAATGTCCTTGCAGCAGTGATATAAGACAGTGACTAAGTGTGGTCACAACTGTAAAACCTTTTGGCACCCTAACTTCTTATAAAGATTAAAAAAGGCCTTTAATCATGCTGGAAACTTCTATAGGCACAAGGGAACACTGCATGAGATCTAAAATTATATCAGTCTCAAAGTCTTGTAGATGAAATTTTGCCGGATGATAAATCTCAGATAATACATGCGGTACATCTGTACATGCGCACGAAATTTTTTCAGAATGTGACTCCATGACTTCTTAGGGATCACCGGAGGGACCCAAGAAATTTTGGAGGAAAGTCTATATAAATAATTATTATAATATTATAAATAATTATAATAATCATTAATAGCGTAATTTCCTGCCTATAATCCGCGGCTCAAACAATCATGTTTCGACCCAAAAATTTTATTTCATTATTTAAGTTAAATATTTATCGCGATTTGATAAGTTACGTTTTATGAAACAAGATTTCTGGGTCTGAACCTAATTGTTTGATCCGCAGATTATAGGCCGGAAATTACGGTAATTCAGGTTTTTTCCCCAGAACGTGTCGAATATATTAGGTAAAGCAGGTCAAGATAATATAGACTAAATTTTTATCAAGACGATAAAAATTATACTATCATGATGCGACTGTAATAATAAAGATAGGTGCTTGTATGTCTCTGTGCGTGTGTACGCGCGCGCTGAGCTCTGAAAAAACAATGCAGCCTGCACCCGTAAGATTTGACAGGACCTGTATGCCTGAACTCATGCATATGGAAGACAATTTCTGGAATTTTTCAATTAATTTTTTATACGAATTTTTTTGCATTTTGCGGCAATTTTTTCAAATAAGTAAAAAAGAATCCGATTTCAATATTTTACCCAGTAAACTTTGTCTTCTTTTCAATAAAGTGTTTTCGAGATTCTTATAACAATTTTTCAATTTTTAACAATTTTTTAATGTTATCTTTAGAGGGGTTTCTTTCGCACTTCGCGGTGATTTTTTTTTTTTTTTTTTTTTTTTTTTTGACATTTCTAAAACGAATCCGGTTTAAATCTTTTACCCAATTAGTTAATTTCGTTCTCTGTGGTTTTATAATCTTTTCCGAATTTTTAATGCACTTTCTAGCGGGGATTTTCGTGCTTTGAGGCGATTTTTTGAAACAGAAAAACTCTCTGATAATTTTTGCAATTGCCGTGATTAAATTCGAATTAGAATAATGTCAAATCAGCTCTTATAAGAAAGCTGAAAATTTAATTTTGCTCGAAATAAAAAACGCAATAATTCAAGATTCGCTTGTTCGAGACAGAAGAGGTCGTAGCTTGCTCGGGAGTACGTTGCCGAAGGCAGTCCCCCCCCCCCCAAAAAAAAAAAAAAAAAAAAAAATCCTAAATTTGTTTAATTCTATGTTCGTTTAAAAAAAACCAACCACTTCTCTAGTAATGAAGTTTTCTTTCAGGGACAGGGTTTGAAATAACGCGCGGGATCGCGCGATTTGTGCACAGAAAAGGAAAGTCTCTCATAATAAAAAATGCTGGGCAGTATTTCCCCTTTCAAATTCTTTCACAGACCTATGATTCTTCAGTAAGTATTTTTTTTTAAATTGGGTCCGCGATTTTTATTTCTTTTATGGAATTTCTCAAAATCAATTCGTGAATCTGTGCCGGAAAAAATTGAGAATTTCTTCAAACGATCGTGGAAAAATATCGGGAATTTCAATAAAAGAGTGCAGAAAGTAATCGCCAATTTCGTTTAAAGATTGCGCAAAAAAATTACGAATTTCGATAAAGGATTGACGAATTTTTTTTAAAAATTTCGTAAAATGTTGCGGAAAAGAGTAGAGAATTTTGTTAATTGGCACGGAAAGATATCGAGAATATTTCCGAACGGTCGCGCAATACTATCCCGAATTTCGACAAATGATCTCCCTGCAAAAATATCAGTTTCGTCAATCGGTCGCAACAGAAAATAAATTTCGTCAAAGGATTGCGGTAAAAACGAAAATTTCGTCGACGGATCGCAGAAAGAAAGTTCGAATTTCGTCAAAAAATTACGGAAAGAAAAAGCGAATTTCATCAAAAGATCGTGGAAAGAAAACGCGAAATTCATCGAAGGATTGCGTGCTAAAGAAATGTCAATTCCGTCAAAATATTGCGGTAAAAAATGCGAATTGTTGGGATTTTGAATCCCGTTAAACAGGCGTGAGTACGCGATAACTTGTAAATTGGGACTTACCCTTCTTCAGGATACTTATCCATTTCGGTGTAAATCCACACTTTGTTTTAATCCAATATGTGTTAGTTGTCATATTTTTTAATCAACCACTCTTTATAACCTCCTTTGACAAAATAAATTGTAGACTATTATATCAAATGAATAAGCGGCGGTAACACTTTAAGCTATTTAGTTCACATTGTTTAAATTGTAAAAGAGAGAGAGCCTCTTCTCTGGATTAACTACATGTCCAGAATGGAAAAAATGTTTACATTATAAGATAATAAATCAGTAATAATAATTGTAATAATAATATCATAATAATAATAATAAATCAGTTTAATGTAGTCTGTGAGTCTTAATGCAGTCACTCAACAAGTCATTATCTTTATCAAAGGATTTTCAAGATTAAATACATTTGAAGAGATTTATGGCTGAGTTGAAACGACGTATTATTTATGTAACTGAAAAAATTATCTTTAGCACAGTTATTTAGCTTGATTTATGTCCATCACGAATTTCGTCAAAGGATAGTGGTAAAAAACACGAATTTTGTCAAAGGTTAGCTGTAAAAAACACGAATTTTGTCAAAGGTAAGTGGCGAAAAGTGCGGATTTTGTTAAAAAATCGCGTAGAAAGACATGAATTTCGTCACACGATTTTGGGGGAAATTTGTAAATATCATGAAATAATCACAGAATAAAATCGCGAATTTGTCAAAATTTACTGCACTGGGCTAAAAGGTTGAAACGGGGTTCCTTTTCCTACTTTCAAAAGAACGCCACGAAACGAGAAAAAACTCTAAAAATCGTATACAAATTTTCAGGAAAAAAAAATTACTATATAGACTTGAAAGACTGCAACCATATTCCTTTCAAGAATGTCAAAAAAATGGCCACGAAACACTAAATTCAACCAACCAACCAACCTGCAGATTAATTTGAATTTTCTGTGCTATTATTTGACATTTACAAAAGAGGCAGGGTATGTGTGTCCCCCCCTTTACCCCGGCTAATCGAAATTTGGAATTACCGTTTCACATTTGCATCCCCTTTTAATGTTTTTTTTTTTTTTTTTGCTTCTTTCTTAACTTTAAACTACCAAAGCAAAAAGACAAATAGTTTCTATCCTCGTCAAGAACTTGCGTTAATTTCTCATGAAATTGCAGAAACATGCAATAGAAAGAACGGCGTTAAAAACATCTACCACAGACAAAGGACGTCAAAGTGGGATTATAAATCCACCTTTTTGGATTACTATGACTAATACAGATTCTTTTTATCACATTTCAAAACTTAACCGTTTAGTTTTCTGAACTAAACTAATTGAACTCTGCTTTCACTTCTTCTTCTTTTCTCTTTTGTAGATTTCGATTTTTTTAAATAATTGTGCTCGAGTCTGCGGAAACGGGGGGGTGCCCGGGCACCCAGGGCACCCCCCCTGGTTACGCCTATGAAATTAAAAAAAATAGCTTTGTTTACCACTTGGGACATTTTCACATCCAAATACGAATTAAACTAACCAACTTACTAGTGTTACGGGACTTTTCTAGAGCTTTCCCCTACTGAAAAAATGTGTCCTGTTTTGTCCAGAGTTCTTATAGCATTGCCTGTTTTTAACCGACTTCATTTGTTTTAGAATTCCTTCATTTTACTCTAGTTTCTCCTAGTTTTCCCAATTTTCCTTTACTTTCGGCCGCCTTGTTCGTGTCTAGATTTTCGTCCAGATTTACTTGTTTTCTCCCACTGAGCTCCCTATATAACAAACAGGAGATCTGTATTCCTATTTCCCATGATTATTTCTAGCGGTCCAGGTTTGCATTCCAGGCAAAAGGTACTGTTTGTTTCGTTTCTTTGCATGATTGAAGAATCATTTATTAATTTGATAAGTATTGCTTAATTAGAGAAACATACATTAGAATAAGAGTAAATGTCAACACTAATATCTAACACTGGTAACGCGAACTATTTTTTACCTTTGCCTTGTATGCTTCATTTGCCTTGCAAACTTCTGACCGCCAACTGAGAACTCTTGTTATGTATGGAGCTTAGTGGATTTCGCTATATTTTGTTCAATTTTTACTAATGCTCCGAGAGTTTTTCCATGCGTTTCAAAAGATTGTCTCAGCTTTGTCCAACATTTTTATGGAATTCGAGTTTTTTTCTTGCACCGTTCATACAATTTTTAAATACTTCCAAATGTTTTGCAGGATTTGCTGGTGTTCCTAAATCAAATTCTAGTTTCGCGTAGCGTGCCTCGATATGAAATTGGCGGCATATGTTACTCAGACTATGACCAACGTCATAAAAGAGCAGATTATGACTTTTAAGACATCATATGGAGTGGAACATCTTTACATGGCGATTGGCACCAAACGATGGGCGCAGCGCTTTCTACCAATCACCAAGTAAAGTTGATCCACTCCGTGGGACATTTTAAACGCCATTAATTGGCCTTGTATGTCATTGGTTGCGGCCAAAGACCTTTAAGATACATAGTCCGGCAATTCCCATTCAAAAGCATGCGAAATCATGGCAGCCATCTGAATTAAATTGAAACACCTCAACCGCGAGGTTTGTACGTCAGCTGTGAGTTATTTACCATTAAGTGCTATGGCTAGAATGTGCTTTAAAAATAATTCTTATCAATATATATGAATTTTATGGCAAATGTTTTACAGGACGCTATTTTTTATATCTAAATATGCGTTATAAATATTGAATTTTCTGAGATAAAGTTAAATAAAGCGATTTATTAATAATTTTATGGATGGTATGTTTGAGAAAGAGTATCTAATTTTTATGCCTTATAAACAGAAATAAAGCGAAATTAATGTGGAAACAGATTGTTAAAGATTAAACTTCCACCTTTTTTTTATGTTTGACTTACTAAAGTAACTGGTAGGGAAGTTTAGATTAAAGGTAACAACTGTAACATAATATAGTAATTTAGAAAATTTTAAATTACTTGTGAAGAAATCTACGTTAAAACTAATTTTTATGTAAAAAGACAATTAAAAAATGCATATAAACGAAAGTAACACTATATTTTTATCCTTGGAGGACGTTTATTGAAATACTTAATTGCTATACGAAAAAGACAAAAAAAATATTAATAATAAAGTTTTTTTTTTTTTTTTTTTTTTTTTTTTTTTTTTAAAGACCTAAATGAAATAGGGTAGACTAATACTTAATGATACGAAATAAAAAAATACGCTAATAAAAGCATTTTCTTTGGTAAATTAAAATATAAAACATATATGCTGCCGTACAAGAGCTGTGATCAAAAATCCTCAGTTAACCCTAGATCTACCGGGAATTTTATTCAAGTTTTAATAAAACGTTCTACACCAGAATTTTTATTTAAAACTATTTAACTTATTTATTTACCTTATTTTTATCTGGTTTATATACTTAGTTTATTTTAAAGAAATTTCTGGTTTGCATGAATATTTTGTATGTACCTGTCGGGTCCAATGGACCCGTCTGGTAGACGGAGGGTTAAACTGACAGTTTGCCGGTCTATGTATCTTAAAAGTCTTTGGTTACGGCAGTGCCGACGAGCTGGATTTCGACATCACGGCAGATAGTCATTTGCTTATCATTCATTCAACCCTATTCTTGTGACGTAAAAGCCACAAGAATAGGGTCGAACGAATCATCCGCTGATGGCCGACCTGCCGTGGGGTCGAAATCGAGCTCGTCGGCATTGTCTATAGTTGGCGTTGGTTGCTTTCAGACTGTGCTTTGACAGAGGAGTTTGTCCAAATTATGGCAAACCTAAGCATTTTCTGTCTTGATTTTCTCGGCTTGCGTTTGTCCAAACTATTGCAAACCTAGGCATTTTGTATTCCAGAACATGGCGATGCTCACCTGGACGAGTTTCGAGATAAGTTAACAAGCATAAGCTTGGTTATGATGTGACACTCGCCAAGCTTGGGCATTCGCTTTGTCCAGAATCGTCTAACTAATCAAATTTTATATTCGATATGCTGCAACTCTCGTATCGCGGTATCCTACTAAATGCAAGAAATCCATTTGGTGTGCTTTTTGTCGTTACTTCATATATTTCTTAAAAACAGTCTCAAAAGGCAAATAGAGCATTCAGTCAAACTGATGGGGCGGATATTTCCCAAACAGGCTCGAAGCATGATTGACTGTGATGATTTGACAGCAATGCCTCTTTACGCAATTAGTGTTCCGTTTTCAATTTCCACTCGCTAACTTTTAGCGAATTTTTATAACTAAAGCAAGCTGATTAAAATGTTATTCTAAAGTGTTTCGAGCTGAGTGCGCAGTAGCTCAGTGGTGCGTCGTTTCTCTTCAGCTTCAGTTATGTAAGTGCGAATTTGAATCGAAATGGGAGAAAATTTCAAAAAATGGAAAGTTTACTTTTTAATATTTATTTAAATTATAAAAAAGAATTTGAATGAAAAAATAGAAAATTTCTATTTTTAAAATGTTACTTAATTTATAAAATGATTTTAAACAATATTAGCGTTTTACATAATGTGATTGTTTTTAAATATTCGTTGCAGCGTTTGCGGTCTTTAAGGCACTTCTTATTTTTAGAGATTTCAATATATCGACTCAACCGATTTCACTATTTTTTTTTAGTTTTGTGTTTTAATGGGTGTGAATCGCTCATACATTCGTTTATGTGACATCGGTTGTAACGAATTTTATGAATATTCAGGATAGATTGCTTCAGGACGAGGTTGCTACATCCTCTTTTCGTATTTTAATTCGTAATGGGGCGTGCCAGCTTCACATGTGGTCAACGAAGATTGTTTTTATTTACGGCTTTATAAAAGGTGGACAAAATTAATTAATGGGGGGGGGGGGCAAAACTGGACAAAACTTGGGCAAAACTTTAGTGGGATTTTCATATTTTAATTCGTAATGGGGGGTGCCAACTTCACACGTGGTCAACGAAGATTTTCTTGATTTACGGCGTTATAAAAGGTAGGCAAAATTAATTAATGGGTGGGCAAAACTGGGCAAAACTTGGGCAAAACCTTAGTGTGGTTTTCGCATTTTCATTCGTAATGGGGGGTTCCAGCTTCACACGTGGTCAACGAAGATTTTCTTGATTTACGGCGTTATAAAAGGTGGGCAAAATTAATTAATGGGTGGGCAAAACTGGGCAAAACTTGGGCAAAACTTTAGTGTGGTTTTCATATTTCAATTCGTAATGCGGGGTGCCAGCTTCACACGTGGTCAACAAAGATTTTTTTTATTTACGGCGTTATAAAAGGTGGGCAAAATTAATTAATGGGTGGGCAAAACTGGGCAAAACTCGGGCAAAACTTTTGTGTGGATTTCATATTTTAATTCGTAATGGGGGGTGCCAGCTTCGCACGTGGTCAACAAAGATTTTTTTGATTTACGGCGTTATAAAAGGTGGGCAAAATTAATTAATGGGTGGGCAAAACTGGGCAAAACCTGGGCAAAATAATAGTATAATTTTTTTTGTAAATTTCCTAATGAGGGGTGCTAGTTTAAAAAATGGGTCAAAAAATAAAATATGATTTACGGCGTTATAAAAGGTGGGCAAAATTAATTAATGGGTGGGCAAAACTGGGCAAAACTTGTGCAAAACTTTAGTGTGGTTTTCATATTTCAATTCGTAATGGGGGGTGCCAGCTTCACACGTGGTCAACAAAGATTTTTTTGATTTACGGCGTTATAAAAGGTGGGCAAAATTAATGAATGGGTGGGAAAAACTGGGCAAAACTTGGGCAAAACTTTTGTGTAGTTTTCATATTTCAATTCGTAATGGGGGGTGCCAGCTTCACACGTGGTCAACAAAGATTTTTTTGATTTACGGCTTTATAAAAGGTGGGCAAAATTAATGGGTGGGCAAAACTGGGCAAAACTTGGGCAAAACTTTTGTGTATTTTTCATATTTTAATTCGTAATGGGGGGTGCCAGCTTCACACGTGGTCAACGAAGATTTTCTTGATTTACGGCGTTATAAAAGGTAGGCAAAATTAATTAATGGGTGGGCAAAACTGGGCAAAACTTCGGCAAAACCTTAGTGTGGTTATCACATTTTCATTCGTAATGGGGGGTTCCAGCTTCACACGTGGTCAACGAAGATTTTCTTGATTTACGGCGTTATAAAAGGTGGGCAAAATTAATTAATGGGTGGGCAAAACTGGGCAAAACTTGGGCAAAACTTTAGTGTGGTTTTCATATTTCAATTCGTAATGCGGGGTGCCAGCTTCACACGTGGTCAACAAAGATTTTTTTTATTTACGGCGTTATAAAAGGTGGGCAAAATTAATTAATGGGTGGGCAAAACTGGGCAAAACTCGGGCAAAACTTTTGTGTGGATTTCATATTTTAATTCGTAATGGGGGGTGCCAGCTTCGCACGTGGTCAACAAAGATTTTTTTGATTTACGGCGTTATAAAAGGTGGGCAAAATTAATTAATGGGTGGGCAAAACTGGACAAAACCTGGGCAAAATAATAGTATAATTTTTTTTGTAAATTTCCTAATGAGGGGCGCTAGTTTAAAAAATGGGTCAAAAAATAAAATATGATTAACGGCGTTATAAAAGGTGGGCAAAATTAATTAATGGGTGGGCAAAACTGGGCAAAACTTGGGCAAAACTTTAGTGTGGTTTTCATATTTCAATTAGTAATGGGGGGTGCCAGCTTCACACGTGGTCAACAAAGATTTTTTTGATTTACGGCGTTATAAAAGGTGGGCAAAATTAATTAATGGTTGGGCAAAACTGGGCAAAACCTGGGCAAAATAATAGTATAATTTTTTTTTGTAAATTTCCTAATGAGGGGTGCTAGTTTAAAAAATGGGTCAAAAAATAAAATTTGATTTACGGCGTTATAAAAGGTGGGCAAAATTAATTAATGGGTGGGCAAAACTGGGCAAAACCTGGGCAAAATAATAGTATAATTTTTTTTGTAAATTTCCTAATGAGGGGTGCTAGTTTAAAAAATGGGTCAAAAAATAAAATATGATTTACGGCGTTATAAAAGGTGGGCAAAATTAATTAATGGGTGGGCAAAACTGGGCAAAACTTGTGCAAAACTTTAGTGTGGTTTTCATATTTCAATTCGTAATGGGGGGTGCCAGCTTCACACGTGGTCAACAAAGATTTTTTTGATTTACGGCGTTATAAAAGGTGGGCAAAATTAATTAATGGGTGGGAAAAACTGGGCAAAACTTGGGCAAAACTTTTGTGTAGTTTTCATATTTCAATTCGTAATGGGGGGTGCCAGCTTCACACGTGGTCAACAAAGATTTTTTTGATTTACGGCTTTATAAAAGGTGGGCAAAATTAATTAATGGGTGGGCAAAACTGGGCAAAACTTGGGCAAAACTTTTGTGTATTTTTCATATTTTAATTCGTAATGGGGGGTGCCAGCTTCACACGTGGTCAACGAAGATTTTCTTGATTTACGGCGTTATAAAAGGTAGGCAAAATTAATTAATGGGTGGGCAAAACTGGGCAAAACTTCGGCAAAACCTTAGTGTGGTTATCACATTTTCATTCGTAATGGGGGGTTCCAGCTTCACACGTGGTCAACGAAGATTTTCTTGATTTACGGCGTTATAAAAGGTGGGCAAAATTAATTAATGGGTGGGCAAAACTGGGCAAAACTTGGGCAAAACTTTAGTGTGGTTTTCATATTTCAATTCGTAATGCGGGGTGCCAGCTTCACACGTGGTCAACAAAGATTTTTTTGATTTACGGCGTTATAAAAGGTAGGCAAAATTAATTAATGGGTGGGCAAAACTGGGCAAAACTTCGGCAAAACCTTAGTGTGGTTATCACATTTTCATTCGTAATGGGGGGTTCCAGCTTCACACGTGGTCAACGAAGATTTTCTTGATTTACGGCGTTATAAAAGGTGGGCAAAATTAATTAATGGGTGGGCAAAACTGGGCAAAACTCGGGCAAAACTTTTGTGTGGATTTCATATTTTAATTCGTAATGGGGGGTGCCAGCTTCGCACGTGGTCAACAAAGATTTTTTTGATTTACGGCGTTATAAAAGGTGGGCAAAATTAATTAATGGGTGGGCAAAACTGGACAAAACCTGGGCAAAATAATAGTATAATTTTTTTTGTAAATTTCCTAATGAGGGGCGCTAGTTTAAAAAATGGGTCAAAAAATAAAATATGATTAACGGCGTTATAAAAGGTGGGCAAAATTAATTAATGGGTGGGCAAAACTGGGCAAAACTTGGGCAAAACTTTAGTGTGGTTTTCATATTTCAATTAGTAATGGGGGGTGCCAGCTTCACACGTGGTCAACAAAGATTTTTTTGATTTACGGCGTTATAAAAGGTGGGCAAAATTAATTAATGGGTGGGCAAAACTGGGCAAAACTCGGGCAAAACTTTAGTGTGGTTTTCATATTTCAATTCGTAATGGGGGGTGCCAGCTTCACACGTGGTCAACAAAGATTTTTTTGATTTGCGGCGTTATAAAAGGTGGGCAAAATTAATTAATGGGTGGGCAAAACTGGGCAAAACTCGGGCAAAACTTTTGTGTGGATTTCATATTTTAATTCGTAATGGGGGGTGCCAGCTTCGCACGTGGTCAACAAAGATTTTTTTGATTTACGGCGTTATAAAAGGTGGGCAAAATTAATTAATGGGTGGGCAAAATAATAGTATAATTTTTTTTGTAAATTTCCTAATGAGGGGTGCTAATTTAAAAAATGGGTCAAAAAATAAAATTTGATTTACGGCGTTATAAAAGGTGGGCAAAATTAATTAATGGGTGGGCAAAACTGGGCAAAACTTGGGCAAAACTTTAGTGTGGTTTTCATATTTCAATTCGTAATGGGGGGTGCCAGCTTCACACGTGGTCAACAATGATTTTTTTGATTTACGGCGTTATAAAAGGTGGGCAAAATTAATTAATGGGTGGGCAAAACTGGGCAAAACTCGGGCAAAACTTTTGTGTGGATTTCATATTTTAATTCGTAATGGGGGGTGCCAGCTTCACAAGTGGTCAACAAAGATTTTTTTGATTTACGGCGTTATAAAAGGTGGGCAAAATTAATTAATGGGTGGGCAAAACTGGGCAAAATTTGGGCAAAATAATTGTACAATTGTTTTGTTAAATTTCAAATTGAGGGGTGCTAGCTTTTTCAAAGTGGGTCAAAAAATAAAGTTTGATTTACAGCGTTACGAAAGGTGGGCAAAATTAATTAATGGGTGGGCAAAACTGGGCAAAACTTGGGCAAAACTCCTGTGTAGTTTTCATATTTAAATTCACAATGAGGGGTGCCAACTTCACACAGGTGTTTTTTTATACTTATATTAAGGATTAGACACCAGAAATTTTTTTGAAGAATTTTTAACTTTATTTAATAGCATATTTATGTGATTTTTACAGGATTAATATTTCTATATAAATATAGTGGTTGCAAAGAACTTGGTTTATTTATTAAAAGTTGAATAAAAAGTGTTGCAAATTCGATACACTATGCATTTAAGGGTTAAGGTTTAACCACTTTAGAAACGAGCATCTTTGGCAGAATTTTTAATCTCTTATCTCCGGTTTTTCAAAACTAATTTTCAAAACCCAACTGAATCGGGAAAATACTCGGATTAAATAATACTAAATTTACAATAATAATTTAATGGTGAGAATAATCACCGATTCTGAGCACCTTACACGGCACGTATACTTGTCGCTCGTCCCCAAGGGGTTAAGTTTCACAAAATAAAAAATTATATAAAATAAGGTATTTAGATTCATACTTATTAAAATATTTACTAAATTGCAATATTTTAGTTTTCACTTGCATTACAAATGTGCAACATAAGAAAAGGTTTACGTATTATACGAAAAATTAATCTGTGGTGTTTTTTTTTTTTTCATTATTTTTCCTGTGCTATAAACCTTTCAGAGAAATATAGAATTTTTTCGACACAAAATTATGCATTTAAGAGTTAAAAGGTGTTTGTCGTTTGCGCTCCCGGTTAAAAGAAAATATCTTAATATTAATCTAATTAATAAATAAAAAAAATTAAAATGTAAAATGTTGTATTGTTACTGGAAACAAGACAGTGTCAGAACTCTCTAATTCTAGAAAATCAAGAAGTGAGTGAAAAATCAATTGCAGAATTCCTTTATATGTATAAATCAATATACGTTAAATAAAAGAGTGTACTCATGAAAATCGGGATGTGTGTAATGCCTTTAGGATTGACGTACACAAAACAATACGGTAGATACTTTTAGTTATGTAGATAGCTATTAAAATAATATATCTATACGTATTTAAATAATCCTACTTAACCAATGCACCCGCAAAACTAATCAAGGAAGCGCCTTATCAAAATGAACCTAGAGAAAATATAGAAGAAAATCCGATATTTCTATCAAGAGTTATCGTGTTACGTACATACATACATGCATACGTACATGCATACATACATAGGTACATATATACGTACGTACATACATACATACATACATACATACAAAACCGGCGGGCACATTATCTCTCAGTGTTTGATAGTCTGCGAGATAAAAAGCTGCTGAAAGTAAAGACATTTTTGACGTTTTTTCGGTCATTAACCGCATCGGGACGGGAGCTTTTTACGAAATTTTTAATCTTTTGTCACCGTTTTTTAAAAACAGAAATTTGTGTCTTTTTGAATCTAGAAAATGCGCTGATTAAATAAGGCAAATTTTACAGTAAAATTTTACTGGTGAGGAAAAACAAGGATTCTGAGCGCTTCATGCGGCACGTATACGTGCCGCTCGTCCCCAAGGGGTTAACTCCTCACCTGGCGCTAATACGAAAGTGTTGATTTTAATACATTTCAAAACATTATTTAAATATAGAGTTGATTATTTTCTATTAAAATTTCTTTATGGTTTTGTTAACGGATAATGTAAAATATTATATTTTAGGCAAAAAACTCATTAGCGTTTTTTATAATAAATAAAAACAGTTTTAATCTTCTTCTTCTTCAGGAGTTTCCCCACATTTGAGGTGTTCTTCAACAAAATGCTAAATGTAACATCCTTCGCCACCCAACTCTGTCCTCCATTTCTGCCTTTGTCAGTCCATATTTTTCCATATTTTGTTTAAGGTTATCGCTCCAAAATTTTCTAGGTCTTTTTTGCCGTCACTGGACCTAAGTGCTCTTCAAGCAGAAAAATAATAATCATATTTTAATTAGGCTCTAAACGATATAGACATTTAATTCCTCTTAACTCTTAACCTTTGCAGAGGAAAGTAATTGTATTTTTATTTTATTTTGTTGAACTTACACTATAATTGTTCAAACGTTTAATTTGATAATAAAAGGTGCAATTTAATTCTTTTCACCAAAATTATAAAAGTAAACCTTTATTAAAAAATCGTTGTTCAAAACTTGATTAAAATTCCATGGAAAAAAATTCATTAAAGATGTTAAATTATTCGCGCAATTTCACATTGCAATACGCCCAAATCAATTCTTTTCTTACAACATATATTTCACAATTTTTAGTATTTTGAAAGCATTTTTTAATCATAATTTATCGAAAAGCAGTTATTCAGTTTTTGCGATATATTTTACTATATGTTAATGGCACCCTATTTAATACAAAGTACATTTTGAATTCTTTCCAAATTTTATTACCCAAGACTTTATATTACTTCCATGAGAGAAATGATGTTATCTATATAAAAACACGCATTTCAGTGTGCTACCAGCTATGATAGATTTTATGTGTTTTAGCGTCGTAAAAGTAGCAAGTGAAATTTTCATATCTATAAGAACGAAATTTCAGATATTTTGCAGTAATACGTTTCCTGATCGTGTACACATATTACGTTAAGCGGAGCCTGAATTCAGCCTCCATGGAACTCCCTAAAATTTGGAAAGAGATGATCTACAGAAAATTGAAACAATAGTATTAAATAATTCACGTTCACAAATATCCATGTTTAATATTGCAGTTAATTTCATTACGCTTGAATTCGCGTGATTTTTGTTTACCAGTTTTCAATTTAAACTTTGTTCTTGATCATACTTATTCTTGAGAATGTTGCCGTCGGAGCAATGAAACATGTCTAATGTGAATAAATAAAGGTATTTTTTGTCTTTTGAAACGTACTTTATCACTTTAAGTAAATATTAATTTTAGTTTGAAGAAATTGTTTACTTAAAAATTGGTTACATTTGAAAAACTTATTCTTTATTTAGGTACTTGAATAATACACTGTAAAAAATACTTGGAAACAATTGTGGGCAGCAAAATAAACTTTTCTTTAGCACGTTCTTCTTTAACACGTTCACGCGATCATTCACCGATTTTCATGTTTTTCGCTGTGCGATGGCGCTCGAATTCATATTTCGCTTCATGTGGTGGCGCGGTACTGTCGCTTATTCAGGCGCTATATTTAATGACCCGCCCCTCTCATATTTATTGAATTGGACTCGAATATAACATGCAGAGTTGATTGTGAATGTCTGAAAGTTCATAAGGAGTAAGCAAATTACTTAGAGACACGATTTTATTGACTACATATGTACGAATTTAATATAAAATGTCATAGAATCTAAAGAAATATGGACAACATGATATAAATGCATTTAACCCTCCGTCTACCAGACGGGTCCATTGGACCCGACAGGTACATACAAAATTTTCATTCAAACCAGAAATTTCTTTAAAAGAAACTAAGTATATAAACCAGACAAAAATAAGGTAAATAAATAAGTTAAATAGTTTTAAATAAAAATTCTGGTGTAGAACGTTTTATTAAAACTTGAATAAAATTCCCGGTAGATCTAGGGTTAAGTAAGGTAGAATCCACGTCCTTAGTCAATGATATTTTTTGAATGAAAACGATAATTCTCGTTTCCCGTCGTAAATGTATTAAGTTTATAATAATGAATTGTTTTTACTAGTGAATTTACATAGTCGAGTGTGACCCACCTGTAGTACACGCCTTCTATAGAACAGTAGAGTGTGCCCACCGGTGATGCACGCCGCCTGATGAGACAGTTAAACGTGACCCACCGGTGATACACGCCGCCTGTTTTTAAAAATAGAGGAACCCTTTTTGTAATCTTGAGTAGTGATTAGAATTACATTTTCTTAAACTGTCTTCTCAGTTTAAGTAACTTTAATCTTTTTTTGCAGTGTGTATAACTAAACCGATTTTTGTTTTAATAGTTAAATGAAACAAACATAAATATATGACAAATTAATCCCCTGTAATAACATACTATTTCTAATTGCTGAAAAGTGTAAGATTAGAACTTAAAAAAGAGTAAAATAGTTTTAGTTAACTGAGTTAACTGTTGGCATGTTTCGACTCTACTCTAGTAATTAAAACGAAATGTCTTGGAAAGTAACTCGGATAGAGTCGAAATATGTCAACAGTCAACTGAAGCGATTTTAGTGTTTTTAAAGTATTAATTTTACCCCTTTTAGAACTTATAAATAGGGTATACATTTATATATGAACTTATAAATAGTAAGTTACATAAGAATCTGCGAAGCTGCATTGATAATAAAGTGAATATTTTGCAGCAGTTTGCACAAAATCCGAATTATTCATATACATTTTACTGACATATAGAAGATATTTTCAATGTTATGAAAAATTTCGATATAAACTCGGTTTAAATCGTAATGGAATTTGCTATTAATGAATGGACAGAACAGAATTATCGAATGAAGATACGCAATAAATATATTAATAATATTTAAAATTTTTATTATTTAAATTATATGGAATCAGCACAGCGACATTGATAATCAGCATTAAGCAGCAATCTATACAAAACTATAATTTTTAAGCGTTTAAAAAAAAAACTATTCTCATTAAACTCTGTACAAAAAAGATTGCTAATATATTTCTATCGCCTATAAAATATCTAATTTCCGATATGAGCTCCGTACAAATCTGAATTAGAATTTTTTATCGGTATTTTTTATGAGATGCAAGAAAGAAAATTGGAAAATTAAAATTTAGAAAACTTTTATTCTGTGATATTTCATGTACCACTCAAGTAACCATAAAATTAGTGTATAAGGGTATGGAATTTGTATCCTATTTCAATCGTTTCATCCTTCTTGTTAATGTTAATTTATTGATTTGAAATTTTACAGAGAATTTTCTCGTTTTAACTAAAAATATGTGTTTTAATGTGAAATAAAAAAAAATTACACATATCCTTTTCAAATCTTCTCATTGTACTATTGGGAATAAAAGAAGTAAACAAATAAAACAATCTGTCTTTTCAACATATTATGTAAAACACTCTACAAATTAATTTGCATTTAACTTTTTCTTTTTTCATTTATTTTTATCCTAAAAAAATAATTAATTAAAAATGTACAACTCAATAACTTTTACATTTTTACTTAGAAAAAGTAAGTTTTTTACTTCTAATTGGTGTTTTTCGTAATTATGAAGTTTAACCCCTTGAAGACGAGCGGCACGTATGCGTGCCACATGAAGCGCCCAGAATCCTTGTTTTTCCTCACCAGTAAAATTTTACTGTAAAATTTGCCTTATCAGCGCATTTTCTCGATTCAAGAAGACACAAATTTCTGTTTTAAAAAACGGTGACAAAAGATTAAAAATTTCGTAAAAGGCTCCCGTCCCGAAGGGGTTAAACGATTTATTCTGAGATAAAAAGCAATTTTAATCCATATCACTACATCCCATTAAACCTTTCATCAGTGACGGAACAGCGGCGCAGCAGTTAGGCGATTGCTACCATTAAATTTTAACAATATTCTTCGACTTGAAAAATCTAAGAAATTATGTCCTGAAAGTAGACGAAAGATACTGATAAAAATTTGCGGTGTCAATTGATTCTCTGGTGCTACACTGTTCCATCATTGCCATACATCGAAAATAAATTGCAGAGAATTGACATTTGAAATCCTTCAGAATAAGTATAGATTTATCAATAAATACTATATGCTTCATATAATTATCTTTTCATTATTTTCTTGTCTAAAAGGAAATATTATTCATTGTTCCTTTTACTAATTTGAGTTTAAAGGATAACTAATTTCAATATATCAACCCTCTCGCTGTGCAACCCGAGATAGTCTCGGGCATGCATTTTCCGTCTAATTAATACTATTTGGTTATTCCCACCAATTATGTTTTAGCGAAAACTTTGTTTCATTTAACCAGGATATTTTTACCGATTACAATAGTACAAAAATTCTGCTTTAAAGAACCGGTGATAAAATACTAAAAAAGACGCTCATCGCGAAGAATTACTTAAGCAGCGACAGGGTTAACGCATGAATTCTATTCGGTTGACTGATGTAAAGCAAGATTAATATAGCTGGTTTATAAATATTTAAATTTAAAAGTTATTATCTTCTACAAAATTCTTCGCAGCAGGAATTTGAAGAGTTTTCGCTCATCCATTTAAAGAACAAATTGTAAAAGATTAACAGAATAAATTATTCGAATATATATTGGTTCCGTTCGTAGTTATTTAATACGTAATTATAATATATACTTTTTTATTACTTCATTTTTTTAATGTTTTTCATAGCTCTATTTATCCATTTGGAGTTTAAAATTAATCTTATTTCAATGTATTAAATTTTGAAATTCATTCATTTAAGTGATATCATTTATGTATACATTTGGTTAATTCTTTTTTATATAAAATTTCCTATGGTTCATGAGTGTCTTTTCACAAAAAAGTTTTAGTGAACCTTCTCTCCTTTCAATTGAAGATTGAATTGAGAATAACTTTCGGAGGATTGATAGGAGAAATTTTCAGGGCAAACGTTTTTTATTAGCTGACAGTTTTTCACACATTTATTTATTTATTTATTATTGTGTCGATCAGAAAGTCGTGTCGTACTGGGAAAATCAATTCGTACCGGAAAATTCTGCTCGGTAGTTATTAGACATCAGGCATCGGAATCAATGCCTAGTAATTAAATGATAGAACTTTCCGGTAAGAATTGATTTTCCCAACACGTCACGACCTTCCGATGGACCCAATAATTATTCCTTTTTTGAGTTCAATTTTTCAAAAACTACTTCAATTTCATCACGTGATGATTCCTATATAATACAGTAAAACGGGGTAAAACGCCCAGTGCAAAAAAGAATCTGTCATAATTTTAACAAAGTTCATCTAAAATAAGCAAAAAAATTACCTATATGTAGAAGAGATTTTTATTTTCAATTCTGTATGCTTTAGCAGGGTCAAATTGTCGTAGTTTTTAACCCCTTAACGGTGACATTTGTTTTCTTACAAAAAAAAAAATAAAAATGGGGCTGTGCACCACTTTTTCCATACTAAAATATTTACTTTACTTAATCGAAAAATCTCTGACAATCAATAAAGATAAATTTACAGTTACAAATTAATGGTATCAAAATGCTTTTAATAACGAAGCAAGCAAAGTGTTCTTGCCCGAATCCAGTTCGGGCCACACTGTTAAGGGCTTAAGCAATGTATTATTTTCGAAGACAATGGATTTGGGCGTTTTTCCCGCTACATGCGAGTATAATGCCCTTCCCCGTGCCTTTTACACTCACACTGCAAAAAATAATGAGGTCATATAAGTTGTAATAAGGAAAGAAACACAAAAACATTTCAAACACATTCTGGAAGGGGCTTGAAGAGCTAAAGCAATTTGGTAGGCCTTTTGACCCGGCTTGATCCTTATTCAAACACATTATCCAATGCAGGATGTTAAGTGTTTCGTAGTTATTATTCATAAAGTAAAAGATATTCGTAGTTCCTAAAAAACGTTCAATATCAGCTATTGTTTCATGTTACACAAACTTTATTAAACTGAAGCATGATGTATTTATTGCGAATTATATACACATGCATATTTTAAAAGTAATTATTTTTAAGAGAAAGACGGCAAATTGTGAAAAACAAATGTACACGGAGATAGAAAAAAAAATAGATGGTGAAATTATTCAACTGAAATAAGCAATTTAAAGTGCACAGCTGTCGTACTTGTCCTGAAATCTCAAGACCAGGAAGTTCTTCGGTACCGGCATTTACTTTAAATATATTACTTCAAATTTGTTTCGCACCTTTAACATGTAACATTCTATCACTCCTTACCATTTTGTATCAAAATTATTTTTTTTTGCTATTAAAAAAATTAATAGTTATGTCGAATAGAGTCGAAATAAAGCAGAGTCGAAAAAGCCTTTTATTCACACTGTCGCCATTTTGCGATTCTTTTTCCATCTGTCTTAGGTAGCGGCTGTAACGGCAATACTACTAATTAAGATTCTTTTTTTTTTTTTTTTTTTGGTTTCAGACAACCAGAAGGGTTACAATCATTTCAACCAGTAAACTCCCTTTTTTTAACCCCCAAATTTACTATCTTATAAATTATTTAATTTTCTTTTTTTTTCTTTTGTATATTTTCAAAATATCAATAAATATGTTGTAAAAAATGAATGGTATAGGCATTTTGGCTTTTTTTTCAAGCTCGACAAAATGGCCAAAACTTTTGCATCTAGGTTCTACTACCCCTTAACTCCTTGAGGGGCTGTGAGATATTTTTAATCACACCTAATTTTAATCAAGGTTTGCACCAGAAACTTTTAATTAAATTCTACTTTTAGAGCTTTGGTGGAAAAACGCCAAGATGTCAACACACTCACGACTGTATGCTGTTCTGCTATTTTTTTACATGTTTTGATCCCGGGAACGTGTAGATTTGTCCATGGAATCCTCGATATAACAGTATTCGAAGTCGAAGTTGAAAAGTTGAAAAATTGCTTTTCTTCCTTTTAAAACAATTTTTTTCTAATATTCCACCGAGAATTCAGTATTACAGAAACGTAATAAGCTGCCCCTGAAAGGGTTAAACTGACATTTTTTTTGCTATTGAGCGGCACAGGTTCTTTGTATTTACTGCTCAAAATGTTTAGAACTCCGTTCGAGTGAAGACATAGCTTTTTTACTGTTTTCCGGCATTAACTTTCTTGAAAATATACAATTTTATAAGCAAAAAGGACACATGGGAACCAATATAAATTTTCGACTACAATTTTGAAATGAAAAAAGGACATAAACTCTTAGTTTAACCTTTTCCGGCACAGTGTGTCCAAGTCGGGATACCTAATTTTAATTTCAAACTTACGAACGACACCAACAATATTTTAGTAAAATTTTGCTTTTACAATGAATAGTTAAAATAACATGCATTTAATTTCTAAAAAAGTCGTTTTAAAATTCCTGTGTTAGTCAATTCAGTCAATTGTGTCAGGCGTTCATTTCATCATTTTACAGCAAAAATATCCCGTGCCGTAAAGGGTTAAACGACATCTCTTGCCTTTTCCCCATTGTATATTTTGTGTGACTCGTGCCGTTGTTGATTGAAAATGCTTTCTTTGGGGAACAACAACTTTGAGGCATAATGGCGCACTCTCTCGCTGTTTTTTAATAATATTCGTTGAGTGGCTAAATGCCAACTTGGGGCATGTTGTCATGAAGACATCAATAAAAACCAAGCTTATGCACCTTGTTCACCCGAACGATTTAATTAGTAAAATGGTCCTGGCTACAGACCTGGCAAAAATACGATTTTTCAGGCAAAATTAACAAACCTGGCATATGAGAACCACATTAGGGAAAATTTTGATTATCTGCCAGACAGCTTTCATTAAAGCAGTGGGCGCAGGTGTCACACGTCCGTAGAATTGAGTTTATTTCTTTATTTTCAAGCTGTGTTTGTCAACAGCTTGTTTACTAGATGTCTAGGAAGTAGTAAAGATTTCAAAGTTACAACGAATTCATTTATTATCATATTAAAATTTTCTATTTATTTTTACCGGTATCAGTAAAGTAATTTTCTGTAGAGAGGTTATATTTCACGTATAAAGAAAAAGGATAGCCCCTTCGGACATTTTGTATTACTTTTATTAATAGTTCACTTATATATTTAGATTTTTGTCTGAAAAAATAAATAAAATATACGCCTTGTGCGACGGGGAATACCTGCAAGTGAGAAATTCAGAAAAATAAAAAATCGGATTAGTTCTTTATTCAAAATATTTAAATCGGACACTGATATCTTTTAAAAAGTATACATTATATACTTCTAATAAGGTATAGATTTAGCGTATTGTTTTTTATTTTGAATTTCTTTGTATTTTGAATACATAAAGAAATGTGAAAAAGGGTAGAAAAACTGAAAACCCGAAAAACAATTTTTTTATCGACTAAAATAAAATAAAATGTAAGTGAAATTTACTTTTCTTTTTTAGCGCGTTTTTTGTTTGCTGCTTGGAAATTGTTTTCTTTACAAAAACAAAATCTAAAAAGTTGAAAGGCGTTTGACTCTTTAATTGTTTTATGACGTAGGCGTAGTCTTGTGTGTTTCATGTTTAAATTTTTATCTTAAAAAAAAAGCAACTCTATTCTATTTTATGTGTTATACAGAAAGAATACTTTAATTAAAGATCTGTTTTCAAACTGTTCTTCAGAGATTAAAAATAGTTTAAATTTCGAGCAGCATCAATTTAAAAATTCAAATGAGTACGTAGGAACTTAAAAAGAACATTATATTTAATCGTATCAAGTATTATTTCCTATCCTCTAAAGTTTTAAAAGATTAGTGATTCAAACTCATTCAAAATTCAGTGCAAAAATTTCGGAGATTAATGTAAAACTAATTTCCTTTCATTGTTTTAAGGTTCAGATTCATTTTTAAAGCATAAATCCATACAGACTTAAACTACTTTAATTTAAACGGATTCTTATTTATATTGTAGTTTTTTAATATTAGAAAATTGTTTCTAACCATTAAGTTTGCTTTTTGATTAGACCTTGATTTAAAATAGGATAATTTATTTTCTTTTAACAAGCAGATACTTTCAGTGTGTTTTTAGTTTTTGGACGGTTTATCATAATTTTTTGAAAATGGAATTTGGACTGGTTTGGTTTATGTGTTTTATAGTTGATTTTTTTTTAACAATTCGTTTTAGATTAATATTTTATATTGTGCATTTATGTTTTCATATACCGCATTAAAATATCTCCTGCGAACGTTTCTCTCGGGGAACGCATACGGAACTTGCACAAAATTGAGCTGGGTAAGTTAATTTGCAAATATTTATTTAATGTTTATTTTTAATATTTATATATAATATAATTATTTAATAACAAAGAATTATTAATTATAAAACCTTAAAAAAAATTAAACATAAAATCACTTCTGGGAAAAGCATTTCTAATCTGATGTCAGACGCACAAAGAACACCTTAATTTTTTAAAAATAAAAACCATTCAACTTCTTTATTTTTAAAATTGCAATATTGCACTTCGCTTTAATTTTATTACATTCTGATTTTTATTTTCAATATATAATCCAAAATTTAAAATAAAACTTAAGAAAAGAATATCAATTTGCAGTTTTCTTCATTAATTAATATACCACATTATGGAAAAACGAAATGCACGTTCTTAAAACCTTAGGTCTTAACCCCTTCGGGACGGGAGCCTTTTACGAAATTTTTAATCTTTTGTCACCGTTTTTTAAAAACAGAAATTTATAGTTTCTTGAATCAAGAAAATGCGCCGATTAAATGAGGCAATTTTTTCAGTAAAATTTTACTGGTGAGGAAAAACGAGGATTCTGAACGCTTCATGCGGCACGTATACGTGTCGCTCGTCCCTAACGGGTTAATGCTTAAAGTTGTTCTTAATGATTAAAGTACAGCATTAGTGTATTTTGAATTTTAACTTTTGATAACCGCACATTTATAATTTTTTTACATTCCGATTACAAGGAATTTTTTCTGTCAATATATCTTCAAATACAATTTTTGCATTGAATGTGTTTTATAAGAGGCATATTTTTCATATTTAAAAATGTGAATTTATACAATGGAGTTATAAAGTTAGTAATTTTTTAAAAGTTACGATTTTTTATAAATTTATTCTGTATAAATTTTATTGAATAAATTTTGTTGTTAGAAATAAAATAAAGTAATACATGAAGCATTTCTGACAGTTTTTTTGGTTGTTATATATTTTTTAATTTAGTTTTTAGAAAATATATTTGTATCCGGCATTTCCTCTTATCTTATTATTTTGAAAACTTAGAAAATGGTGACTTAGAAAAATGTTAATTTTCCAATTAATAATTAAATACAAATTATATTGTTTTAAATAAGAAGTTCATAACATTCATCATAACAAGTTAAAATGTATACAAATAAAAAATAGAATAAATGGGATATGATTTTTAAATAATGACAAAATATTAAATATACATTAATGTAATACTAATAACTATCAAATATACCAAAAAAAGATTGTTATAAAATTATTATCATTAAAATTATATAATTATAAAATGATATTAACTATAAAATCATAAACATAATATTGTATAAATATACAGCATCTCATATTAGAATAAATCCCAGAAAATGTTGGTTATAAAAGAAAAACTATGGGACTATGTATTTTAACTGAATTCTAAAACATGTGAATATGGCATGTAATTGTTTTATTTTCTCCTGTATATTTTTCTAAAATAAAAATTCTAGTAGGGAACTTTGTACAAGGGCATAAATAAGAAGAAATTACAGTCAGCGCAGAATTTATTATCTGTCAAGATATTACTACCATGGGAAAATTGAAAACAGTTGAATTATTTTAGTGCTCGGAAATTTTGACTATGTCTATAATTCTACATATTCAAAGACCGTAATAATAATAATGATTATTGTAATAATTATCAGTAATAATAATGGCTTCACTAACACTGTCCGTCGTGTTTGCATAATTTTGACAATTATTCATCAAAGCTTTTCATAAATTGATTTTACAACAACGGCAGAATTATATGTACTGAATTAATTTTATACAGAGAGGAATTATACGTACATATTATATTAATTTTATCTCTTTCATGTGCATAACAAATGACTTATTTGAAGGAATGGATCTTTACATTTTATTTAAACTAGGGGGGGAATGCCCCCTTTCTCGCTACGCTCATCAACGTCCCAGGTAATCGCCTCGCGATTCCATTCGGCATCGCGAAGTAATCCCTATTTTCTAGCCAACCACAGACGTAATTGTTTCACGCTTCCATTCTGGATCGCTTCGCGATCCCTTATTTTCTATGCATTCAATTTTTAGATTCCACTTCGTATAAACGCAGTCCTCCCCAACTCCTGACAATTTTATTTCATTATCTCCAAGCACATAATCATTAGAGCTTAGAGTTTCATAATTATAAGAATTATTAAATATAAAATTATATATATACGAATATTGTAAATAGTTAGTGTTTGTGCTTAAAAATAATGTAAATAGTTCAATTAAGCTCTATTCATAAGCTAATATTAGTTTTTGTTGCATTGAAATATCTCAATTTGTCGACTTTCTGCAAGCAAGTAAATTTATTGGATTTCAATGGGAGTCTATGTCAATTTGGAGAAATACTGGAACGAGCGCCAAGTTGGCTTAACTTTTGGCGACTAATTTTAGTAGCAAAATTTGGCGATATATCCCCAAGTTGGCGACAGAACTGTCCCCTCCTTTGTAACCACTTAGCGTCAGAAATCTCTGACCAATCATATGCTTTTCGCGGTATCTACGTAGATTTTCATTCGTCCATTTCCAAATCGTTACTTTTTGTTATATATAGAAGGATTGTTTGACGTTATTTACAAATGAAGTACTAAATTCGAAATTGAAATGCGCAGGACACGGTTTCGCACTGTATGCAATTTATAAAACTATGATATAAATTTTTAAGTGACAAAATAATGTATAATTTCTAATGAATAAATATTGCACTTGTCATGGCAAATGCATGGTTGTCAACTTTTACTCTTTCTGTTGCCACTAAAATTATCCTTTTGTAATCCCAGATTATGAACTGTTAGGGCTATGCATATATAACGTTATCAACTTTTTGGCAATTTTGGACCCCTCTCCCCCTTTACGATACGATACGTTATCATTCCTCGAACACCCCCCCCCTCCCACCCTAATGATATCGTTATCAATGTGTAATTTGTTTGACAATTTTCTTCATTTTTTTATATGTTTACCGTGATATACATTTATTATTCGCAGATTTTACTGATTTAAATGAAGAGAACGCAATACAATATTAGTATTATGCAAAAAAAAAACTTTATAACAAATACTACTTTAAGGAAATGCTTACTATTTAAAAATGCAGCTTTTTGTTGCACAATTTGTTCAGAGGTTATAAGCGGAACTTTTTATCAACAAAACAGGTGACCCAGACTCGTCCCATGTTTTTACTAGTAAACATAAGAAGTATCACTTCGAACCTGGTTTCTCTAACAACGCATTATATCCAAATATCGCAGAAGAATGGGAATGTCGAACGTTGGGATAATCAGTGATGGAACAGTGTAGTAGCAGAAAATCAATTGACGCCGCTAAATTTTAATTGTATTCTTCGTCTTATTTCAGGACAGATTTTCTGAACTTTTTAAAGCCAATGGATACTACTAAAATTTAGTGTCGACAATCACTCAGTTGCTGTGCCACTGTTCCATCACTGGATAATCCATACATTCGAATGAAATAATTTTATAATTACTTAATCATTTTAATAATACCTTTGTATTTTCATGTCAGACTAAGAAAAAAGTTCATAGACTAGTTAGATGTAAAAAGTTAGCAAAACAAAATGGAAAGCGCAATAAAATTAATCACCTTTAATTTGCCGGTTATCTTAATAACTTTATACTTTAGGAGATGTTTAGAACATGAGACATATTAAGTGACCTATATGACACCTTGAAAGAAGATCACTGTAAACATATTTAAATAAGCTTTAATTAAAATATATGTGAAAATTAAGTCGCATACTTAATATGCTAAATTTCTAGTAAACTAACGGAAACACCTTAACTTAGAAACGCTATGAGCAGCTTTATAAAACCATACATGTAGCTATGCAATATATTTCATTAAAGGGGTTTACCTACTCATAGTTTTCGAAAAATCGATTTTTTGTTTTGAGGGCTTTGAGGGCTGTAACAGGGGGGAAGTGAAGAATGACTACTTTACAGTGATTGAATGGGTGATACAGTCATATTCTTTTCATTCAATTACTGAAGTGTTGTATAGCTACCCCCAGGAGTTGCACCAGTTGACTGTCAGTTTTGTTATCTGTACCGCATAATCTATCATATATTCCAAAATCATCCATGCTGAAATTGGTTCGTAAAATAGGATGCTACCTACCGGACAATAAATTTGCTATAATTAAGAAATCCTGTTATTTGTTAAATTAAGCAATAAAAATGCGGTTTTCAAAGGGCACTCTTTACTTTAGACCGAATAAATATATTTATATCCTTATTTTTATACATAAAAAATTGTTTGTTCTAGTGTGCTGTGATCATTCCATAAATTTTCTCCAAATACTTTTTACTCATTCCATTCTCTATTTCTATATTAAATACTGTATCTTGATTGCACGTTTCATTGCTTCTCGTTCTTCTTGGATGGTGCTATCTGAACAATGCGATTTTTTTTATTTAACACCTCTGCGGTTCTGAAGAAGGTCTACTTCCGTTTTTTTCTTTAAATGTGACTTATAGTTAATTAAGTTTCGCTTCATGTAAATTTACACACTCTTGTGAATTTAAACGTAAAAATCTGCTTTATAAAACGTAATGCATGGTTCGTACGGATGCGTGCAGTACACGTGCCTGAGTACTTCTATAGGCTTGTTCCATGGCTTTTTGTAGTGTGAGTCACGAAGCTGATAACTGCTTTGCTTGTTCGCCACCGTTATTTTCAAAAAATTTGCTTCACCTTAATCAATTAATTAGATACCTCCGATAAAATAAGTCATACTTTGCCTTTCTAAAATATATCTAGTTAAAAATCGTAGCGTGTAAGTTACGTTACACGTGCTCATGGAACTAGCCTATAAAGAAAATTGAGCTCTGTGTCATCAAATATTACATCTTACGAAACTCTCTTTTTAGAAATACTGGTATTCAAAACGAAAAATATAAGCAGACATATGAACCCTGTAAGGATATGGAAACGCAATGTTACAACATGTTCCGTTTTTGAACGAGTATGAAGAATGTTATACATTTCGTTTGTGTAATTTATGTCCATTATGTGTTAATTTATTAATTTATGTCCAAGTACGATTTTTTTGAATGGGCGCTCTAACTTTGAGAATTATAATATTGTTTTGACTCATCTAGCAAAAAACAAAACTAAGTTCCTCTTGTTTTTCTAAAAATTCCGTAGAACTTTAAAATGTGCGCAGTAGTGGCTCTCTGTACCCCCGGTAAACACATGAAAGAATGTCGTCGGTCTTTTGAAAGCTTACACATTTTCATGAACATTTATGGATAAAAGACTAAATAAAATAAATAAAGTAAGACTGACATGAATACAGTTAAAAATAAAATTTATAAAAGTTTAAAGTACTAAAAATTAAAAAAAAAAAACATTTAGTAGACGCTCACCGAGCAACCACAAGCTCTCTTAGCAATTTAACCATTCTAAAACAAACATCAAGACAAATAAAGTACAATTACAGTTAAAATTTCTTTTTTCAGAAACACTATATATTCACCAGGAATGGTATAAACTTCATCCAATGTCTGAGTAGGCCAGTCTTCTAGAAAGAATCTACCATGATAACTTTTGCAACTTGAGGTTGTAACACTTATCATGATAGATTTTTCAAAATAAATTCCATTGCAGTTTTTGAAAGTTAATATTCTGATTGTTTTCATTTTTTCTGTGGTTGCAGTTGAGTAAAATAGACAAAAAGATTTTTAAACTGGGGATGTTGCCCTTTTATTTCTCAGCTGTAATCCAGATTCATAAAAGGTTTTGTGAAAGCTGTGATAAATATCGCATACAGTGATACCTCGGTTTTCGTCGATAATCTGCGGTCTGTTGCAGTTCCAGGTGAAGGTCTTTCAGCTCTTCAGTGGTGAGTGTTTCCCTGTATTCATCCACCAACTGAATAATATGATTCTGAATATAAGGCACCAGTAAAGCTCAGTCCACAGTTTCAGCTGTCAACAAAAATTTGGGTAATTTAAGAAGCTTTCCAGATAATCTTGTTCGTTTACTTTTCTATACACTTCTTTAGACTAAAACAATTTGCCAATTTTTACTGTAACATTTTATAGATCGAGCTTTACTTTTCTCTCTGGTTCCACCATTTTTTTTTTCTGTTTATATCTATATTATTGTGTTTTTTATATACAATTTACTTCTGTTTGTATACAAAAAAAAGTTTAATGACTTTTCTATATTAAACGAATTGTATAAATATTGAAAAATAATTTTTGTGTAAATGAAACAGTGAATAAGCTGCTAGAAAATATGTTGCCAAATTTCATTTTCTCGCTAAGGTCATTTTCCCTATCTCGCCAAGGCCTCTATACTGGAAAAGTACCTAAAGCACATTAAAATCGGGTAGTTAGGAACTCAGATAGTAAAATGCGGTCAAAAGGCGATTATGTTATTAGTAGCATCGGGATGAAGGTGTAAAGGCTTACGTCTTTACATTTTCATATACATTACATTTTAAGTTCTGACCCAAAGATTTTGAAAATAACCTTAATTGCGCGGAGTTTAAATTAAATTGCGGTGAGCTCGACTATGAAAGTTTAATGCTTTTAAATGGGAATTTCATCAAATTAGCCAGCTATCGCCAAGTTGGTTTCATATATTGTTATTTTTGTTGCCAATTCTTATTTTCATATTTCTTATTTTTATCGCCAGATTTGGCGATATTCCGCCAAGTTCATCAAAATTTGGGGCTATTGTGATAACCCTGCATTAGTTTTTTTTTTTTTTTTTTTTTTTTTTTTTTTTTTTTTTTTTTTTTTTTTTTAGAATTACTCATTACAATGAGGCGGTTCAACCGGAATATTGAGGGACGCACAGAGTCTTGGATTTTATATAAACAGACAAAGCATTCAATAGTTTTAAATGAATCATCAAGCATTATATACGAAGTCACATCACTAAAATTGAAATAACACTTTATCACTGGAAAAATTATATAGAAAAAGCTTATTTTTATTAATTTATACAGATTTAGACGTTTCTGCCCTTTTGAACTCTAATCGTGAAATTGAGCTGCGTTATGCTGCTTGGATTATTAAACTGATGGCATCAAAACAACCTCTGTGCCTGGGCAATTGCGCGGAATGCATGTTTCAAATTTCGAAATAAAGAATTATACTCGTGTCCCTGCTTATGAAGTTACTTAGAATAAAGGTTCATTGGCCTGATCCTATATCTATATATATCTTCAGGTGAAGAGCGACGCGGATCCTTTTAAAAGTAGTGTTAAAGGTTAAACGCGTCACTCAAAAATGGACATTTGGAATCCTTGTACTCTAGACCTAGGCTATAACCTAAAATAACAGTTTAACATTTTATTTAATATAAATAAGATACTTATCATATTTATTCTTAGATTTTTTTTAATTCATATTAAAGTCACGAATAAATTTGTATTTGAAATGAAATGATCATTTTCAGCACTATTTTATGCCTTTATTTTTTGTATTTACATGCATTAACTACAAAAATATGGAGGTGGTAGTGTAGGATAAAATGATATATATTATTACTGTTTTAGGTAGATTTCGTATGAAATACTACCTATTACATTCTCCCCTATGTTGGAATTCCTGAAAAATTTTTGCAAATCTACACCGGCATGACTTCTAGAACCCAAAACCACACTCTGTAAAAAACTATATATATATATAGTTTCTATATATACTTCTATGTATAGTATCTTCTGGACACGATAACTTCCACAATTTTGCACAAATCTCTTCCAAACTGATACATAAAATCAAGGGCATAAAATCTCGGTCAAGTTCGTTAATGGGTAAAATCGGACCAAGGGGATGGAAATAGGGAGGGATTTTGTGAAAACCGAAAAACCCCCATAACTTCTTAATTTTTGTACATATCAAATCAGTTTAAAGTTTTTATTTCTAAAAATAGGGCCAAAAATTTATGCATCACAGATTTTTGATCAAATTAAAAATGGTCTGAAGGGGCGCAAAAAATAGGATTTTTGGGAGAAAAAAATTCATAACTTCGTCAATTCTCAAGATATCAAATAAAATTAATTTTATTATAAATCTCCTTAATATTATCTACAACATTTATATTCACAATTTTTTATAAGGACCAATTCGTACCGCAAAAAAATTAAAAACGAAAACAAAAAGAGGGGGGGGGGGGTTGAATAAGAAAAAATCCATAACACCGACAATTTACAAGATATAAAATTTCCATGAATTTATCATATATCTTCTTAATATTTTCTACAATATTCATATAGACAAGTTTTTGATAGGACCAATTCCAACAGCAAAAACAAATTGAAAATACATAGCTGTTGAAGAAAAAAATCATATTATTAAGGGTGTATTCAAATCCAAACTGCTTATTTTCTGACTCATTTTTAAATTCATTTTTGCTCTCAAACTCATCCAATTGGTAGATTCTCTTTTTTAGAAACTATATAACGTACCGTAGTGATCGATTTTTTGTTAGAGGAAGATTATATTTCAAACAAGTAATATAAAAATTTTGTTTTTAAAGTCAATTCCTACTTAGGTCATCAAAGAAAAATTTAATATAATCCCTTAAGCTAATATTAGTTTTTGTTGTATTAAAATATCTCAATTTGTTGATTTTCTATAAGCAAGTAGGTTTACAATGGAAGTCTATGGGAATTTGGCGAAATATTATAGATATCGCCAAGTTGGCGTCACTTTTGGCGACTCATTTTGGCCGCCAAATTTGGCGATATATCGCCATGTTGGCGACAAACTTGGCGGTATTTGGCGACAGAACAGGGTCCACCCTATGGTAACCCCTTATCGAAAATACATTCACTGATCTTCAATAACAAATGGCCGCCATTTTGTTTCTCATGCAAAACTAAAATTAATTAATTAAAATTTAATGAATTAATTAATATTTGAAAAAACTGTATTAACATCAATTGTCATCCAGTACAAGTTAAAAAAAATTATTTCAACTTGATAGGATGCATAATGAGTATTTTATTAACGATTGAAAATTTGAACAAGATAAATATATAAATATATAAATAAATATAGGGAGAGTGTGAGCTAATAGTAGGAATTGAAAAAATGATGTGAACGTGGGCATTTTGAACACAAATTTCCCGAAGCGATTGTGTTAGAAACGAAAACTATTGTCCTATTGAGACAATAATTGTTCATAATTCAAGTTTTAATTAATTGAACGAAAAATAAAAACTCAGGTCTTTTATAAATCTCTTCAAGAATCACGTCAGCAAGTTTAATATTTTTTCTATTAAAAATGAATCTCAAAACGTGCCAGAAAATTTCGAGTTGTTGAGCATGGGAAAATATATTTTTTTAATACCTCCTTAACATGATTCTGATAAAACCAGCTATTATAAAAAAATGAAATAAAAACTCGTCAAAAGCAGCCAGATAAAATTGTTAAAGTGGATAAATCTCTAATCATGATTTAGTTTTTGTTGCTGAAATTAGTATACTTAACTTCGAAATCTTCCTACACCTGTAGGCCGAGCCCGCAGGGATTTTTTAATATACATTAATTACTACGTGACATAGGTTTAAACCGCGTTTTAAGCGGTTTTAACCGTCAAAAACTTAAATATTTAAATATGGTCAGAACAACAACAACAAAAAAAATGCTGTTATAGACAACATTGCTTTTATTTAACAAGATTGTGTACTTTAGTTTTAGCATTTATTATACTGTAATCAAATGTTAAATTATAATTTATTTCTTTGTTCATGATTAAATGGCCAAATTTTTTATGTGTTTTTTTGTTGTGGCTTTTCAACATACTTGGTTGCATTTCTTATTTTTTAAAAAATATGTATACATAGACAAACTTTTTGTAATAATAAGCCATTATAACAAATGAAATCAATCATAATACCTTACAAATAGATTATATTAAATATTGTTGATAGTTTAGTATAATATTGAAAGAACTGGAATATAATAATTATAGCTCTTAATTAAAAAACAATTTTTAAAGAAATTTCTTAAGGGTGTCCATTACTGGCACATCTATTCTATATACAATATTTAACAGAAATATTTTCTCGGTAGCATTTTCTTCCCTCATTTAGTACAAACACAGAACAACAAAAATAACATTTATTTTAGAAATGGGAAAAGAATGAAATGTTAGGATAAAATGATAAAATATGATATTTTAATTCTTTTATCCCAATATTAATTTTTGTTAGTGACTGACAATCACCTCGTACTGATGAAATTATCGTATTTATGGAATTTCTCCTAAAATTAGGAACAAATGAATAATTTACCATACCAATAACGAAAAAAATGCTTAACTTAGTTTGAAAAACCTGTTCCAAAAGTGAAAGTATCCTAATAATAATAATAATAATAATATCTGCAAGCGAAATCGAAAAATTAAAGAACGGCCTTTGTAGAGATCGACATTAGTTATCCAATGCAAAAAGCATTTAAAAACATTGAAATATTAAAAAAAAAATTCTACCATAGAATTGACATTATTGAGTGGGCTTTCTTCTTTCTATTTGAGAAAAATCATTAAAGAGTATGAAATTTCAAACAAGATATTTAAAAAAATTTTCCTGTAGGATTAACATTAGCAGGCGGGTTTTTTCACATAAGTGAAGTAGCCCCTTAAACAACCCCATCCATAAGAACATAATAGGGAGAAAGCAAGAAAATTTGGTTTTGCTGCAATGGCAATACACTTTTGTACTGGAAGGGAATCTTTGAATTTGCTCTTTCTTAAGGAAAGTAAATACGCTCATTAGACACCAATTGTGATAGATTACTCTGGGCTTCTAGCCATAAAAAAATGAAAAAATCTAAACAATTTATTTATCTCTGCAAAATTTAGATGAAACCTATCTAGTTTTAATAATTGCAAATAATTAACGATTTATTAACTATCATTAACTTTATTATTATCACCCTATCCATCACGAATGCTGATGTTGATACTCTAAGATCACTTTTGAAGAGATCCCTATTACTCACAGTATTAAATGTTCCCAAACATGACACAGAGATAGAACTATCTTTGACCTTTAATCCTAATTTATTTACACATTGTTGTGAAATAAATGACCTCTGAAAGCCAGTATCACATAAACATCTGCATTTTACAAACTCTTGTTTAGAATTTTGAACTTTTACTAATGCGGTACACAACAAAATATGGCTCTTTTGATTACAATTTTTGTTTGACTCATAATGAGAGGCACAGTCTGTAAACGAAACATTTTCACTTGCTGACTCAACTTTTTTAGGGATAAATTCTTGTGCGTATGGAGACATACTATTTGACTGATTCTTATTCCTTGAATAATTTACCATGTGCAAAACACTATGATGTTTCTTAAAGCAATGATGGCACGTATTTAGACTCTTACATTTATTGAGGAAATGCATATTAGATAAGCAATTGAAACGATAATGATTACTTTTTACGAAATCTATTCGTTGTTGAACAGGTAAATTAAGAAACTTCGAGCACTTATCTAAAGTATGGTCTTCCTTACAATAACCACAACCTAACGTAGCTACAAAAGCATTACTCTTATTCGGAACTACAGATTTAGGTACCTTATTTACCACCGGCTGGCTATTTTGAAGAGTTCTTGCGTAATTCTTAAGAAATTCGATTAAGTTTTTAAGTTTAGGAATTTCCCCGCTTTTAAGCTGACGTTCCCACCACAATTTTGTAGAAAGATCCAACTTTTGCAAAATTAAATAAGTCATTAATGTATCGCCAAATTTGCCAATGGTTTGGTTCAATACATCTAATGAGCAAATGACTTTATTAATGTTGTAAACTAGATTTAAAATAGCAATAGCTCATTCTGTTTGAATAGTTGGTAAACTTAAAAATCGTTTCATATATGCAAATATTTGTTCTCGCTTATTTTAATATCTTTCGTCTAATAGATCCCACGCAATCTCAAAATTAGAATTCAAAATTTGAATAGACTGAATGATGCGATACGCTTCACCTTTCAACGAAGCCTTGAAATACTGTAATTTTTGAGCATTAGATATACTTGTGTTGCTGTTCACGCATGCATTAAAAATATCCTTAAACGCTATCCATTCTGTTATATTACATCCAAAAGTAGGTAATGATAACCCAGGTAATTTAATATTATCAAACACGTTTTCTGAAATTATACTATCAGATTTAATTTCACTCTTATTTAACACAGCATTTTGTATTTTCAATATTTTTTCACCCTTACAGGGCTCCCAAATGGTCCGCCAACTGAATACCAATAAATTTTAACAGAAAATTTTATGGTAGACTTGCGCTAGAATTAACTTTCAAAGGCGTTGCCGGGGCGGTTTGTAAGAAAAATCTAAAAAGAAAATTTCTCTAAAAAAATGTTGGTGTTCAGTTGACGGACAAATTGGGAGACCTGCCCTTAAATTTTCACAAATCAATTTTATCTGAGATTTCCTGTGCGCTATCTATCTCACTTTCTAATTGTTTAGATTCTGTAATTAAAACTTCAATTCCCCTATCAAGTTTTTTTAGATCGGTTTCTTTCTGTTTTAACAATTCAATATTTTCTTCTAATTCTATTACATTAATGTCATCACTTGCGATTATACTTTCAATTTTCTTAATGTAATTTGTTACACTTCTCCGTAGAGCAGTTCTTTTTGTTTTTAAAGATACCAGTTCACTCATTTTTGTTTAAATCATGCCCAAAACTAGTTCTAAAATATCTAAACTGTATACTTTCAAAATAATTCTACTCTTTTAAATATAAATTATTTTTAGACATGAAATAGAATGTTCAAAGTTAACTTACCTTACAACCTGAGGTAATTTTTTCCTCACACACGATATAACACGGCAGTTCATAAATTGTACTCTTTTATTTTTCACTAGCGCTCCGGCTAGACTTGTACCAACAAATGGTTTTCGATTTTTAACTAATCACTTACACAACTGGTTCGTTCACATAAACACACCAAAGTGGAATGTATTTATTATAACACTAAATATATGCGAGCCAACAGCGGCTTACTACATTCCATCATTTTTCACATTCCACCAACAACAAAAATCAAAACAGAATAAACACAGAGTGTTGCCACATGCGGAAAAAAAGAACAAGAAACTTTCATGGATTCGGAGCACACGAAACCAAGGAATATGCAGCAGACGATACTTACATAAACAGTATGATACTAATATTTTAGTCCTTTTTTGTAATGAAAAATTCTTCAACACCAGAAAAGTTAGACAATACAATATTAAAGAAAACAATTATAAGCTTTAAGCTCACATGTTATACTTTAGTCCTCGGACTACCCTCTCAGTAATTTTCAGCCTCTCCATATTTTAAATTTTTATCTTCTCTTCTTTTTATTGTAGCAGTATGTGCTACGCTTAAAGTCTTTCCTCATGGCTCCTCTAGGATTTGCTATACACTTACTCATCTACAGGGAGTGGAGTAGCACTGCTACTGGGAATCCCATTGAACTGCACTGCTGTTCACTGTTCTGTTCAAGCTCGCATATACTATTTAACTTTTGTATCGATCATGCTATCTGGCTGCCTCTTAGGAGCAGCTAGAAAATTTCAGTTTAAGTTTTTCATCTCTTTGGATTCCAAGTGCGCATCGTCCAGGATTAGCCAGTAGTGGACACAACGAGTGCAACTCTTCATGCTTTACTTAATCCGTCGCAGGTGGCATGTCCTAATTATCGTTTCAATTAAATTTAGTTAAATCAAACCTGAAATAAATCTTTCTTCAGGAATAAATAATTAATAAACGCAAAAGAGTCACATTTATTCTTAAAATACATTTTTTTTAATTTAGGCTTTTGTAACATTATATGTTCTACCAATAACCATTTGATGGATATATATTTGCATAGTAAATAATGGAACTTTAACACAAGTATGATTACGAAAAACTAAATGCAAGAATAATCTTATAATATGTTTTTATCAGAATTAAAACATGCGAAACACAAATAAAACGGATTGCAGAAAAGGAATATTTGTCTTCGTAGCGTATCTAAGGGACATTTCAATTAAACTATTTAAGCTGTAGTTAAATCGATTCTTATTGCATATTTCAAAACTAAAAGGTCAGAAGATTTAACGAATTTATTCTAATATTTATTTATTTATTTATCCTACCGTTTAGAGGGGAGGGGACTCTTTTGTCACCGATTGATTATTAGAATTTCGAAGAAAAATGATGTAAATTTTTAGTTAGTAGCACCATATTGAATTGAATTAGTATTTCTAGTACAGCGTGACAAGTTGTTTCAATTTTGTCAAACTGGGATCGTACAGGCTAATTTTTCTCTAAATTGTGATTAAGTTTACCTACAAAACGTAGCTATGCACCATTTTCGTTAAACTATTGCAACTTGTAGTTAAATTATGTTCGTTAGAAATAAATGGTGACCGAACATGACACAATCTTATCTTTAGTATATTTATATTTTACAAATTTAATTTAGCATCCTAAAATCATTTATTCAAAAACTGTTTAATATTTTCTACAGTTATTTTATTTCTTGTGTTTTATCTTAAATGAAATGTTTACTTAAAAATGAGCATTTTTCTTCAGAGATGAAAAGAATATAAAGAATATAAGACGTGAAAATTGCTTATTCACTTTTATTTATATTTTTTCAAATTTCTTCTTCAGTCATACCACGACCATCACTGTTCCACGGACGACACGTAAATTATTCCCTTACTTTTCTTTGCTTTGAAGTAAAGCTTTATTAAATAAGTTACGAAATGCAATTCATGAAAATAAATTTCCATATTTAATGAATTCTTTTAGTTTATATTGGACGTATTTTATTTTTTACTTGCAACAAAGACATGTTTATTGTTATTATCTTATTGTAAAATAGAAATGAACCTTAGCAAAGAAAATATTATGAATTATTTTTTTTAAATGCTTACGCACAAACCAAATTAAACTGTCCAGAGATTTTTCTTTTACGAATTTATTCGTTTCCACAATTTACGTATCTGCATTTTTTATATTAATATTATTCTAAATAATTTCTTTTTTTTTTTTCAATTTAAAATGAATAGATTGAGTAACATTTCACAGGGTTCATACAGGTATCGGTATTTTCCAGGTGAAATATCAGTAATTTTTTTAATAAAAATATAAATCTAGTTCAAACGCTTAAAATTTCGCCGTGTTTAGGGAGAGTTTTTGTAAGAAAATACTCGAACCGAAGAATTTACTGATCTGGAAATTCCAGCACCTGTATGGACCCCGTTTCAGCAGATTAATTTTTGTGTGTGTGTGTGTGTGACGAAACATCGTATTATGATGAAATATATCATGCGATTTAAAGCAGAAGTGTTGGATTTTGTTTCTTGATCCACAGATAAAAAAATAATACATTCACATATAAAATTATTCAAATCAAATGAGCAAGTAATACCCAAACATGATTTGAAAAAAAAAAATGGAATGTAAAATATGCTTCTTTAAAATCCCTGTTTCATAACAAAAATTAAAAGAATTGTCATGTTGAATAATTTGTTAATGCATAACACACAAATTATCTGCTTTAAAAGTATCTGAGGATGTTACATAAACCCGAATATGCAGAAGACCTATAAAATGTTTAATTATGTTGTAGATTTTCTAAAGTTTTTGTATACAGGGTGCAAAGGAAAGTCCCTTTAACCAGAAAATACTTACGAAAGGAGAGAGCTACAGCTATGCAAGTGAGGCAACGGTATAGCAAAGCGACTTCGCCCGACCTAATGATAACGACAGTAGCGCCCCTAGTGTCGAAATTTGGAATATAGCTATTGCAAATCGAAAACGAAAAGATATAGAGCAAAATTTTACAGTTAGAAAGTTTTAGAGCATCAGTTAATCAGTACGAAACGACATTTGGTTCATACGGATAAGATAAATCGTCACCTGTATACCCCAAAATGTCCGAAATCGGTGGGCGACGATTCTACTTTGCATATTCACATTTCGGAAATGTAGCAATGCGCAATTGCAAATTGTGACGTTGTGCTGTACTGCAATGTCTGTAAAAATTTAATTTCCAACGCATTGAAAGTTTCAGTTTAATCTTTTCAGGGACAGAAGAATTCTACTTTTAAAATAATGAAATAATTGATTGACACCAGAATATTCTAACGAATTTATTAGAAACGAAAAATCCGCTAATTGGCACTTTCATTACAAAAGCAAAATTTTTTTTTAAATATTCTTGGTGTCTCGTCAGTTTTGTAATTAAAATTAAGGTCGCTAGACCGTCTAGACACCGCTTTTGGAAGGGTTAAATCTGTTTCGTTGTATTGAATAGGCTCGCAATAGACATTCCTTGGTAAGAAATGTGCATGAAGATTTACTCTCACGAATACAAACATGTATCATGAGCAATGGCGAACTTTTCGAACATACTGAATATTAACTTTTTATCACTGTGAGACAGCTGTCTTTTTTGTTTTTTTCTTTGATGTTACCAAAATTTATTCAGATAAGTACGTATTTATACCATAAATTGTGCGTATTTCTTCATATTTCTGGCTATTCCATTCAAACGTTTACACAAAATAGAGTGCATCGATTTCGGTCATTTTTGGGTATACAGGAGAAGATTTATTTTATCCATGTAAACCAAATGTCGTTTCGCACTAACTGATTGATGCTCTAAAACTTTCTTTTTGGAAATTTTGCTCTATCTCTTTTCGTTTTCGATTTGCAATGGATCTTCCAAATTTCACCACTAGGGGCGCTGCTGTCGGTTCCATTAAATCGGGTGTAGTCACTTTACTATACCGTTACCTCACTTGCATAGCTGTAGCTCTCTCCGTTCGCAAGTATTTTCAGGTTAAAGGGACTTTCCTTTGCACCCTGTATGTTTGGATAATAAAAAACTATTTAGTTATTAGAGGCAATGTGTTTTATCAATGCGTTTAACAGAAAATGTCATTAAAAAGTTATAGTACAGATTTATTCATATATATTCTTGAAATAAACAGCTGACGATGGCATACGGATTCGTTGTTCTTGCATTTTTTATTCCTTATTTGAAGGAAATACATGTAAACATTATTACAAATGCTTTCATATAATGAAATTGTCTTTGCGACATTTGCATGGACGTTTCCAGGGCTCGTACGGGTCCTGGCAATTCCAGATCAGGAAATTCTTCGGTATTAGTATGTTCTTATAAAAACTCTCCTTAAATAAGGGGAAATTTTTCGCGTTTTAACTAGATTTTTTTTAAATAATAAAAAAAAAATGATATTTCATCTGTAAAATAACGGTAACCGTACGAACCCTGGTTTCATTTTTTCTTAAACGAACAATAATAAATAAATAAATAAATTGTTATATTATTTAACTTTGAAGTATATTGTATTTATCACAATGGTAAAAAACTAGAAAGGGTTTAAGAATGAAGTTTATTGTAAATAATTTTAATATATTTAAAAACATCAATTGATAATATCATCCAAGCAAGAAATGTAATGAAAAAAAGATGAATATAGCTATCTAAAAAATATACAATTTTGATTTCTTTATGAAAAAATGTGTACAGACCTGAAAAAAATGGCGCTTCCAGCGGCCAGAAAAAAATCATTTTAGACATCTTTCTGTGTTAGAGAGCAGATTTGGATTATAATTAATACGAATTTTATAAAACTTACCTCTAAAAAAGTTCAACATTCAGAATAAGATTTGATTTTGCCGCATCACTTCAATAACAGGTATCCAAGCAGAACTCAATGCAATGCATGATCGGGGAACCAGGAATTTTAAGCTTGCCTGCAGCCCGTACGGACCAGATATTTAAGTTTTCCCTATTGCCCGACTATTCCATAATACCCAAACTTCCTCTGTTACAATTTGCAAGTTGTTAAGAATGGAGAAAAGGTTTTTTTTTCAAATCAACTTTAATCATGTTTATGAAGGTAAAATATTAATCTGCCGTTTTTGATTAAACTTTATGTAATATATATATATATATATAGCCTTTTGCTACCGACTTTCATATATTTAGGCGACACCAGTACACCTCGGCATAAAATGTAGTAGAGCAATCAAAACCATCCATCCGTTATATTGAAAATACCGGATTGCAGTCAGGGTGGCGAGAAAGACAGGCTCGAAACACATTGGGATAATTTCCCTTACTTAATGAATATAGAGAGTCATCGTCACTTTTTTAAACTGGTTTTATTGACAAAACATAGTAAAACACTTCCAGTAGTTATTCCATACACTCACAAAAATCGATCATCACTTCAGAAGACTTTAGATGTTATAAGAATAGGATCTACTCATTCGAACGTTCACTCCAAGCGACGCAGCTTAATTAGACAACCAGAAAAACGTAAAAATCTTCTCTCCATCGCCGATGTAACGATATTTGTACCCCCGAACAACAACGCGCGGACGGTTACAGAACAGTAAAAGACCAATCTAGAAGAGAGGTGGGGGAGAATGGGACATAGAACAAATTACGATTCGATGGAGGAGGATGACGTCGATAAAGAACTCTTTATACGGCGTCAGAATAAAAGTGCAAAAATAGCGCTGGCGGACGCATGGAATTGTGGGTATAGAACACGACAGAAAAAAATGATATTAAAAAGAAAGAGATTTTAGTTTCATTCGAACGAAAGAGAATTTAGTTTTAGAATAAAATGAAAAAGTAATTTAATGGGTTTTATAAGATTAGGCTAATGAATTAAGGTTTTTAGAATAATAAAAGAATACGCAACTTTAAATGCATGAAATAACAGACAAAAGATATTAAGATATTATTAAAGATATTTAAAAAAGGAAAAATATTAAGAATTTGGAATAGTTTTACTAAGGAAAAGAGGCGAAAATTTTTATTATTACACACACACACACACACACATATATATATATATATATATATATATATTACATAAAGTTTAAACAAAAACGGCAGATTAATATTTTACCTTCATTGTTGTCATTACTATATGTCATAGCTAACGGAAAAATAAACATCGAAAAAACTCTTTACGTAAGATTTCCTTTATTTGTCTTTTGACTTTAACATCTGTTTTAAACTAAATTTAATAATCTTTTCATTCTACAGTGCGTCTGAAATTTAAAAGTCTTTAACTCTAAACATTTTACGCAGAGTAATAAAATCTTGTAGTAACAGATTTATTTTAGCGTATTAATGAACAGATTCAACTAAAGCATTGCAGGTTCTGAAAATATAGATGAAATCAATGAGCATTTACAAGAATTTTACTGCCTATGATGTCATAAATGAGGACATAAAACGTGCCGGTAAAATTTACGACATTGCCAGATTAATAGTGGACTTGCTGCAGATAAATAAAATGACTAATGACTACGCCATCGGAGCCGTTATTTAGCATTGAATACGACCGTATGATGAATACTGACGTATGCACATCTTTTTCTGTGCATTGTAGTTAGATGGAAATGTTGCAAATAATTATTTTGTGAAATAAAGTGTACTACTGTTATAAATTATATCAAAATTAAATTTTAAGGTTTCTGATTACAACGCATTTTAAATACATAGTATATACAAATATGTTTAAATGCAAAGCTTAAGAAAAATATAATTTTCTACAGTTGCTTGATTTAAAATGTAATGATTTGAAACATGCAATGATTCGCATTTTTAACGTTCTCTCACAGATCCCGTGTTCTTTTTTTTTTTACTTTGACGATTACTTTACTTGTCTTAACCCTTGAGGGGAGGTGGGATAAAATATATTCCAGCTTATTTAAACAAGATTCTCACCAGAAAATTTTAACAAAAATTTATTTTTTTAACTTTGGGGGAAAATCGTTGATAAAATTTCTTTTCCATATTTAAAAATAAAAATTTTCGATTAATCCAGTGAGAATTCAATATTTACAGACATTTTTGCTTGCCCCTCAAGGGGTTAAACATGCAATAGCGCAACCCATAATTTTGTCAAGTTAAATGATGCTGTATAGTTACATATGTGATTTTTACCCATTACAATCTTAATAGTTTCTCTTATAATGGATAGGCGGTATAGATTAGAAGGAAAGAAATACATTGCTTTGATTACCATTTATTTGGACTTAATCACAGCGTGTTGAACGGAATTGCAAATTTCCACCTGTATTTTATAAGAATTTTGTCCGTCTGATTTAATACAAAAACTCTGCAATTTAACACGAGAAAATTTTCTGTATTTAAATACTGGAGCTGTAATTTTTCAACTGGGTAGTTTCTCGACCAGTATTCGAACCAGGAACCTTTTAACTGAAGATGCTAATGCTTTGCCAATTGAGTGATTCTCGACAAATCTGGCGGACACATAATTCATTCAGAAACCTTATTGATCACGGCTTCTGGTTCAATATTGCAATCAGAACGAATCAAGATAAATGGTTCTCCAAGAAACGATGGATAATTAATTACCCTTTATTAATTTTAAAATAGTTATTTTAATTGGTAAGCAAATCACACGATTAGTAATTTTTCAACAGGGTGATACGAGCTCAGGCAGGGATTCGAACCAGGGACCCTTTGGCTGAAGCTTCAAACGTTTTCCCTACTGAGCTATCCTGGACAAATCTGCCGTACACACAATTCACCTGTTCATTCAGTAGTTCCATTATACCAATTTCTTCTGTTGACCAGAATCAAAAGTTAGACCACATGTCCTATTTAACAGATAGAATAATTATTTTTAAATTAATCAAGTCTAAGATCCTGGTTGAGGTTTGCTCTTGTTGCAATCGGGTACTGGATTTAATTTTGCAAGTGTGCAGTTTTCCCAATGTGCTTTTAATCAACTAGGTGTTCCCTTTTCCTGCAACTAAATGTCCCGCTAGTCATGTCAGTAATTGCTTGTTCAGTCGGTTTTAATTAATTGGCTTATACACACTTCTAATTCATTTTCAAAATGTATTTGGTAAAATTTATTCTAAATTATATACTTTAAATTCGGTGGCTAGAACGCAGATATTGAAACGTTTAAGGGAGTAAGACCCCCCCCCCCCCCCCTCAAATTTTATTATTGATTTTAACATAATGAATTTGGTATACTATTTAAGAATCTTTTGTAAGCAGAGATACCACAGGCGACTATTCTTATATTCTATTCTCACCACTATTTTTAATTACATTTTGTAGTATATTTCTGTTGCAAATGTTTGCAAACGGTATGTAAAATATTTTTGTTTTGAAAAAAGGTTGCGAAATATAATTTAAAAATAGCCGCCTATGGTTGCCCTTGTAAGTCATAATCAGCAAAGAAATATGCACTTTGTAACTAAAAAGTATAATTTTTTTGAGGATTTTTATGAGTTTTTTCTGTAGATACACATTTTAAAAATTCTACTCCTCGTTCATTTTTCAATATTTTCTTATAACTAAAATTTCTTAAATAATGTCAAAATATATGCAAAATATTTAGAGAGAAAACATTTAAATTTTCTTTTCTAATTATCTTGAAAAACAATTAAATTATACATGATAAATTTCCTTAAAATTGTTATAATTTTCAAGTTTACAAATTTATATAAAATTTTCAGAAAAAGTTAAAAATATATATCTCCCTAGGTTTGTTGCAAATTTAATCAAGATTATAAACATATAAACATATTGTTTCTAGATCATTTTATAACTGAGCTTTAGTACTTTGAACTTAGATAGAATAAGAAAAAAAAAATTCTGAAAAACGCGTTTTAAGTATAAAATACCGGACAAATTAGTAAAGAAAAACCTTACTTCATGTTAAAACTATTTTTTATATTTATTGTAATATATCAAGACCATTTTTGTGCAAAACGATTTATATAGAATACAAAAAATATTTATAGTCATTTTTGTTTTTGTTTTACAAAAAATATATAAATTTGTATTATCTTCTTTATTGAGCGAACAAGCAATTTTGTGAAATGTTTTTGATTTAAAAAAGCTCCAGCACATTAAGAGGGTCCTTCTCTTTTTTCTACAGCTTTTTTTAGGTGCGTTTATAATTATATAAATACGTAGCACCTATAGCCATCGTCTGATCCGTCCGTCTGCCTGTCCGCATAAAACTACCAAAAAGGATGGTTTGAAATTTTATGCCTATAATCGTTGCAGAATTTTTAGAATCATTTCAACTTTTATAAAAATCGCATCAAAACTTTAAAGACATTAATAAAGGTTTCCTTCATTCTATTAAATCCTACCATACGTAATTAATTCAAGGATATCCCATGATAGGTCATGATTCTAGGATGCCATGTTGGTGACGTCCTATTATTTCCGTATACTGAATTTAATATATAGAATCGTAATATATTTCGCTTCATGCATTTTTTCATAAGAGTGCAACAGCTATGAACCAAGAGTTTATTATGTATAAAACGAGTTATAGTACGAACGCACCTCATTTGCCACGTTTGGCGTACAATTCCCGACTTGTTTTTTTTTTTCCTTTTTTTTCTTTTCTTTTCTTTTCTTTTTTTTTTTTTTTTTTTTTTTTTTGTAAACGAGCCTTTTTGAATCTTGAGACAAAAATGGAATTAAACCAAACATGGGAGCATATGATTTAATAGTCGAAGTATTCACAACTGAGAAATATATCCTACTTTGATTAATTATACTAAAATTGAAAAGTAATTAACTGTACCTAAGTTTGTTTGATACTTGAATATAAAAGCAAAGAAAGATAGATGAACTTTTAAAATGCCCTCCAGACCTTTAACCCCTTAACGCTCGAATTAAATTACAGTTGAATAATTCAAATTGCTTATTGGCACCACTTTTATGAAAAAGAAATATTCACCTTAGTTAATGACAGGTAAAACAATACTAAAATATAGCCAATTTCACTATTTTATAAAACTGGTGGGAATCAAACAATTTGAGTTAAAGACACAGCCCGAGAATACCTCGGGAGCGAGAATTAAGGGGTTAAATTTTTGTCTAAAAAACTATGTTAAGTTTTCCATCAAAAAATCGATTGAATTTTGTCCCGCCTCGCCCCACTCACAGAAAAAGTTCCCACTACCACTCCTTCCTCCCTCAGAGAGATCAGTGGACAAAACTCCGAGAATGTATCACCTCTATGTGCAATTGAATCGTCCGCGAGTGGCTAGAAACATGTGACTCTCTAAATATACGTGACCCGGGTTATATCTTGGGTGTTCTTGATAGTACACCTATTCATTATTTCTTCGTTTAACTTACTGCGCTTTTTCTCCTTGTTTTCTACTGATATGCCTGATTTATTTATTAGAAAACAGAAACTCAATTCATACGCAGCTGGATTTAAACTTAAAGTTATTTCTTTTGCGGAAGATTCTAACAACTGTGCTACTTCTCGTCAGTTTGAGGTTCACGGAAAATTGATTCATGATTGGCGAAGCTAGAAAACATCCCAAAATCAAAAAAAAAAGCTTTTCGACGTGGAAAATCGCCCTTCCCAGAACTCAAAAATGTATTACATGGTTTTATTGTCCCTTGAACTGGCATACGTTTACGAGCGATGAAGCTTCCAAAAGAAGAAAAGTATGGTGCTCAAAACACGTTTCGTGCATCAGAACATTGGTGCACTAGATTTAAGAATCGTCATGGTTTGACTTTATGCCAGCGCATTAAACTGGTACAAAACTTACCATCTGACTTGGAAGCAACGATTATGAAATTTCAAAAATACGTCATCGATCAAAGAGAAATTAAATCTTTTGAACTTTGGTATATAGGAAATATGGAAAATTCTCTACCAGAAAATAAAACAGTGAACTGCAAGGGGAAAAAACGTTTTGGTAAAAACGACTGGGCACGAAAAACCCCGTTTTACTGTCGTTCTTTTCTGTTTGGCCGACGTTAGTAAGCTTCATCCGTTGATTATTTTTAAAAGAAAAACGTTGCCGAAAGCGTTTTGGTAAAAACGACTGGGCACGAAAAAACCCGTTTTACGGTCGTTCTTTCCTGTTTAGCCGACGATAGTAAGCTTCATCCGTTGGCTATTTTTAAAAGAAAAACGTTACATTTCCTTCTGGTGTGCTGATTCGAGCCCGTGAAAAGGGTGGATGGATGCTGACGGAACAGTCGACTGGCTTAAAAATGTGTGTGGTAAAAGACCGGGAGCTAATTTCAAAAAACCTTCCCTTTTAGTTTACGACTCGTTTTGTGGCCACTTTTCTGAAAACGGGAATAAAGCGACAAAAGAACTGAAAACGACTGTAGCTGTAATCCCGGGAGGTTTGACATCCGTCCTTCAACCCCTAGACATTTACCTCAAAAAGCCCTTCAAAACTAATGTTAGAAAATGTTGGACAGAGTGGATTTCATCTGGTTGTCCAGCATTTACAAAGGGCGGTAACATTAGAAAACCCGACATTGCATAATTGCCCAGTGGGTTAAAGATGCGTGGAATCAAATTCCTTCTGAAATGATTATCAATCGTTCTATCATGATTCTCAAATGATTATTAATCGTTCAAGAAATGCTGCATAAGCAACGAACTAGACAGCACAGAAGATGATGCCAATTTCGAATGTGATAACGACGAGGAAGAATGTAGCGATACAGAGATTGAAAACGTGTATCGTGATGAACCGATAACGACGTAGGATTTTTGTGAATTGTTTGGCGAATCCGAAACTGAATCGGACCTTGAATCAGTTTAACTTTGTATATTACTTTAGTATTTTATTATCTTCATTATTTCATATTTAATACTTTTTTTTCATATGATTTCGAATAAATGAAAAAAAAAAAAAAAGTTTCTTTATTATTGTACATTTAGTACTTTCCTTTTTTTTTTCCATGTGATTTTGAATAATGTATTTTAAAAAAAAATTCAAATTTCTTGATCGGAAAAGTGGGGGGTCGACTTATACGCGGGATTTAAAAAAATTCAAACTTCTTGATCGGGAAAGTAGGGGGTCGACTTATACGCGGGATCGACGTATACTCGGGTAAATACGGTGTGTATATTATCGTTTTCTAAATAAAAAAATATTTTCGAATTTTGATGATTTTTTGCAGAAAATGTGGTACAAGTCTCACTTAAGGCATTTTTGTAAGTTAAATTTGTCTTTATGCTCGTGTTGTTGTTCTGTGGTGATTAATTTAAACAGGGAATTTAATGTTATTATCCATTGAATTAAGATCCTTTATGAAAAATGTTAAGTTCTTTCAGGCTATACTGTCAAAAGTTATAAAATTATCCCCGCCATACCTGAGCCAAGTATGAAGGGTTAATTTAAATGAAATAATAACTTTGGTTTATAATGCTGAATACATCTTGCTAATGAACAATTAAATATAAAATAGTTATTATGAATGATAATATTAATTGCACTTGTTAACATTTTCCAACATAGATCAAAAGTTCAATAATAAATCGTTGTATGTACAGTCGTGGGAAAAAAAGTAAACACTCCCTACTAACTCCTCAGCAAATTAACGTAGAAGAAAGTTACTGGTACCGAACTATTGGAAATAAAGTCTGCTTTTAAATGACGTATATAAAATTTGCTTAGGGGGCCATATACATATTAAAACGAACCCAAACTTTATTTTTTCCAATGGCAATACCCAGTTGTAACAAGATATTTCAAATTTTCTGTTCAAACTATGCCTGGACACTAAATTTCAAGTCATTTGAATGATAAGTTTTTGAATTATAAACTTTCAAAATTGAGTGCTTATAATGTTAAATTACATTTTCATATTTTTATTAATCTCCTGAAATTATACTCCTAATGTGCTAATTTTTTGTGTAGCAATAATACTAAAATACCCGAACATAAATACGTTCAATTTGCAATTTTTATAATTTTATGATATGAATTATGAAATTAATATTCGAAAAATTTATGAATTGCAACCTATAACTTTTTTTTATGTATTTAGATTTATTAAGTCATGTTTTATGGAAATCCAAAATTTCACGTTTTTCTTCCAAGTAGTTTTCATATTATCCTTAAAAAACGTCAAAATGATGATTTAAGGGGCCGTCTATGACAGAAGTGATCAGATATTTTAAAATTTCTTATGCTATCCTATAATCTAGCACTCTTCAATGACTGTTTGAGTAGCGCTTAAGATGCCTTGAGCAAGAAGGAGCCTCTCTCGGTCAACAACCGAGTATGGAACTTCAGTTTGAATACAGCCCCTAAAATATGTTCGTTTTAAAATAATTAATTTCTCGGAAACTTATCGTACGAATTGCATAAAAAGTTCATTTATGCTGTCCGAATTATGTACTGCTATTGAAAAAACAAAGTTATGGTTCGTTTTAATATGTAGATGGCCCCCTAAGCAAATTTTATATACGTCATTTCAAAGTAGACTTTATTAACAATCGTGTGGTACCAGTAACTTTCTTCTACGATATTTTTTTGCTGAGATAGTAGGGGGTGTTTACTTTTTTTTTCCAAGACTGTACATGTATCTCTTTTTTTTTAACTAGAATAAAATGAAAAAAGCCAAGAAAAGAGTGGAACGAATTACAAAAGTAATATCGAAGGTGAAGAAAGAAACGGAGATGGTGAGGGATCATTTTTAATTTTAATTTTTTTTTTCATTTTTTATTGATGTTTTAGTTCTTAGATAACCACCTGAACGAAACTATACCATGATCAAAAGAAGTATCAAAATCGAAGACTTGTTCCCAAATCTACTCGTTGATAGTCACTAAATACTAACTTTTTTCTGAAAGTCAGTTAATAAAAAATGACAATTAGTGTAAAATCCCTTATCATTCAGATGTTTTTAGAGAACAACTAAAAATTTGCTCACACAAACACCGATACCTTTCTGAATTTTTACGATATTTGACTAGATATTTTAAATAAGTTGCTCCGTAGAGTCTACTACTAAATTATGTAAAATGATCCTTGTTATCGTTCGCTCATGTGCATATAAAAATTATTTCATACAACTGCTCATACCTCCTAAAATAGTTAATATATTTATATTCCAATTGCACTATATTGTTTCTACTATATTTTGTCAATTTTTCTGAAACTGCCGTTAAATTTGGTTGAAAACCCTGCATGTTATAAGCAAAAAATATCCAAGAATTTTTAATTTTTTTTAAATACATCGCTATATCTTTATTAATATAAGTGCTATTCTTACACAAAAGAATACACATATTGCACAATGTCTGTTTATTTATATTCGGTAGAGATAGATCATTTCGTGCATTTTATTTTACAGGGTGATCCAAAGTATTATTTTTATTCTTTGATTTTTTGTTGTCCCCCTAATTCCCCCCCCCACCCTTATCAAATCGACATTGCTAAATATGAGGTCATACCTGTTCTTTTTAATCCTGAAATTCCAGAAGAATCTGTCAAGTATATTTCTAAATATTCGATAAAATGTCTAAAATTGAAAGTTGACGGTCATTAATGGCCATATAGTGTATACTTCTGGTGCTAACTTAATATCCATGAAAAAAATCTTTTATTTCTTTTTCTTTTTTCTTTTAATTATTATTATTATTATTATTATTTAGTTATTTAATTTACTTCTATTAGTTTATTTTAATTTTGTTTATTTCTTTTATTTCCCCTTCTCTTTTCTTTTTGTTGTTTTTTTCTATCATTGTGGTAGCACTTTCTTCTTCTGCGTGCGTTCCTCTGTGATTGGTGTTCACCTTACAGCTAGTTCCAACTGTAGCATCCTTTGTAAGCTCTCCTCTTTCCCCTTTCTGTTCATTTGTGACCTTGTCTTTTTACGAACACGTGTTTACATTGTGTGATGGCGTGCTGATATATTTTACAAGCGAAATGCATCCTGTGTTTTGTTTTGATTTTATGGTGATTTATACATCGTTTTATTATTTAATTATGATTTATTGCCAAGTTTTAGGTGCGGTTTCAAAATAGATGAAAAGAGTTTACGATTTCGGTTTTTCTGCTTTCCGACTGCTCTTTCTGCAAATCTAGTAAACGAACTCTGATGCCATATAATTAATATATGTTACTGAGGTTAACCAATGCATATTTTATATTGAAATTAGAATGTGTAAAATGTATAGTTCGTTTTCATGGACACTCAAAAGAATCCCTGTACATTATAGTCTTATACATAGTTCCCAACCTCCCGATTTTTTTTTACTTTTTTCTATCTTTACAAGAAGAAAGTATTGATTTCATGAAAATTTTCGAAGTCCAGTTTTGGACGGATTTACACGTTTTATGGGTCAGAGATTCCAAAAAACATGTTTTTACAAAATGTCTGTCTGTGAGTCTGTCTGTCTGTATGTGACACAAATTTTGTGGGCGCTCTATCTCAAGAACTAATGCACAGAATTTAATAAAAATTTATATCCAGGTAGTCCCTGATATAGACTGGTGCTGATTAGTTTTTGCAGTAAATCGCCCCGCAGGTGGCGCTGCAATGTAGCATTTTGCAGGATTACCGAAAAAGCTCTATCTCAAGAACTAATGCATGGATTTTTATAAAACTTCAGATTCCGTTAGTCCTTGACATAAATGGATGCTATATACATTTTGGTGTAAATCGCCCAACAGGTATCGCTGCTATGCTGCATTTTTCAGGATTTGCACTATTTTTGTAGTAGCTCTATCTGAAGACCTACTGCACACATTTTCATCAAACTTCGGATTTAGTTAGTCCTTCATATGAAATGATGCTGAGTGCTTGTTGGTGTAAATCTCCCAACAGGTGGCGCTGCTGTGCTTCATTTTGAACTATTTTCTCAATAGCTCTATCTCAAGAACTAATGCACACATTTTCATCAAACTTCGGATTTAGTTAATCCTTCATATGAAATGATGCTGAGTGCGTGTTTGTGTAAATCGCCCAACAGGTGGCACTGCTGTGCTGCATTTTGAACTATTTCCTCAATAGCTCTATCTCAAGAACTAATGCACGAATTTTCGTCAAACTTCAGATTTAAGTATAACTTGATTAATATTGCTGCTGATTATGTGTTGTTGCAAATCGCTCAACAGGTGGCGCTTCTATGGTGCATTTCTCATGATTTGCGCAATACCTCTATCTCAAGATTTAATGCACGAATTTTCCTCAAACTTCATATTCAGTTAGACGTTGAAATAAGTTGGTGATCATTAGGTTCTGCTGTAAATAACGCAATAGGTGGCGCTGCTATGCTGCATTTTTCTGGATTTACACGATTTCAGCGACAGTAATACCTCGAGAACTAATGCACGGAATTTCATATTTTTAGAATTCTCATGATGAACACAGATTGCCATTTAATTTGGCACTGAGATAGTGAATTTTGAAGAATTTACATGTATGAGATAGAAGATAGTTTTGTGATGGCCACAACATACTAGTTTAATATTAATATCTGTATGCAGAAACACTTCTTTTATACAATCGCACAATTTCTGCCATTAAATAAAGCGAACATATTTGTAAGAGTTTTCTGGTATTAAAAAAATCGGGAGGTTGGCAACTATGTCTTATGGTGTATGGTGAAAAAACATTGCAGTGTATTTGAATGATAGATAATTAATATACATTTTATCGACATCTATACTCGTTTTGACTTAATAAACAACCTTGTTTAAAAGTCAAACCATGAAAATAAACCATGAGAGAAAGATTTATATTTAACACAGAAGAAACATTAGATTATTACTTGCCTCAAAAAATTGCCAAGATTTTCTTTACATTTCTTTAATTTAGTTTGTTACATTAGGTATGCTTATTTATTCTGTCTCTTTCTGTATAGTTAATTTTAATATTGCTATTCTTTAAGACATTTACACTAAAAAATATCAAGAAATCTGATTAAAAATGTAAAATTTTAATATAAATAAAAAAGAAATTAAATAAAAGTAAAAAAGAAAGAAGAAGTGCGATATAGCCTACTCTTATGTTCAACAACCAATATCTTTTGTGATGCAAAAAAGAAGAAAAATTAATGTTTCTTACAATCTACAATGTATAATTATTTTCATATTTTGTATACCGAGGAGAAAAACAAAATTTCTAACATTTAATATAGATAATTAATGCTAAGTTATACATACCTGTAAAAATACCGTTTTTGTTCACTTACTATTTAATTATTTATTTAATATAGTTATTTAATATAGAGCGCAGACATATACTAAAATGATATCTATCCATATTATATACGTATGTAAAATATTTAGGAATTATCATGATATTTTATATTTGAGGATATTGTGAAAGATAACCCATTTGCTGATATTACTTAATAACTAAACACAATGAACTTCTCGAATACATTTTGGACCCTCGTAATCAACGGTTTTCTTAATTTTGTAAACATGTAACTGTACGAGAATCTATGGTAGAAGCGTCTATGGTAATGTAGTACGCTGCCGAAATCCACTCTGTTCATTGTTATTAGTTGGATGGGCTCTTTTTTGTTCAGATTGTTTGACTTCTATCATCTATTTGAAAGAGTAATATTCACCTTATTTAATAACAGATTAAATAAGATTAATACTACTTTTTCAGAAAAAGTTGTCGTAATCAAGCAATGTAAATTGATTCTATTATAATTCTTTCTAAACATTTCAAGGAAGAGTTTAGCAGCTCGAATGGCACAATTAATGATTTATAAGTAGTCCTAATCAACATCTTAATTTTTTCAATAAAATGTTTTTCTTGCATTTTTTTTTCTCCTGTACACAAGAATATCTTTATGCGCAAAAAAGCACCAATATATGAATTTATTTCGTGGCCATCTGTTATTCATCTTATAATTCAACGGCAGAGAGTTTTTTTTACATTTTTAGAACGATTTCGATAAAAGATTTAAAAAGGCAAATATTGTTTATATGTGTGGAGGGGGAGGGGGGGAATTCTGGCAAAATCATATTATATAAAATTCAAAAATCGTCTATAAATTAATAATTTTAAATAAATTTGCTTTTGTTGATTTTTTATTCTTATCTAATAAACTATATTTTCTTTATGTGCCTTACTTTCGAGACAGACTGTATCAAAACAGTTCAGAACAGTTCAGAATCAAAGTATGAGAATTTCAGTGTTAAAAATATTAAAAAATATACAAATAATTATTAATAAAATTATGTGATGAATGTTTATTAATAAAGTAAAATGTCTATTGCATTAAACACTTTTGAAATAAAAACTTGTATACAAATATAATTTAAAATTCGCAAAGACGATTGTAAAAAAAGCTTTTAACAATTCACAAAATCCCTTTTTGCACATCCAATTTTTTAAATTACCAAATTAAATAATTTCGAAAGATAATATATACATGGCGTATTTTGATTCACATTTTAAAATATTGAATATTTAAGATTAGCTTTTTATTATGTTTCGAGAAATGAAATTTCTTTTATTGAATATTTCAAAACATGTTTTTATAATATTCAAGAAAAAGTATTTCTCAGTAGAAAAAGAAATTTAGCTAGAAGTTTAACGATTTGCATACTTTCAAGATATTAAATCAAAATACCGTAAGCTGAAGAAACGGTTTTATACCTCTGCTTATTTTTATGCCTTAAAAATGAAACAACTTTTTTTGAATAAAAATGAATAATATAAACTCATATCAGAGTATCTTGATTGATTATTGAAAAACAACTTCATTTTTTATGTATATACATCATGAATAATAATGATAAAACATCTTTTTACAAATAATACCGGATAACCAGTTATATACATACACAAAAAGGAAAGTAAACACATTGCTCTTTTAAAATATGTATGGTAATAAGCAGAGAAAAATTTGCATCTGAATGTCGAGCTCATTTACTGAATTTAGAAATAGAAAACTCCGGCATAGCATAAAGAAAAGTGCTGTGATTCAAATTTATTTATTTGTTAGATTGAAGTACTTTGGTTTTAGCGATAATTTAAAAAGATTATTTTATTCAAAAATGTATTTTACTTTGAAATACTTTGTAATAGAATATAGCTTTTTTTAAGGATTTTTTACATTGCTAATTTACAAAACTAATTTGAAAAAATCAATTTTATATTATTCATGTTGCTAAATTGAATAAAAAATGACATTTATACATCGAATATTGAATTTTACATTATATTTATTAATAACTACTCGCTAAGTCTATGTAACTAAACTAAATTTAGGAAAATTAGCTGTTTAATACTGAAAATACTTAAAAAAAAATTTATTCCACAGAAGGTAATTTTAAGAAACTTACATATCTGCCAACTTGTACGGTTTTTTGTTACCACTGAAAATTAATCGAAATTTTTGTCTTGTTTCATCGTTAGAACTCTTTAGATTTCGGCGATACTTTTCGGTAAAATTTATCATTTATTTTTAGTGGTAAGAGGAAATCCGTAGAAGTTGGCAGCTATGAACTTATTACTACATCTAAAGCCCCATTTTCATTTTTATTAGTTTATGAAGAAAAATCTGTAATTTTTAATGAATGATAAATACAGCATGAAAATATTTATAAATTCATTTGAGCATAATAATTAGAGAAATAATAAATTGGGTGCTACAATATGAAATATTAAAAGAAATATTATAGGCTGAAGAAAAGCTTTTATACATTCGTTTCTATTCCTGTTTAAAGAATTGTTTATTACAACCACCCCACCCCCTCCTTAAGTCTTATGTTATCTATGACCATAATTTAAAAAAATGTATACATACTTACAAAAAACCAATTTCACTGCCAATACTAAGTCGAAAAGAATTTGCATCTGAATGTCAGGTTCACTGATTGAACTATATGAAAATAAATTTCGCGATAGAATAAAGAAAGATGCTAAAATTTCTTATTTAAAAATTCAGTTACCTTTGTGGGAATTATATAAGGATATATTAGAATAAGTTTTTTAGGAATATTGACCTGTATGTCAATACCTTCATATATTTGCAAAGAAACAACAAAATACACCGCGTCACAAAAGTTTAGACAATCAATAAAATTTGCATTAACATAAAAAATAATAAGGTACAATTAAAATTTGTGAGATAGGTAATAAATAAAAGCAGTTTTGCTGATATGCATATATAAATTACGATCAAAGGTTTGAAATTATAAAATATACATTAAATTATATAAAAATGTGCCGGCCCAAAAGTATAGATTTAAATCTGGACTAAGTGCAGGCCAGTCTAATAGTGTGATACTGTTTTGCCTAAACCATGTTTTCGATGATGTGGAGGTATGGATGGATGCCCCATCTTGTTGGAAAACACAGTCCGGTCCTGCTAGCAAATCCAAATTACGTAATTATATAATGTATTAAAAATGGCTTCAGTTGATAATTTATCTGTTCGTGAAATTGCACCAATTTCCAGAATTTCAAACAGTTCTGTACACAGAATTAAAGCTTCAACAAATATTGTTTACAGGAGAATGAAAGAAAAACCTTGCTTAAAGTAGAGACATAAAGATGCACGTAAAGTGGGCTAGAAAGCATACGTCATACGGTGAAAAATGGATTTCTGTCATCTTCATTGATGGAAATAAATGGAATTTAGACGGCCCTGATAGTCATACATTTTACTGGCATGACCTAAGAAAAAAACGCAAGAACTGTTTCAGCAGGCAACAAAGCGGAGGATCCGTAATGACCTGGAGAGGGTTTTCTTTCAACGGCCGAACATTTCTATAAATTATGGATAGAAAAATGAAACCAGAGGATTATCAGGATATTTTACGTACCAATTTGCTGCCAATTATGCCAGCAGGTCCGGACTGTGTTTTCCAACAAGATGGGGCATCCATCCATACCTCCACATCATCGAAAACATAGTATAGGCAAAAAAATATCATTTTATTAAACTGGCCAGCACTTAGTCCAGATCTGAGTCCCATGGAAAACATATGGGGGATCTTATCTCGTAAAATTTATGAAAATGGAAAGCAATATACATGTGTAAATAACTTACAAATTGCAATTGCCAAAGCGTGGTATGAAATACTTCCTTCTGTAATGCAGTGCTTAGTTAATTCTATAGAACAACGTGTATTTGATGTTATAAAGTGTCGTGGCAATACAATTAAATATTAAAAGCAAGCTTTTAGTTACTTTTATAAATGTAAAACCAAAATAATTACAGGTATCTATACTTTAGGGACAGCACATTTTTTTTTATAATTTAATGTATATTTTATAATTTCAAACATTTGATCATAATTTATATGTGTATATCAGAAACACTGCTTTTATTTATTACATATTTCACAAATTTTAATTTTACCTTATTACTTTTTATGTTAATGCAAATTTTATTGATTGCCTAACTTTTGGGATGTGGTGTAAATATGTATGATCCATGATTTATATGTGTTGCCAGATTTAATCAAACAGTTCAGGAACTTCTTTAAAGACATTGCTGCTAAGCTTTCTGATTTCTGAGTATGGGAATTTCCAAATAGAAATATTCCTATTATTTACTGAAAATAAAAAGCAAATATATAATACAAAATATATGAAATACTGGACAATAGGAAGGTTTTCCAGTCGTGACTTAATTGTATTTTTATTTTAGTTACTTTTATAAATGTAAAACCAAAATAATTAAGGTATCTATACTTTTGGGACAGCACATTTTTTTTTAATAATTTAATGTATATTTTATAATTTCAAACATTTGACCATAATTTATATGTGTATATCAGAAACACTGCTTTTATTTATTACATATTTCAAAAATTTTAATTTTACCTTATTACTTTTTAAGTTAATGCAAATTTTATTGATTGTCTAAACTTTTGGGACGTGGTGTAAATATGTATGATCCATGATTTATATGTGTTGCCAGAGTTAATCAAACAGTTCAGGAACTTCTTTAAACTTAAAGACATTGCTGCTAAGCTTTCTGATTTCTGAGTATGGGAATTTCCAAATAGAAATATTCCTATTATTTACTGAGAATAAAAAGCAAATATATAATACAAAATATATGAAATACTGGACAATAGGAAGGTTTTCCAGTCGTGACTTAATTGTATTTTTATTATTGACAATACATAATGTTTATCCTAATAATATTTACAAACAATATTAGTGAAAATAAACACATATTAGATAGTTATTATAATGTAATACTATTTATTAGAATTATCAGAATTTAAAAAACACTTGTTTGATCTTACATTATTATTTTCTAAAAAAGCATTCCTAAAGTAAATCGCTTAAGTTTTTCTTTCTTTTTTAAAAACAATCAAACTTAAATAAAACCACTACTTGCTTTCCCGATAAAATTTTCCTATTATTCTTAAAGTATAATAATATTTTTCCTCCACGTGATCTTTTATGCAATTGAATTTATTTTAAAAGTTCACCATCCTATTGTGTAAAGGAAAATAATACGAAATACACTTAATTAAATTATGAGACGTAAAGTAAACATAGTGTTGTATTTGTTGCTGTTATTATTCTGTAGCAACCTTTTCACAAAGATCTACGGCCGACAAACTTTAATAATTAAAGAGTTTGTGCTTCTGTCGGATTACTTATTCTTAAATGAGGCTAAAATATTTTCAGTCTTCCAAGTATTGTTCTTTTTAGTTTTTTCAGAAACAATGAAAATGAATTCGGTATCTATATTTAATGAGGAATAAAAAGTGTTATTTATGATATAGTCGTCCATAGTTAACACTAGAACGACCGCAGATTTTATTCGTTATAAAAATACTTTACACCAATATTTTTATTTGAAATTATTTAACTTATTTGTTCATGATACGTATTTAACTTATTTTAGAAAAAAAAGTCTCGTTCGAATCGAAATATTTTTATTGGGTAGCGGTAAAATGACCGCTATGGTCGTTCTAGTGTCAGTGTACTACAATGCAAGTTTATGTACAATACAAGTTTATGTGTCAATGTAATAAATACAATGTAACTTTTAAAGCAGAAAAGGTCCACGTTACAAAATAAATATTACCACGCTCAAGTGGCGAATATCGATAAATACCCTTCTAACAACACTGAAATAACACAAAGTCATCCATTATAAATACATGATCGATATTGTATTCATTAGCATACGAAAAAATTCAGACAATGACAAATTCTTGTATCCAAGCATTTAACGTATGTAATCTGATTCACGCAAATGGGTGTTTCGTGCGTGTAAATATTAGAGTAGCTGGAGATTTCAACAAAGTTCTTAAATGGCATGTAATGGTGTAATTTGTTTATTTTTAACACCTCTCAGATTAATAAAATATACAATTGCTCCGTTAAATTTATATCTTTATAATCTTTATAATATTGATACGCATGATAAATATAAAATGATAGAATTTTCATTTTCAATACTGAACATGCCACAGTAAATTAAATAACATGTAACAAGAACATGACAATTCGAGTGTATTTACACCGCCCTCTGAATACTAGGCCTGAGCGCTGGACCAAAAATGGCGGCTGCCGAAGGCGGATTTTTTTCAGCGTGTGTACGGTCCCTTAAATATTCCTACCAATAATTTTTTGAAGTTTTTTCCGCTTCGTTTTTCTGAGAATAAACGAGCTAGAGAAATCTTTTATAAAATACTGGTGTCTACATTTAAGGGACCGTATCTACGCTAAAAGAAATCCGCCTTCGGCAGCCGCCATTTTTGTGTCATTTTTGTGTGAGCGCTCAGGCCTAGTATTCAGAGGGCGATGGTATTTACACCAATTAGAGCACAGAAATACAGACAGACGACCATATTAACAAACGGATAGCCCGAGAAATCCAAATCAAAAAGACTTTTTGAACAATGTTAAGAAGATATACGAATGAAAAAAAATAAAAAAAGCTTATTTTTTGTGTTGATATTTCGAACTTTAAATACGGCTAAAATTATAACTGCCAACTTTTACTCTTTTTTACTACCACTGAAATTAAAAACGAAATTACCTGAATTAACTGAAATTACCTTTATAGCAGGTTTGGAAGATTAAATAATGCGCAATTTGCTATTAAATTTTAGACGTAAGAAAAAAATCGTAAAAGTTTCAGCTGTGCACAAATTTCAATTATTTTATTTCTAAAAACTTAGTTTGAATATTACTTTGCATATAGTATTGAAAGTGAGTGACACTTTATGATGAAGTGATAGACACTTTTAAAACTAAAAAAAAATCCATCCCATGAAATAAAATTCAGTGTTTATTCATAGACTATTATGTACCCAGCTAGAAAATGTCCGCATTTTTTTTTAAACATATATGGATTGTATACAATTTGAGGATAAAAAGTAAATATTTTTTAATATTTCAAAAGTATAGATTTTTTCCGCAATTTTTCTTCATTTTTACGGTTCCGTACTTAAAAAGTAAAAACGGAACCATTACAAGATCACTCCTGTGTCTGTCTGTCCGTCTGCCAAAGCCATTTTACTCGTAAACTATAGAACGTGGAAAGTTCAAATTGGCTGAAGTTATAAAGTCTATTGACCCACTTATTTATAGATTATTAACCATTCACAAATATATTTAGGAGAAATGTAGAGGTGCTAATTAAACTACTTGAAAAAAATGTCCTTTGTATATCGTGTGAATTGCCGTGTGAAAGCTTTCGCAACGCCAAACTGAAAAATATATTTCTTTTAAACTTATGAATCATAATTTCCAAGTTTTCTTCAAAAACGTAATACAAAAATATGTTCCGCGCCTCTATTTCGGAATCTACTGAAACTAAAATTATGAAGAAGTTAGGGATAGTAGAGGTTAATTAAAACCTTGCAGGAAAACTATAGCGATTACCATATGTCACATGTTTTTTTAGAAAATCTCATTTTTCTATTAACCCCTTCACGCTCGAATTAAATTACGGTTTAAAAATTCAAATTGCTTATCGGCACCACTTTTTTGAAAAAGAAATATTCACCTTATTTAATGACAGTTAAAATGGTACCATAATAAAGCCAGTTACACTGTTTTATAAAACTGGTGGGAATCAAATAATATGAATAAAAAACGCAGCCCGAGAATATCTCGGGAGCGAGAATTAAGGGGTTAAACATAAATTTTAATTTGGAGCCGTTTAGCATAGGAGCTGAGAAACTCTGGAGGTACCTACCGTCGCAGAAGTATAAAAGGATTGTTGATAATGCTTTTCGAAAAAATGTCGGTAATTAGCCGTGATATTAACCTTTAAAGACACGGACGGTTGGGACATACATAAACATACAGGTGGCCTACTTTATACGCCAACGGCTTTTAAAGCCTAAATAACAACTTTTATTGATATATTCAGGGATGAGAGCGCTCAGACCCAAATGACCGATTATTACCACTAAATTTTAATAGTATTTCTCGCATTATTTAATGACAGAATTTCTAAGATTTAATAAAGTAAAGAATACCATAAAAATTTAGTGATAGTAATCGGTCACTTGGGTCGGAGCGCTCACATCCCTGTATATTTGTGTAATGCAACGCCCAGTTACTAGTAAATATTTTTTTTGTTCAGAGCCATATGTGCTGAATAATACTCGCATTTGACCGGTTATTTAGACATGTAAAAAATGCATAGTCTGTGTTTTTAAAAGCTGTTCATCTTTTTTGAATAAACGAAGTGTATGTGGCCAAATATTACAAATTCAATACGATGAGAAATATCATATTTTAGCTGTTGGTGTTTTCTTAAAAAATCTCGCATTGTTAAAAAAATTTATACATCACCATTGAAATTCAAAATTATTTTGAAAAAATGTACATTTAAAAGCCGTTACATGTTAACATTTGAAGCTCATCGATATGGATTTCTTAAAACTCACTATAAAGTATGTCTAACATCATTATTTATTAAAAAAATCTTTAAATAAATTTTAAGAAAATACTTTTATACAGCATTTTACTTTAAAAAAACAGACAGATCAATTTTTTCTCTCTAGAATATTTTTTTTAACCCCTTAACGCTCGAATTAAATTACGGTTGAATAATTCAAATTGCTTATTTGCACCACTTTTATGAAAAAGAAATATTCACCTTATTTAATGACAGGTAAAACAATACTAAAATATAGCCAATTTCACTATTTTATAAAACTGGTGGGAATCAAACAATTTGAGTAAAAGACACAGCCCGAGAATATCTCGGGAGCGAGAATTAAGGGGATAATTTGTGTCTAAAAAACTATGTTAAGTTTTCCATCAAAAAATCGATTGAATTTTGTCCCACCTCGCCCCACTCACAGAAAAAGTTCTTATATACGAACATTTAAAAATATAATTAGAAAGTACTTCCAAAATTCTTTAATTGCATGCACTTTTTTTCACATGTACAAAAAAATTTTTTTTAGATTACTTAAGTGTTAAAAAACAAACTCCAGATACTCCAGATTGTTGAAAGAGAAACTGTTTTTACAAGCGAGTTTTTTCTCTGTTAAACCCAATTCTTTTTATTGTAATGGAAAATAATTTTAATGGTTAAATATCTGATAAATCTCACAATTATTCAAAACAATAACGCAAAAAAGAAACAAATCTTTATGTTCTAATAGTTAAAACCCATTAATTTTAATATTTACTAAGAAGTAATTCAACCATTTCCGTAATTGTATACAAATTCTTTTTATACATGTTGAAGATATATATTTATATAATATATAAAAAAATAGTTTTCATTTTCTAGTTTAATTATTTTTGAGAGGAAACAAAATTTGAACGAATGCTTTACTGAGGATCCTTCAAAATATTTCAGTTCTGATAGGCACTTCAAATTAATGATTTACTAACCGTAATGATATTGTGGAATGGATTTTTTGCTGAAGTATCATGTTTTTATTTACTTTCGCTTGGCATAAAAACAGTAAACCTTTTCAAATATTAAAAAAAAATGTTAGTCTGTATTAAAACATAACTTTTATTTTTTACTAGGATAATGTATCGAAGTATGTCGATTTTATTGATTCTTTTTTTTTTCTAATCGTGTACCAGAATTGTTAAATATTTATTTATCTTTCTTTAATGACAAATAATTCAAGATTTAAATAATATGAAAATTATTGTTTGAAAATTTTAGCACATGATTTGTAAAAATAAAACGCCTCGTTAGCAATATTGAATGAATCTAAAAAAAGAGCTGACAAAAAATATTTCATAAAATGAACAAAAAAATCGATAGCGTGGAAGTCATGCATGGCTAGTTCCATGGGTTTTTGTAGTGTAAGTCACATAGCTGATAACTGCTATGCTTGTTGACCACCGTTGTTTTAGAAAAGTTTTCTTTGCCTTAATCAATCTCCGATAAAATAAGTCACAGTTTCCCGTTCTAAAGTGCTAATAGCCGAAAATCGTAGCTTGTGACTTCATGGAAATAGTAGAGCAGATGGTCAAAATACCGGCTACCACTTATTTTTTCAATATAGATCATACAGTTTTCAAAATTAGTAAACGAAAAAGTGACAGCAGGGTACCTTGACATGTTTAACACCTGTTTAGAGGGAAAAAATCAGTTTAACCCCTTAACGCTCGAATTAAATTACGGTTTAAAAATTCAAATTGCTTATTGGCACCACTTTTATGAAAAAGAAATATTCGGCTTATTTAATGACAGGTACTGAACAGGTAATCAGCATTGAGGGGTTTCCTAGCTGTTGTCAGCTTAACACCCAGACTAGGGTAAAACGAAACTAAAATATAGTTAATTTTACTTTTTTATAAAACTGGTGGGAATCAAACTTTCTGAGTAAAAGACACAGCCCGTGAATATGACGGGAGCGAGAATAAAGTGGTTAAAAGGAGTTTTCTGTTTATAAAAAGCAAAATTCCGAAAGTCTTCAAATTTTGATTTTTGAAATTGGAGTCTAAATACCGGCTACCTAATTTTTTTTTTCCTAAAAGATCACACAAATAGAGCTAATGACAATTATTAAGCAATAAGAATATTATTTTAATAAATTTTTCTGATTAATAACATTTCTTATGCACAGAAAAAATACGTAATTTTTAATGAACAAGCATTATTTGCCAAATTTATAAAATTCTTAGCCACTATCTCTCTTCTACTGTCTTCTTTTCATTATGTTTCTAATTTTGTTTTGTAACGTGTGAAACGAAAAAAAGCTTGATGATTGAAATGAGAATTATTTTGTCTGAAAAAATCATAAACATAATATCACTCTCTGCGTTGGCGCAGTCGCTATAGGACCACATGTCGCATTCTTAACACTGAACCCAGAATCCCCTCCCCCATTCTTGTCGGAAGATAAAGCACCTATGCATAAGACACAAATTGCATCATCTTCCTCTGTTGGATGTCTTCCTTTCTCATTTTTTAAAATACAATTTCTGCCCCTATCGTCTGTTTTCCTGCATCATTTTTCTTCTTTCTCTTCACATTTATTGCAGGCAATTTTGGAGTATCCAAAAGCGCTTTTTTGTGAAGTGATCCAGCAACCAGTGTCGCTCCTCAAGAATTAAGGCCACAGTTGCTTTTTCTTTTATTGCGAAATGGGAGTGGAACTGTTCCTGAATCATTTAAATTAATTATGGAACTATTTAAATTAATTTATTTTCCTCTCCTTCAAGCAGAGCAGCCAAGAGAGCTCCAAATACCGGCTAGCCGATTTTTAGACCACTATAGGTAGCCGGTATTCGGACCATTTTTATGTTTAAGTTTAAATCGATATTACTCATTCATATAATAAAATACCTATAATGTGCGCACGGCAATTGAGAGCTAAATATGTCTGGAAAATAACTTAATCATCAATTCAAGCCAATATACGTTCAGTATAGTTTAAAAAAAGGAGAAACACATATCTGAAAAACCTTTGATGTACCAGATTACGTCGTCTCGACACTTTTGCATTTAGTTTTTGTAAATGAACAGACTTCAGCGACGTAATTTTGATAACTTTCTTCTGTCAAATAAAGTTACAAACTCTACCTATCTCCACTAGCCTGCACTGTGCTCGGTTCTCAGAACACCTAGTAGCTGGTATTTGGACCCTAGCCGGTATTTGGACCTTCTTCTCTACTCATGGAAATAGGCGTATGTAAAGGATATTTCTGTACAATGGGGGTTTAAAATGATACAATATGTCTTTATATTTAGAGAAAAGGTTAATAAAGTTGTTTAACCCCTTAATTCTCGCTCCCGTCAATATCTCGGGCTGAGGTGTCGTTCGTTATTTCTCGTGCCCGTCATATTCTCGGGCTGGAGATTTAATTGCAGGAAAAAACTTCTGAAACCAGAAAAATTGAACTGGAATTTCCATTTGAAGTCTTTGAATATTAAGCACTCAGGTTTGATTTGTAAGATCTATAATTTGCCATAGATTTGTAATATTTTTGTCATTTTGATATGGATTCTGATGAATCAAGCCTTTCAGATGATAACTGGAATATTAGCCCCTTCACGGTCGCTTAATATTTGAATAAAACATCAAAAGTGTACCTATTTTTTTATTACAGAAATTGAATAATTATATGGTTTCTAAATAAAATATGCAATTAGTTTATTTTTAAGGCGAAAAAATAATATTTCATAGCCATATTCATATTTGTATAAAATCCATCATGCGAGAATTATGTGTCTTAACCTCTTAAGCTCCGCCCCCGATAAATGTTGGCTACTATCTTTTAATTCAGATTGTTTGACTCCCACCAGTTTTTTTTTTTTTTTTTAATAGTGTAAATGGCTTTATTTTCGCATCATTTTATCTGCCGTAAACTACGGTGGTGGGAATCAAACAATCTGTATAATAAAAAAAAGGAACCTACATTTATCGGAGGCGGAGCTTAAGAGGTTAAGACACGTAATTCTCGCATGATGGCTTTTATACAAATATGAATATGGCTATAAAATATTGTTTTTTCGTCTTAAAAATAAACTAATTGCATATTTTATTTAGAAACCTTATAATTATTCAATTTCTGTAATAAAAAAAAAATAGGTACACTTTTGATGGTTTTTTTTCAAATATTAAGCGACCGTGAAGGGGTTAATATAATTTTTACAATTTAATAAATAAATTGAATGATAAAATCTCGCACACATCGCCATTAAAAATCAAACTGATTTCGAGAAATTAAACAAGAGTCTTCTTTTTTAGACTTTTAATTCTCAATTTTGAATGTAAACAGAAATCACTAGAAATTACTACTAATAATTCTTTAATTGAACATATTATTTTACACATGTTGAAAAAAAATACTTTTGCGTTTAAAATAAATTTTTATTTAAAAAGTTTCATTTAATGATGTGGTATTTTCTTTCAAGGTTTAAAATTACGACATTGAGGATGCAACTAACTATTTGGATTAAAGTACTTCTAAACATTCGAGATTTAAAAGTAAGCTTTTGAATATTATATATTGATTTTTATAAAGCATATTCGATTGTGTTCAAAACAGTAACGCTTACTACGCGTTAAAAAAGTCTCGAGTAACTTCATTCGATTTTCGAAATGCTGGTGTACGTGTATAACATGTATATATATATAAAAAAAAATCGACACAATAGAATCAGCGGCATTTTAAATCTGGAAGTCTAATATTGAATCCGTCAACTCCGCGCCTCCGATACTTAATTAAACAATATTTACTCCTTATACTCTCTCACATTTACTTGGGGATTTTCTGCATAAAATCGGCCACAAAATGGTTTAAAATAATAAAAAAATGGATTAAATATCTAATGCGTCCTCCGATCTTGACGAAAATATATACAGTTCTAACAACAGTGGTCTGTAAGGAAAGATGCACTGCCAAAATCAGTTAATTATTCCGGGGTCTTATTCCGGATTAATATGTCTTGAAACAGAAATTTTATTTATTCAAATCTTTTTAAATGAAATTTTACGGTATCTTACAGAAAGAAGATACATTTCCTTATATACATTTTCTTGCTTTAAACATGTTTGTGTTGCATCAGACATTGGAATTATTCTAGAGATGTTGACATCTACGCTATAACATATTCGCCGACTGGAAATTAAATGTGGAGTACCGTTTGGGAGTTATAGTGATCGCTTTCTCTCTTTCACTCACAAATTACGATTACAATATGCGTTTTGAAAGTTAACTAGTTGGATGTGCCAATCCCAAAACTTTCTTCTATCTTATACATCTTAATATTTCAAAACCTAGTTACACATGTTAATACTTCAATATTATTAGTTCAATACTATACCAACTTTGATTTTCATCTTAAATTTCTGCTCAAGTCAATTAAACGGACTAAAAACGAGTTAATCTATATCATGATATTTGTTAAAATTATTAATTTTTCCTTATTCTGTCGTTATCAGCTGTTTGCGAATAGCTGGCATAGCAGGAAGCGAGTTCCCGCCGCTGCATGAGCCGCCGATGCACAATAGAACTACGAAAAATCAAGAAAAGTATACAAAAATCGCTAGCACGGAGCCCCTTTACCGCGCAATATTTCCAAATTCAAGGAGAACCTGTTGGCCAAAGCCAAAAACAAGCACAAACATTTTGGTTCAATTGTATGCATAATTTTATACGCTGTTCGATGGTACAATAATGAAAATGGCACAGAGATCGGAATTATAGCGCCCCCTTCTTTCGGAATTTTTTCAAGTTCAGGGAGGACTTGTTTGCCATAGCCAGAAACATGCACAAAAAATTTGGTTCAATTATATGGATAACTTCATACACTTTTCGATGGTACAATAATGAAAATGGTACAGACATCGCAATTATAGTGCCCCCTTCCGGCAGAATTTTTCCAAATTCAGGGAGGCCCTTCGTGACATGACCAAAAATAAACACATAAAATTTGGTTCAATTCTATGCATAACTTCATACACTTTTCGGCGGTACAATATTCAAAATGGCACAAAAATTGTACAAAAATCGCTATTACAGCGCCCTCTACGAGCGATTTTTTTACAAATTAAGGGAGGACCTCCTTGCCATAGCCAAGAACTTAATTTTTTTTTTTTGGTTCAATTCTATGCATAACTGCATACACTTTTCGATGGTGCAATATTCAAAATCGCACAAAAATCGCTATTACAGCGCCCCCTACCGGCGAATTTTTTACAAATTCAGGGAGGACCTGCTTGCCATAGCCAAAAACTTAAAATAAAAATTTGGTTTAATTCTATGCATAACTTCATACACTTTTGGACGGTACAATATTCAAAATCGCACAAAAATCGCTATTACAGCGCCCTCTACGGGCGAATTTTTTCCAAATTCAGGGAGGACCTGCTTGCCATAGCCAAAAACTTAAACTAAAAATTTGGTTCAATTCTATGCATAACTTCATACACTTCTCGATGGTACAATATTCAAAATCGCACAAAAATCGCTATTACAGCGCCCCCTACCGGCGAATTTTTTTCAAATTCAAGGAGGACCTGCTTGCCATAGCCAAAAACTTAAAATAAAAATTTGGTTTAATTCTATGCATAACTTCATGCACTTTTGGACGGTACAATATTCAAAATCGCACAAAAATCGCTATTACAGCGCCCCCTACCGGCGAAGTTTTTACAAATTCAGGGAGGACCTGCTCGCCATAGCCAAACACTTAAACTAAAAATTTGGTTCAATTCTATGCATAACTTCATACACTTTTCGACGGTACAATATTCAAAATCGCACAAAAATCACTATTACAGCGCCCCCTACCGGCGAATTTTTTCCAAATTCAGGGAGGACCTGCTTGCCATAGCCAAAAACTTAAACTAAAAATTTGGTTCAATTCTATGCATAACTTCATACACTTTTCGATGGTACAATATTCAAAATCGCACAAAAATCGCATTTACATCGCCCCCTACCGGCGAATTTTTTCCAAATTCAGGGAGGACCTGCTTGTCATATCCAAAAACTTAAAGTAAAAATTTGGTTCAATTCTATGCATAACTCCATACACTTTTGGATGGTACAATATTGAAAATCGCACAAAAATTGTTATATCAGCGCCCCCTACCGGCGAATTTTTTCCAAATTCCGGGAGGACCTGCTTGCCATAGCCAAAAACTTATAATAAAATTTTGGTTTAATTCTATACATAACTTCATACACTTTTTGATGGTACAATGGCGACAGACAGACGGACGGACGGACAGACGGACAGACGGACACACAGACAGACAGACATTTTCTATAAACATGTTTTTTGGAATCTCTGACCCCTAAAACATGCAAATCCGTCGAAAACCGGAAGTCGAAAAAAATTTCGATTACAATACTTTCTTCTATTGAAGATAGTAGAAAGTAAAAATAACCAGCCAATATTGAAATGCAAATTTCATATTCATAAAAAGATCAATATTTTTAAAGCATACATTTATGTACATAAAACATACTTCTGTATATTGATGCTGAGTTTCATTTTTTCTGATGCCGATTCCAAATGGCGATTCCAAATGCCGATATTGATATTTTTTATAAAAATTTGATATTTACTTTTCTTTTACTTTAACAGTGTGTTACAGTTGTGTTTACAGTTATCAGTGGTTTTTCATTTGAAATATTCAATGCATTTGTTTGCAATTATTATGCATTATATTTTAGTGCTAGTCTCCAAAATAAAACTATATCTTTATCTATTAATATTTAAAACTCATCATTTATTATAAAAAAGGAAACAAATGTAGAATGTATTTTTAATATATCCTTAAATGCATTCAAATTAAAATAACACGTGTTAAAAAAGAATGTTTTTTACGTTGGAAATAAATTTTCACCTAAATTTCATTTCCGTTTTAAAAAACGCTGTATTGGTGATCCAACAAAACATTACATTTCATCTAAGCATTTGTGATTAAAAATTTACTAAGCTTGCTACATTTGCAGCATCGATTGTCTTATTCAACATCTCTTTTTGTTTTATTTATTTACCTTTATCCTGATGAAAAAATAGTTAAGCTTTTTTATAAATTAAAAATATATCAGCCAGTACTGAAAAAAATATTTCATTTTTCATTAGGTTAATATATCTTTAAAAAACAACAATGACTGAGAAAATTGTTCCATAAATAGAATAAAATTTCGAAAATATCTACATACATATCTGCCATTTTCTATGCTTTTTTACATCACTAAGGTAATATTAAATTTTGTTTTATTAACCGGTAAAATCTGCGATTAATACGACAGGAAAAAGCTTTTAAATTTTCGTATGAGGGATTAAGTCAACGTGTATGATATAACGTTTGAAGCAAGATAATGTATATTTAAGCATACAAAATACGTTATACATAAGAAGGGAAGTAATGTAAACTGAGGTTCTATCTGAAACTATTATATGATAGCAATGTTGCCAAATGTTACTTTGGACGTATGGGATGAAATTTTTAACCCTTTCAGGGGAAAAGTACTTCTGCTGCTAAAATATTAATATAATTGAATTATAGCAGGATTTGCAAGAAAATTTATACAAAAGTTTCTTCAAGTATATAATAAAAAGTAAAATTTTGTTTTAAAATTCTGGTGTCAATGTGTGTGTGTTTTTTTTTTAATTACTATTAAGTGGTACATATGCATATTATACCGCCGCCCTTCGACGGGTTAAAGGGGAAAAGTGTATATTTCTGCATAAAAAATACGTTATACGCAAAAAAGAAGGAAAAACCCAATCTATAATAAGGTTCTATCTGAAACTTTTTTTTATTCATAACATTTCAAATATTTACTTAACCCATTAATGCCCAGTTGCATATTTTTAGATCGCTAGACTTAGTGGCAAGAAAGCGCTCTTCTCGTCAGTAAATGCGAAAATAAATATATAGTACTTTCTTCCACGAGACGAATTCCTTGGTAAAATAAAATAAAAATTTATCTCCTTTTAAAAGTGGTGGGAAATCCAATATTTAAATTTTACCAAAAAAAAAAAAAAATAATAATAATTCGGGCTTTAATGGGTTAATATAGTCGTAATAGCCAGGGCTTAATTTGCGCCGGAGCTCAGCTCCGGTACTTCTCTTTTTTCAGTAAATATTTAGATATTGGTCGGAATTCACCGGAGCTCATAAATGCAGGGCTCCGGAGCCCGTTGCAATAGCGTTACTGAAAAACTAAAGTCTAAATTACCCTTTCCTTTTCCTCCCACCTCCAAGATTTTCAAAGCACTGATGTGTGACGTAATGTGTCGCACTCGTAGGAAATGGAGATGAAACAGGCTCAATTTTTATACCAGTTGTTGGGCTTAGGTGGGCTCAAGCTCAGTCTGTCTTACATTCAAAATTATATTTATTCATGAATAGAAAAAAAAGAACTTTCCCCCTTAAAAATTACATATTCCATTATATTTAAAATTTTTATTTTACTAAAGTAAAAAAAAAAAACATGTTTTAAATTTGGAAAATAATGTATGAAATATTAATTTGCGGATTGGAGAGAAGATGGATTGGGATGGGGTGGGGCGCTACGGTTTTAGTACTGCAGAATATTAGGGCTCCGGTACTTATTTTGTTAGAAATTAAGCCCTGGTAATAGCTCCTCATTAGAAAAGAAACATTTTATTACAGGAATTTCCTGGTTCATGATAAGTTTATTTGACACAATTTTATTGGAAAATACTGGTATTTTGACCAATTATATGTGAGATAATGTGGACATAATTTAATATTAGAGACGAGAAAATGACATATAAATTTTTCGATAGTTAAGATCATAGAAATAAAATTATTTTTACTAGATTCATTATTATTAGTACATTATAATAATTTATCTAATTACCTGCAACAATTCATTTTTTAAATTAAGGTACGCCAGTTACATAAAATTAGGTATTTTATATAAATTAAAAAGAGCTTTTATATTTAAAATCATAAGTATGAAAACATAAAACTGAAAAAAAAATACTTGATAGGTTTAATTCGCTTACCTAAGGAATAGCTACCAACCTCTACGCTTTTTAATATTTTTTCCTTAATTAATCGATAATGTCTGAGATCAAATAAGAAAAAAAATCCCATTCAAAATGTTTAAAAGCAAAACGTAAAATTTAGCTGCTGTACAATGTTATAAATGTTTGTTGTTTCAATGTTGTTACACTAGTTTTAGAAAACACTTTGTAACTATTTGTACAAGTTCTAAGAAAGAAAATGAATTGAACAAATATTTATTTCAAAGCTTTCCGAAAGCTTTATTTCATTCTTTTTATTCGTATTCGCAAAATCAATGAAATAAACCAATTACGTGCCTTATAAAACTTTTTGTCAAATAAATTTCAAATCTTTTCAATATGTCGGAGCATAACTGTTTTTAACTTAATACATAAGAGTGATGTTAGATAATTTATTTCATTTAATAAATTATGTTACTTTAGATGTTTATTGATTAGTGCAAAATTAACATTTTAATTCCTGATTCTTTAATTTTCTCCTTTATGGATTTTTAATATCCGTTTTCTAAAGAGTAACGAATATTTTCTAACAGGTAGTGCGTCTGAAAGTAACGAATACATGCGGGTGTTCATTTTGTCGTTACTTTTACAGCACTACTACTGAAACCTCGCCGGTATGTTGCAAACAGTTACAATGGTATAAACCAAACGATTTCTTTGCATAATGTAGGGAGCTGTAACAAGCTTCATCTATGATTTAAAAAGTTCAATTCTTGTTTAAAATAAAATTCAATAATCCATTTACCTATTAAATCTTAAATAAAAGATTCGTTCAATATTTAAATGAAATATTTAAGAGATTATGAAAAATATTAAAATTAAATTTTAACATTTTAAATCCAATGTAAAACTAGATATTAATAACTGAAAAACTACAGAATTATTTGATTTATCCAAAAGTAGTACAGATATATTTGAAAAATGTTTAAAATACATATGTCATTTTCATAATTGTAAATCAATGCGAGATTATTTATCCTCTAAATTGCATATAATGAACGCAATCTAAAATAAATTAAAGGAAACTCTACGTCTATTGTATTTTAGATGTTGCATTATAAAAAATCCTTTTTTCGATGTGTCTTATAGATAGCCGAAAACGGATATTGAAAATTTCTAATACAATTTAAACTGAAGAAAATTATAATTACAAAATGCAACTTATATAAAAAAACCTCTTTTGATAATGAATGAACTTTTTTCGCTGCATTTTTTAACACCATGCGACACAGAATTTTACGCATTTGTATATTCTGTCTATATAAACTTTTCCTCTTTTTTAAAGTCATTGTTTCAAAATACAAGGTTCGCACACTCCTTGGAATTTCCAAGGACTCTGGCACCACTATTAATGATAAGAAAATTTACATTTAATTTTTCAAACACAGAATACGCAATCACCGCCCTTATTCACAGATTTTGCAATATTTTTCTGCAGAGAAATACTTTCAAATTACTGTTAAAATTTAGTGGTAAAACTGTGCGAACCCTGAAAATAGCTATCACAATTTTTTTACCACTATCTCTGTATTTTCGGTATAGATTTCAGATATATGTATTGTAATGCATACCATGTACATTTTTAATTAGTGGTAGCCAAAGGTTTATCGTGATTTAGCGGTGGAAACAAGCGTTGTAGATTCACACTCGACAAGGTATGAAAAGGGTCATGCTAAATCATGCTAAATCCTACTGAAAACACGTTGAAATATATTATTTTGTATAACAGATATGTTTAAGGTTTTATAAATTACTCTTGTAATTTCTTTTAGACATAAAATATTAGATTACAAATTTGGAATTTTATAAACTATACTATTTAAAATATAAGTAATACTATTTAAAATATAAGTAATACTATTTAAATTATCGATGCTTTCAAGGAGTCAAGTCCGCACAAAAAAAATAAGGCGGAGTGTGCAATCATAATCCACGAAGTCAATAAGTGTAAAATAGTTATTAAATAAAAATTAAAACTTCCGATTTTTTAGTTTATTGAGATGAGACTTCTTTCTTTACACTTTGAAATACGAAGGGATAATTAAAGTAATTAAAATTTAATACATATATATATATACCTGGTGACCCAAAAAGGACTGACTGATTTTAAAATTCAATAACTTCCAAACGGTGACAGATATTAAAAAAATTCTTGCAGGAGGGTTATGCATAAAGTCAAAAGATTTTTTACAGTGATTTTCGATTTTAGTTCGAATTACAAACAATAGATGGCGCTGCGATCAATAGAGGCTAAATTCAGGCTCGATTTTTGGTACTTCGTGGCCCGGATAATACATTTCCATCTTTTTTTCTGCATGGAACAACAGAAAGGACCAAAAATCGAGCCTGCATTTAGCGACTATTGCTTACAGCGCCATCTATTGTTTATAATTCGAACTAAAATCGAAAATCACTGTAATAAAACTTTTGACTTTATGGATAACCCTCCTGCAAGAATTTTTTTAATATCTGTCACCGTTTGGAAGTTATTGAATTTTAAAATCAGTCAGTCCTTTTTGGGACATCCGGTATATATATATACAGGGTGATTCAGCTCGTCGGTGACAAACTTTAAGGATCGATAGAGCACACCTAGACGAACATTTTTGAATAGGGAATGTAGGGTCCCTGACGCGATGGTAAGGCGCTAGGCGCTTTCGAAAATTTGGGTGCCGAAATTCGAAACGTCATAAAAACTAGGGAAATGGTTAGATTTTCTTGCTTGTTGCGTCGAAATGATTCTGTTTGTTTAGACTTTCTTCAGTACCAATTTGATAAGCGTATCTCTTAAAACATGGATAGGGGGCGCTGCAGACTTTGGAGAGCTAGACAACAACTTTAAGCCCGTTATTTTGATAATTTAACACATGCTCGCCAAAGTTTATACTCTAACTTAAAGTTTGAACCCAAAAGTAGAGCCCTGCAAAAAGCGTAAGAGCCGGAATAAAATGTCAAAGTACAGGGTGGTCGAAACTCGAAGGCTCCTAAGAGATAAACAAACAGATTTCTTGACTTATGGCATGCATTTTCATGATTCTGTTTGCTGGGGCTCTCTGAAACTCAGTTGAACGGTACAAAAAGAAACATCGATAGGGGGCGCTTTGGGCAAAAAACATAATTCGTTGACATTTCGGACGCTAACTGGAAACGGGGCGCTACGATCAGTTAGTAATAATGAAAACACATTTTCTACCTCTGCTCAACACTTCTGAATAAATTTAGACCAAAAACATCAATGATACTGGAAATTTATTTACAAAAAATAACACTACAGAAGATGCTCGAAATTTCGACCTTGGGCCATGATGCAGGCTTCGCACCTCCGTCGCATTGAGGAGTGTGTGTTTCCAACAATGCCAGGAGTATCTCTGATCTGCCCTGCAGCTGCCACAATGCGCGCCACAAGTTCTTCAGCACTGCTGACAGGTGTATGGTATACCTCGGCCTTCAGGTAACCCCAAAGGAAGAAATCCAAGCAGGTGAGGTCTGGTGATCGGGCAGGCCAGTGAACTGGACCCCCACGCCCGATCCACCGCTGGCCATACCTTGCGTTTAGATGGAGACGCACGTCGTTCGTGTAATGGGCCGGAGCTCCATCGTGCTGGAACCACATCTGGCGACGCGAACCTTCGGGTACGTGCGCCTCATCCAGAAGCTGCGGCAGCACTTGATCCAGGAAAATCAGGTAATTTCCACCTGTCAGCCGTTCAGGTAACAAATAAGGGCCAATGAGGCAATCCCCCAGAATGCCGGCCCACACATTTACTGAGAAACACTCCTGGGCTGCTCGGCTTCTGGTTTCATGTGGATTTTCATCACACCACACATGACTGTTGTGGGCGTTCCACATTCCCTCCCGGCTGAAGGTGGACTCGTCCGTAAACAAAATGCTGTTTACAAAACGGGGATCCCTGGATCTCATCGCCAAGTACCATCTTGAGAATTCCACTCGAGGGCCAAAATCCTGCTCTCTGAGCAACTGCACCCGCTGGATGTGGTAGGGGTGCAGATTCCGGGAACGTAAGATGCGCCACGCAGTTGCTTGCGAAATGCCAACATGTCTGGCGATATCTCTCGTGCTAAGACCTGGGTTGTCCTCAACCAGGTTAAGCACAGCCTCTTCGTTGTCGGGGGTGCTCACTGATCGCTCCCGTTCAGGCCTGCCTCCGTCGAAAGATCCCGTTGTGGACAACCTCTGGTGTACTCGAGCGAAGAAGGCATGGCAGGGGATTTGCCTGTTGGGGTAACGCTCGGCGTACAACCGCTGAGCGGCTCGTCCATTACAACCAGCAGCGCCATACGCCAAATGCATGTCAGCCAATTCAGAGTTTGTGTACCGTTCCATCCTACTCCAACCCGAAGCTTAAGTAGGTACCGCACGTTCAAAAGACGTGTCTGCGCATACAACTACGTCATCTCGCGTTGTCGTCTACGCATTACGTATCTTTTGCATATCGATATGGTACGATATCTTTTGCATAAATCAGCAAAAAGCACCTTATGTAAATTTTATTGCGCGCATTGTGCATGATTGAAACCAGCTATGTTTGTTAAAAAAACAAACAAACTGCAGTTTTAATAGCTTCTTATGATAAGTAAATTACTCTCTTGTTTTGTTTCTAACTGATCGTAGCGCCCCGTTTCCAGTTAGCGTCCGAAATGTCAACGAATTATGTTTTTTGCCCAAAGCGCCCCCTATCGATGTTTCTTTTTGTACCGTTCAACTGAGTTTCAGAGAGCCCCAGCAAACAGAATCATGAAAATGCATGCCATAAGTCAAGAAATCTGTTTGTTTATCTCCTAGGAGCCTTCGAGTTTCGACCACCCTGTACTTTGACATTTTATTCCGGCTCTTACGCTTTTTGCAGGGCTCTACTTTTGGGTTCAAACTTTAAGTTAGAGTATAAACTTTGGCGAGCATGTGTTAAATTATCAAAATAACGGGCTTAAAGTTGTTGTCTAGCTCTCCAAAGTCTGCAGCGCCCCCTATCCATGTTTTAAGAGATACGCTTATCAAATTGGTACTGAAGAAAGTCTAAACAAACAGAATCATTTCGACGCAACAAGCAAGAAAATCTAACCATTTCCCTAGTTTTTATGACGTTTCGAATTTCGGCACCCAAATTTTCGAAAGCGCCTAACGCCTTACCATCGCGTCAGGGACCCTACATTCCCTATTCAAAAATGTTCGTCTAGGTGTGCTCTATCGATACTTAAAGTTTGTCACCGACGAGCTGAATCACCCTGTATATATACCTAATTTAACTTATTTCTTTATTTGTTAAACTGTTAAAAATTGAGATTGCTTATTTGCACCACTTTTTTGAAAAGAAATATTCACCTTGTTTAATGACAGGTAAAAAGATGCCATAAAAAAGCCTATTTTATAAAACTGGTGGAAATCAAACAATCTGAATAAAAGACGTGAATATCACTGAAGAGAGAATTAAGGGGTTAAAAATTACTAATTGCATATTTTATTTAGAAACCTTATAATTATTCAATTTCTGTAATAAGAAAATGGGTACTATTTTATGGTTTTTACAAATATTAAGCAATCCTTAAGGTATTAAACTAGTGGTATAGATAGATTATAAAAATAGTCGCTAGTTGCAGCAATTTCGATTTAATTGCGTGACGAGTCTCAGTTGTCTTATGTATCCAAGTCCAAGGCATTAAAAGGGTGTGGAATTATGTCCAAAATGCAATCGTTTCATCACTTTTATTAAAGTTAATTTATTGATTCGAATTTTTAAACAGGATTTCATGTTTTAGCTAAAAGATATGTGTTCTTAGACTTGAAACAGATTAAAGCTAAATACCCATAACCTTTTCATATCTGCTCACTGTAGTATTGGGAATGAAACAGGTAAAAAAATATAAAAAGATCTGTCTTTTCAACATATTATGTAAAAGAGTCTACAAATTAATTTGTATTTAAGTTTGTTGTATTTATTTATTTATGATACCCTTAAATATAAAAATTAATTAATTAATTAAATTTAAAATGTATAACAAAAGAATTTTTAAGTACCCCATCCCAGTAAACCTTAAATCTAAAATAAATTCCTGACGATTAATATATGAAATCCTTTAGAATAAATACTAATTTATTCATAGATATTTTAGACTTCGTAAATATTCGTTTTTCACTATTTTCCTTTTTGAAAAGGAATTCCATTGTTCCATTTACTGATTCGAAGATTAAAGGGAAAATTAATGTCGATGTTTTAATACTTGAATTATATTCAGTTGGCTGTTATAAAGCAGGATTAATATAAAAGGTTTATAATTATTTTTATTTAAAATTTATTATCTGTTATGAAATTCTATTCGCAAAAATAATTTTTAAGAGTTTTCCCTCCGTCCATTTAAAGAATAAATTTTAAAGGATTAACAGATGAAATCATTCAAATTCGCATTGGTTCCATTCATACATATTTTATACCTAATTATATTCTCTTTTCTTTTTACATCATATTTTTTTTATTTTATTCATAGCTATATTTATCCATTTGAAGTTTAAACTTAAATCTTCTTTCAAAATTTTAAAATTTGAAATTCATTCATTTCACTGCTATCATTTAAGTATACATTTGGTTAATCCTTTTGTGCATAAAATTTATTGTTTTCTGAATTTCATTTCACAAAAGAAATTCTAGAGAGTCTTCTCTCCATTCAATTGAAGATTAAATTGACAATACATTTCAAAGGATTAATAGGTGAAATTTTCAAGGTAAATATTTTCTGTTTACAGTTAGTTTTTCATACGTGTAATTATTCTTTTTGATAAACTTTGTATTTGAAAAAGAAGTTTTTATTAAGCATTTCCATTTATTTACTTGCTGTTTAACTCTAGAACTACCGGAAATTTTACTCAAGTTTTATAAAAACATTCTACACCAGAATTTTTACTTAAAACTATTTAATTTGTTTATTTAACTTATTATTGTCTGATTTATACATTTAGTTTGTTTTGAAGAAATTTCTGGTTTGAATAAATATTTTGAATGTACATGTCGGGTCCAATGGACCCGTCTGGTAGACGGAAGGTTAAATTGAAAACTTGTTTCAGCGTACTAACAGTATTCAGGATTACTTTTAAGCCTCTGAAATAATGAAACTTTGGCAAAAACATATAGATACTTATAACGCAAACAGGGGGAATGGCATTTAGTCATACTTTCCCTACTAATTTTTAAAAGATTTTTTTCCTCTATCTAATCACTGTGATAAATTGACTGTATGTTCTGTCCTTGTCAATTATTTAATAAAAAATGTAATAATGATAATAATAAAACACATATTTAGACTACTCTTGAAGCCTATTTAACTTCTTATATTTAAATGCATGATCAGTGGGATGAGTTTTTTCCTTAGAAGGGTTCGATCCTCGGTAGTATTTTTTCTGTCTTTTCTAAACTAATGGAATTTTTTCCCTTTATACTTCTTTTTTCATTTTCCTTTTACATTGTAAAACTATTTTTAAAAAAAATATTATTTTATTTTTCCGCGTCTTCGGTATGAAGAAGAAAGCAATGTTGAACGATCTTTAAAAGAACGGCATTTTATGACGCTCAGTCGCAAACATGCATGTTATTGAATTCGAAAAGAGAGGATTGCCACGCATGCACATTTTACTCATTTTAAGTGATGATGACAAGATAAGAGATCCAGCCACTATTGACACCATCGTCTCTGCTGAATTACTTGATCCCACAATTGAAAATGGATTGCACGAAATTGTCAAGGCTACGATGATTCATGGACCTTGTGGCGTCATAAATCCAAACTCACCTTGCATGGTAGACGGTGTCTGCTCAAAGGGTTATCCAAAGGAGTTCAGAAGTGAAACGGCTGAGAATCTGTATGTGTACTCAATGTACAGACGGCGTGATGATGGGAATCACATAATGATAAAGGGAAATGTCGTACACAACCGTTGGGTTGTTCCTTATAACCCATACCTCACAAAGGAATACAATGATTATGTTAACGCCGAAATATGCAACTCTGTATAAATCCATTAACCCCATAATGGTCGCATTAAATTACGGTTTAAAATTTCAAATTGCTTATTGCCACCACTTTCTTGAAAAAGTAATATTCACCATATTTAAAGACAAGTAAAATGATCACTGAATAAAGCCAATTACACTGTTTTATAAAACTGGTGGGAATCAAACAATCTGAATAAAAAACACAGCCCGTGAATCACGGGAGCGAGAATTAAGGGGTTAAGTACATTTTTAAGTATGAATAGAAGGGTCATGCTTCTTCAAAAGTTGTTTTTAGATGCGTCCGTAATTATATAAATGCGTAGCACCTATAGTCATCGTTCAGTCCGTCCGTCTGTCCGTCTATCTGTCCGTATGTCTGTCTGTCCGCATATAACAGTGCAAAAACTACCCAACCGAATTGTTTGAAATTTAAAATATATAATTGTTGCATAATTTTGTCGAGTCATTGCAAATTTTATGAAAATCGAATGTATAGTTTAATTACAGGGACAGTCAAAAGTGTTTCGTTACATTACGGCCAATGGGAAAAAAATATTGCAAGTGCATTTTAATGATGTTACAGCCTTTCGAACAGAGTGGAATTGATATACACTTATGAAGTGCACTAAAATATACATTCAGTACAATATGTGGTGCAAACAATATTTATAAATCTAGTTATAGTACGAACGCACCTCATTTGCCACGTTTGACGAGCAATTTCCAACTTGTTTTAGACACATTGACAGCAAAGGTTTCCCTTACAACGCTCTTTAGTTGATATATAATTTAAATGATCTGCCTAGTTTAAATTATTTTAAGTTGTTTAAATTTTTTCAAACAGGACCTGATATCCCATATGAAAAAAAAAAAAAATAAATAAACGCGTGTGGATTTTAGACCCTCCTGGTCCACTTACCCCATTTTTATGGGGCAACTGGACTCATGAGGAAAGAAAGATGAAATATGCATATTTTTATATTTGTAAATATTAAAATGTAATTTTGAGCATTTAGGTCCGATAGAGGGAACCTAACTGAACACATTTACAGAAGTTTAGACTTTAATTCAAATGAACATTAGCTTTGTGAAGCTGAATTGTCAGAAGCTCCGGAGTCACATTGTAAAATCATGGCCCAGTTGCCCCAACTAACCTTAATCGAATTAGTGTTTTTTTTTTTTTTTCAATATGGAGTATTAATTAATTTAAATTCAGTTTGACCTTTTTCTAAATTCAAAAAATTAAAAATCCATACCGGAAACTGCGAAAGAAGAATTTTTACTTTAAACAATCAGCAAATATCTGCCACTTTATAAAGAAAGTAATGTTATAGACAATTTATGGTATGAACGCGAAATTTCGGAAGTTAAAAAAAGGCCAAACTGGCAACTCTGATATAGTGTTACATCTAAAAGATACACTGCTAATGATTTTTCCACATAAGCCATAACGTCAAGAAATTCGTTAGTGTGTTTATTTAAATCAGGGCTGCCACTGGTGACTATTTTTCCATTTTATACGCACAACTACTTTAAAAAAAAAAACAGATTTTGTAGTATTTTCCTCTTGCAAATGTTCTCGATGTTCAATAATTTCTGTTTTGAGAAAGAAGTGCGAGGTAGAATTAAAAAGTACTCGCCAGTGGCAGCCCTGCTTTAAATGAATGATAAGCACTCCGTTTTCTATAGAAAAAAAGTTCTTTTGTACATCAATAATGCATATAATTTTCCTTATGTTTGAAATAAGTTAGATTTAATACAATGTACTTAACCGATTACACCCGCCCCTCGAATAGACCCAGTTTAATGGAAATTATTTTACGCCTTGTAAACGAACATGATTAGTCCACACGCCCTTTTCAATAGGGAAAACGTATGGAAAACCTTATGGTATACCCAACACCCCCTAGATGAGGGAAAAAGTATTGACAAGCACTGCTGTGACGTCAGGAAACATCACACAAAGCAGGGAAACAAAAAAAATCTAACAGTTTGTATGTTTCTATTTCGTTTGCTTGTGGAATTATTAATTATTATTAGTAAATAGTAATTCCACGAGTAAACGAAATAGAAACATACAAATTGATCGATTTTTTCTTTGTTTTTCTTCGTGTGACGTCAGAACAGAGTGTGTCACGGCTTTTTCCAATCCAGGGGGCGTGAGTATACCTCAAGAATATACACCATGCTACTGGTAATTCAAGTATCTTTATAAGACAAACAGGCAGATTGCCCAGACAGACTGTCAGCCAATTCGAAGTCATAAACAGTTTGAACAATGTTGTAATACGATAAAAATATTTAAAATTGAATAATCTGCAAATTGCTTGTGGTAAAAGAAAAAGTTAAAAGGGAATTTTATATAATAATTCCAAACTAGCGTAACTCAGCGCGCAAACACTCTCTTTAGGGTTTCGCCCTGTAATTTGTCCGCAAGGACCATAGTTAGGCATCTTGATTATTATTTCTTATTTTCAGACAGTCCCGTAATAAAATTAAAATTTCTAAATATAATATTTTTTGCATTTTTTTCCGGTTTAGATTTTTAAAATGTTTCACATTACCAGAGGTGCCAAGTTCGCACTAATCTTCCGTAATGCGAGGATTAGTTTAACCCAGTTTAACAAAGTTTCGAACCAGAAAAATTATTTGATGAAACTTTATTTATTTAATTCCAGTTTTCTACGTGGAACTTATTTAATTTCATCTCTGAAAAAAAAATCCGGCACGAAATGTATTAAACCAGGGTTAAATTAACCCACATATTACGGAGGACAAGTGGCAACTTGGCACCTATGCATTACTAAAATAAAATCCAATTATGTTATACTAACAAAACACGCGGCTTTGCCACGGCTATCTTCTGAAAGGCTATGGCACTGGAGTGGCACTAGTGGCCTCAAAGTAGAAGTGCATTTCTTTCAAATCTCCGGCTTTTTTGCACACTACTATTATTTTAGAGAAAATGTTATTAGGTTTGCCGATCTCTTTTTTATTTCTAGCTGCAGCACAGCTATCGTTGCATCACAAACAGAGTTGGGCAAATTTGTAATCTCAATCATCCGTAATTTAATTATAAGTTAATTGCGTGTAATTAATTATAATTGCACACATTCAAACACAGATAGTTAGTCAAATAATGGGATGAGGTTGGTTCCGCCTACAGTGCTGCAAGATTTTTTTATTTCATGTGATTTTAACTATATTTAATTACAATTAAACTGTAATTACATTACAGATAATTGCAATTACAAATTGGATAGAATAGAATAAAGAAAACTTTTATTAATATCTTTTTAAGTTTTGATTCGATTTTCATAAAATTTGAAATGAGTCGTCAAAATTCTGCACCGATTATATATTTTAAATTTCAAACCATTCGATTGGGTAGTTTTGAGGCAGACAGAAGTGCAGACAGAAGAGCAGACGACTATAGGTGCAACGCAGTTATATGATCACGAACGCACCTAAAAATATGATAAAAGCGTATCAGAAAATAATCTCAAAGATTGCACAATTTCACGGCTCTACTGGTGTGAGTTACCTGTTTTAAAAATATTAAAAGAGGACATGAAAAGTATGCTCCTTTACAATTTAGCACGTATAATTGTCTGAGCGAAGCGAAGGCTAATACTCAGCGAAATATTACTGTCCGGACACATTACAGCTACAATGGATATTAACGCCATGTCCTACTAAAAAAAGCCTAATAAAAACCTTTCGTCAAGCATAACTCAAAGAATATTTGTCGGATTTCGTTTCTGATTGTACCAGAAGGTACCTATGAGGGCCACCTACTGAATGCACCTACTATAAAAAATAAGTTCCATACCGTTTAAAAATTATATTAAAAAAACTGATAAAAAACACAATTTATCTGCATACGTCACAAAAATGTGGTGTGCCTCACTTTCATCGGTGGATGTTTTCGTAGACAACTGGTGTGAACACATGGAGGAAATAAAAAAAATAAGCACGCAGTAATATTGAATAGATCAGTTTCAACCACGTGATTGCAAAACCTTGCTACAACCCGTGACAACCAGTTTTGGTGGGCAAACAAATAATAACAGTACTCCGTACCATGGTGAACGTTTTTAGACTGTTGTATGACATACAACAGGCTAAATCCGGCTAAAAACTCAGGCTAAAAGATAGTTGTCAGTCTATTGGCTGGAAATTAACAGATTTTTTTAAAACTCGTATAGCGAAATTTAGAAACGATTGTGAATGATTAAAATAAAAGACATGAGTGTTTATTGCTCCGGGAGGTTATCTTTCTCTGGATGTCTGTCTGTCTATCATACACAATTTAATTTTCTTGTAAAGGATGATATTATTATGCAGTAAAACCTCCATAACGTACAAACCCGATTAGTGGACACCTCTATTTAGTGGGCATTTTTTCGATTACCAACCCTTAAATAACTGTACATTTTTTACTCTCAGAAGTGGACACCTCCAAATAGAGGACAAATTCTGCATTCTTGATGTGTCCGCTATTCAGAGGTTTTACTGTATATATTATTGATAGTTATTTTACAGGGTCGCACAAAAGAATGAGAATATATGAAACGAATATAAACTAAAATCGGGATTGGTAGATCGCTGATGGTAATGTAATTTTAGGATGTTGTTACCGTCATCCACAGCATGTTTTTAGAGTTTCGTTCATCTAACGAAACCCTACCTGTCTCACTCCTTTGTCTATCTGTACGTCTGTCCATCTGTCAGAGAGCCCGTTCTCAAAAACCATATATGTCGGAGACTTGAAAATACGCATACTTATAGCTGATCTCCACACCTCAAACAGCAAATAATAAAATTTTGAAAAAGTCTAATATTTAAACATTGGGCTCTAACATGTGTATTTTAAGCAATTTTTCTAATTAAGTTGGAGACATGAAATTTTCCATACTTATAGCTGAACACCTCACATCAAACAAAAAATAATAAAATTTTGAAAAAAGTCTAATATTTAACCATCTGGGCTCCAACTTATGTATTTTAAGCAATTTTTCTAACTCGTCACCTAATTAAGTTGGAGACTTGAAAGTTTGCATACTTATAGCTGAACACTTGCGCTAAGACGAATAATCATAAAATTTTGAAAAAAGTCGTATTTAACCCTCCAGTCTCCAACTTCTGTATTTTAAGCATTTTTTTCTAACTCAGCCCCTAATTAAGTTAGAGACATGAAATTTTTCATACTTATAGCTGAACACCTCACATCAAACGACAAATAATAAAATTTTGAAAAAGTCTAATATTTTACCGCCTGGGCTCTAACTTGTGTATTTTAAACAATTTTTCTAACTCAGCCCCTAATTAAGTTGGAGACATGAAATTTTGCATACTTATAGCTGGACACCTCACATCAATCGACAAATAATAAAATTTTGAAAAGTCTAATATTTAACCCTCTGGGCGTCTAACTTCTGTATTTTGAACAATTTTTCTAACTCAGCCCCTAATTAAGTTGGAGACATGAAGTTTTGCATACTTATAGCTGAACACCTCACATCAAACGACAAATAATAAAATTTTGAAAAAGTCTAATATTTAACCCTCTGGGAACTAACTTATGTATTTTAAACTATTTTTCTAACTCAGCTCCTAATTAAGTTGGAGACATGAAATTTTGCATACTTATAGCAGAACACCTCACATCAAACGACAAATAATAAAATTTTGAAAAAGTCTATTATTTAGCCCTCTGGGCTCTAACTTGTGTCTTTTAAGCAATTTTTCTAACTCAGCCCTAATTAAGTTGGAGACATGAAATTTTGCATACTTCTAGCTGAACACTTACGATAACACGATAAATCATAAAATTTTGAAAAAGTCATATTTAACCATTCGGTCTCTAACTTCTGTATTTTAAACAATTTTTCTAACTGAGCCCCTAATTAAGTTGGAGACATGAAATTTTGCATACTTATAGCTGAACACCTCACATCAAACGACTAATAATAAAATTTTGACAATGTCTAATATTTAACCCTCTAAGCTCTAACATGTGTATTTTAAACAATTTTTCTAACTCAGCCCCTAATTAAGTTGGAGACATGAAATTTTGCATACTTATACCTGAACACCTCACATCAAACGGCAAATAATAAAACTTTGAAAATGTCTAATATTTAACCCTCTAAGCTCTAACTTGTGTATTTTAAACAATTTTTCTAACTCAGCCTCTAATTAAGTTGGATACTTGAATGTTTGCATACTTATAGCTGAACACTTGCGATAACACGATAAATCATAAAATTTTGAAAAAGTCTATTATTTTACCCTCTGGGCTCTAACTTGTGTATTTTAAGCAATTTTTCTAACTCAGCCCCTAATTAAGTTGGAGACATGAAATTCTGCATACTTTTAGCTGAACACCTCACATCAAACAACAAATAATAAAATTTTGAAAAAGGTCTAGTCCCTCTGGGTTCTAACTTGTTTCTGTTTATGATAGTAACGTGTAAATATTTTTTTTTATTATTTGAAGCAAACATTGTTTACGCTGTTTATACAGTTGGTAACAGTTTAATTTAATATTATTTTTTAAAATATGTAAAAAATATCTGTCGAAATGCTAAATATTTGAATTTAAAATAGAAATAAAACCTCCAAAAATGAGTCAAATTAAAAAAAAATTAATGTAATCTGTCCACTGGGATCTTCCATTGAATAAAATGATCTAAAAACGATTAAATTCCCATGTATAGTTTTTGCTCCTATAAAACTTTTTTAATGGAAAGATTTTGTCCAACTTTAGCATTAAATATCTCTTAAAATAATTCTTCGATTTGAAAACTGTATGCATCAGCGTGTTGATCAAACATTTCTCTATAATACCACTGATTTTCATATTTTTGTATGCAATAGTTTTCTTAATATTAACGAAGAAAGACTTCCGGCCACAAAAAATTCAAAACCGGCTGCGGTGACAGCGTTAGTTACTTTTTTTCAGAATACAGATCTATATATAAATGAAAACTTGTCTATCTGTCTGTTTGTAATTCTATAAAAATCCACAATTTGGAAGCCAAAATTGGGAAAAGATACTTATATTTGTATTAAAACATGGCCGAGGCAACTAAAGTAATCCGAATCGAAATAATTTATAGTTAATTTTTAATCAATAAAAAACCACCAATTTAACAGCAATTTCTTATCAAATTTAAACATTTTTCGTTATAGCAGTTGCCAACAATTAAAATACAGAATAAAATTATTACTACAACAATTAATTTTCTACTGCAAGATTTCCACGTGAAAAGTGAAAATGAAATAAATAGTTTGACGAATTTAAATGAAAGTGAATATAACTTCATAACTTTTCTATTTCAAGGTTTCCACCCGAAAGAGGAAAATATTACGTCATATTGGAAATATAAAGGACGTGGTGGATGTAGTATAACGTCATATGAGTGTGAAAATGTATTGAAGCATGATAAAAAGCCGATTAGGGAAATATTGGCGTATTTTAACATTATTGCTCCAATTACAAATTGAAATAAGTTCATTTATAGCTGTATTCTTTTGTGTCTGTTATATACATTTATACATTTTTATATAGCGTTTTCATATGATTCATTCATACAACATTTCGACTGCTTTTTTAAATGTTTGTTTTCTGTTGTAAGTTAAATTTTGAAATTCATTTTTCAGAACAAATATCCTTCAAATTCTAGGCAACGCCGGGCACTTTAGTTTGTAACAGATAAATGGCTTTTGTATCTGTACATCTAATACTAATATTATAAAGCGGTATAATATTATCAATTGTATAATATTATTAATGCTTGCACGTTTGTGAGGTGTTATCTCTGAAACTACATAGACAACTTAAAAAAAATGTTGGTGGCCATCTCTGCTCCGAAAAAAAGACCGTATTTATGTAATTTATGACAGTGCAAGAACCTACATCACTGCAGGAGCAAAAAAGGTCTAAAATTGCGATTTCTGTGGTATTGATTGGGTTAGAAATTTTAAATTTGGTGCAGTAGTTACTTTTAAGATGTAAATACTCGTAATGAACGCTCTCTAAAAGGTTCAATTTGACGGATAAACGTACAAATTTCTGGAAAGGTTCTAAACTATGATTTATTTGGAATACTGAAATTTTTTAGATACTGTTGGGGTTAGAAACTAGAACTTTGGCATGGTAGTAATTTATAAGGTGTAAATGCTCGTTGTAGAACGAATTCTAAAAAGTCGAAAGACTAAACAAAGAGGAAAAAGATCTAAAGATGATCTAAGTAACGAAGTACATGGAATTGTTAGGAATATAAAAATGAAAATTGACATGGCTGTATTTATCATGACGTAAATTCTCGCAATAGAACAATTTCTAAAAATGTCGTTACATAAAACAGTGCAGAAACAAAAAACTTTCGAAAATTTTCTATTTCTGTGTTAATGCTGAGCCAAAAATCTTGAAATTTTGCTTCGGGTTAGTTTTAAAATATACAATTGTCTCTATGAATAGTTTCTAAAAAATTTAAATTTTAAAACGATGAAATTAACGGAAAACGATCTCAATTAATATTAATTTGGAATTATTAGGTATAGGAACTTTAATTATTTCATAATGCTGCATTTCCTCCGCAAAACATGCAATTTAAATGCAACAAAACTGATAGATACCCACCTAGCATTAAATAAATTGTGTAAATATTGAATAAAGATCTGTATGAAACAGTGAGTAGGTTGTAGCGTGTGTAGTGGCCAGCATACACTCATCATTTAAAACCGATCGAGCATATCTAAAACACACACTAACGAAGCATTGCATGCCACATTTGATGTATTCGGTACTTTGATACTATATCGGATTTTGAGGAGAGAATTCCTTAACTGTTATCGGCAACCTCATTACATTCATGGAAAACAGATATTGTACAATATTAACTATTCCGGGGGAGCACACACCGTATAAAGTATAGTCCATTCTTTTTAACCATCATATATTTGTCATTTAAAATTACTCAAATTGGTGCGGAGCGTCTGATTATGCTCTTGACATCATTTTATACAGTTAAAATTCCGATATAAGATAATTTAGTGTTTCATTTTCTATTTTACTTTAAATATATTGCGTACTTTCAATTGCATATCCATGCATGGTTGTCTTGCATGTTTCGATTTCCCATTTTTTTAAACAGTGTATACGAATTTATATATAAGATTTTGTAATCCTACGATTCGTTTATTTTCATCATTTCAATTTATCGCAGTATATGGACAATTAAAGATAACGTCTCACTTTCTTTGCTTCCACATGTTATTATTAAATCTATGTTCTCAGCAATATCGCTCAGACTAATCCCTCTGAGGGAAGTCCTAGTTATTAAAATATTCTCTGCCATGAGATAAGGAGCGGATTACTTTTCAAAAATTCTTGCACATATTTTGAAAAGTAAAACTCGCTAATTAGGCAGCAATGAATGGTATGCAGAAATTTTCATTACTATTGCCCTTTAGCATTTTCCTTATTTCCCTGGGTTAACAACACACCTTAATGCATTCGCGTCCCGTAATAATAACAAAAAATATATAACTGTCAAATATATAAGTGATAACTTTCCAAAAACTAAACTCTGAAACAAAAGGAAAACTGATATGATACTCAGGTATATTAGCCTTTGTTAGATAATAATTTAATAATCGACACCAGTAAAAGTATTTTGTGAATAATAAATACATTTTAAGTGTCAAAAGTAATGTCCCTGTGTATATCCTGCGTATTTCTAATCAAGTTGCAATCCAGTCATATTAGACGAACTGACAATTATTAAGAACATTGACAAATTTTATTTGTGTATGCTAAGAATGACGCATGAATAGTCTATGTTTTTCTGCAGTATAAATCTATATGAAAATAATCTTTCATTCTGTATTAGTAAAAATGCGTACACTCGATACAAAGTTACTAGAGATCAGCGAATTTCTCTGACGTTAGGGGGGCGACTTACGTTATGCAATCGCTGAGTTACTTAAGTCGAGTTTTTCTGTAAAGAAAATACTGGTGTATTCCCTAAAACTGTAGGCACTCTGCTAAAATACAGCAACTTATTTTGTTTGTTTTGTTTTATTTTCATTTTGTCCAAAAAAGTTCCCTTTTGTTGTTACTCAGATGTTATTGCTAATTTGTTGTTCCTGTACTTTTGTTGAATTACTATGCCTTATTGTTTGTTTTTAACTTCGTTTGTGTTTGTCACGACCAATTATCTGGGGAGGGGCTGAGATTGCCATACGCGGAGCAATACAACATTAAAGTTAAACTTGCAAAATAAACTTAATTTATGTTAGTTTTTGCGTTCTATTAGTTTGAGACAGCAAAGCGCCATCTCCTAGTGATATTTCATACTAAAATATTAAAAGGCAGTTTGAAAAAAAAGGTAGTTTAAACATTGAAAAGGGGTCCGAAGCGGAAAGCTTACTTCTTATACACACACCTCATCCCCCACCAAAAAAGGGTTTCACGTTTTATAATCTTTATAATGGTTAAAAAGCCATGTTCCCTCAGAACACTTTAATGCCTCCAAACCCAAGGGAAAAAAGTATCTTTATTGATAAACTGTAATAAAAATTTACATACATAAATTTACTTACATATTTTCATACATACATAAATAATTGTTAAATTTCTATATTGCTTTTTTATTTTTATGTTTTTAATTTCTTCTATCTTTACAAGAAGAAAGCATTGGATTCGTGAAAACGTTCTACTTCCGGTTTGCGACAGATTTACACGTTGTTGGGGGTCAAAGACCCTCAAAAACATGTTTTACCAAATGTCTGTCTGTGATTCTGTGACTCTGTCTGTCTGTGTGTATATGTCGCAAATTTTCTGTTCGCTCTATCTCAAGAACTAATGCACGGAATTTAATAAAAATTTATATGCTGGTATAAATTGGTGCTGATTAGTTTTTAATGTAAATCGCCCAACAGGTGGCACTGCTATGCTCCATTTTTCACGATTTCCGTAATAGCTCTCTATCTGAAGAACTAACGCACGGATTTTTTTTTAAACTTTCACATAGAGTTAGATCTTGACACAAGTTTTTGCTGTTAAGGTTTTGGTGTTAATTGCTCAATAGGTGGCGCTGCTTTGCTGGATTTTGGACGGTTTCTTTGCTGGATTTTGGACGGTTTCTTTGCTGGATTTTGGACGGTATAAGGATGTTGTTTTGCTGTATAAAGTCCTGCAACTAGGCCCTAATGACACGTTCGATGACTTTACTTAGAGAAGGGAGTACAGAAATAGGTCTATAGTTAGTAGGTTTAGAGAGATCAGTTCCAGGTTTGGGTATGGGTGAAATGATAGAAAGTTTCCATGGTTTAAGGAAGTAATTAAATTTAAGGATAGAGTTAGTTAGGTTGGTTATATAGATAATACAGTTAGAAGGAAGATTTTTTAAGAGCAGCGTTGGAAATTTTGTCGTAACCTGGGGTCTTGCGTTTTTTCAATTTCTTTATAATATTATGGATAACAATAGGCTGAATAGTGGGGGGGGGTCATCAGGGGGGACGGCTAGGAAATTGCGAACAGTTTAACTAACCTCATCAAGATGGTCCTGGCTAGCGAAGGTTGGGTTCGGAGAGAATTAATTATTAGACATTGAATCCGACATCTAATGTCTAATAATTATCGGGCAGAATTTTCCGGTACGAATTGATTTTCCCAACATGACATGACTTTCCGATCGACACAATAATTTCCGTTCTGCATGTTTCTACGATACATTTCATTAATATTAATTAATAAGTTATGATTGAAAATTATTAGCTATGCTATATTTAAAAGACATTTTGCACTTTCATTTCAAACCTAAAATGTCTCATAAGTGGAAAAAAAGAACAGGTTGATAGCGGAAGTCTGCATTAAAAGTTAAAACTGCAATAAAATAAGTTATTGAAAAAAAACATATCGATTTGTGCTGTAAAATCATATATTACAAATATAATTTTCATATAAGGTTATAATTATAAATTTTAATTTGGTAAAATTGAATACAGGGAGGAAAATCTTTGTGTCCCATCCATCCCTATTAGTGTCCCATTCATCCCTGCTGTGGGGATGATTGGGACAGGGAGGAACGTTTTCTTGATTTCATAATATTTTTATGAATAAATCATAATCTAGAATAAATATTGTTCATATATATTGGCAAATATCTAATGTATGAAATGTGATATATAATATTGATAGTAACTTAAATAAAGAAAATAAAAAAAAAATATTTTTTGAAAATGTCCCATTCATCCCCCACCTCCCCTATAGCATCTATGCCCTTCTAACCATGTATTGTGTTAAAAAAAGTTTATTGGTCTTTAGCATTTTAAAAAAAGGTATTTTTTAATGCCCAAATTCGCGTTTTTCGTTTTTACTGTACTTCTAAAAATCCGCATCCGTTTTCCGGATAGGAATACAAAAATCGAAAAAATACCACAAATTCTAGGAACGTTAGGATGGATTTTCGTTTAAGGGAAGACAAGACAAGGTGCAATCCTATGGAAAATATGCCAGCTTTAAGAGTCGTTTCCTCGAAAACTACGCGACCAATTTTGACGAAATTTGAAATCCACATTCACTGGATTATGCTCAAGATTTATAGCAAACTGTTTTTTCTGCGACTAAAACTTTTTTATTTTAAAGGAGGGGTGTCAAACTGTGGCCCGCAAATACCACTAAAATTTTAAAGAAATTGTCTACAAGTTGAACCGCAGGAATTCGACGATTAGATAAGGCAAAGGTAACTATAAAATTTTAGTGGTATCCGGCGGGCCACAGTTTGACACCCCTGTTTTAGAGTAATGTCAGTTTTTCAAAAATTTTCCATTTTTCAGAATTTTTTTTTCTGACTAATTATATTTTTTAAATTGTCTGCCATACGCGATCGTATATTTATGCTCTGCCAACAAAAAAATTAATAAAATCGCTCGAGCACTTTATGGAATAATGGGATTTTTACCCTAAAGGTACGATTTTTCAGTAGAGATGAGAACTTTCACTTCTTTCTAACTCGTTCTAACTTTTTAACAGTTCTTGCACAAATTTATCAAAGATATGAATTAAAATTTATATAAACACTTGGATAACATTTAGTTTCATATAATAAATGAGGTAATGTTTTAACCCTTATCTGTTCTATGTAAATTCCCGCATGACTTCTGGAGCAGCATAACTTACACAATTTTTTTCGGTGTACAACACTTTTTATAAGAAAGACTTTTACTTGTACTGAACAGGTAATCAGCATTGAGGGGTTTCCTAGCTGATAACAGCTTAACACCCAGACTAGGAAATTGAAATGTCTTATGTTTTAATGAGCCATTGGGATAAAGTTAAACTATAGCAAAGCTACTAGAAGAGTACAAAGTTAACTAAAGAAAATAAAGAAGTTTAAGAAGGAAAGAAATAAAAAGTGAATTTTTAAGTTAAAACTTAAGATAATAGAAAGTTAATGATAAATCTTAATAAAATACAAGAATCTTAAAAATATATCAAGTCAAACTGTAGTTAAAGAACTACTGTAGGGAAATTAGAAAGTTAAAGTTAGTACAGTTCAGAGAAACTCTCACCAAGCATGGGCAAGAAAAGCTAGGGTGGCAAAGACCACATTATCCTCCAAAAAAAGGGACTAATCAGGGCCATACATATTGTTTTTATAAGTTTTACAATTTTTATGGTCTCTATAGCTTATAGAGAGGTTTTTTTTTATATAAAAGTTATAAGAAGAGAAAAAAATTTTAAAGGCAAAAGTAGCGTGATTCACCCAGATGTTACTTAGTGTCCATAATCATGGAAAACCGGGGACGTTTCCGGTGGTGGTGTTCAAATGCGTCATAATCCGGTAGCTCCGCTAGGATTTCATTACGGAGGTCGAAAACTTTATCATAGACTTTTTTGGCTAGATCGTTTATACGCTTACGCAAGGTAGTAGTTTTTAAGTCTCTTCGGACCGTGGAGTTGCGAAGATAACGAGATGCGTTACGGACAGTACGCAGGTTGGAATTGTGCAAGCGACTAAAGCTGTCCATAGTAGTCTTACAAGTGAAGCTCCAGATCGGACTGGCATAGGTTATGATGGGAAGGATGCATGAATTATAGAGAATTAATTTATCGTGTACTGACAAGGTTTTGTTGTTAAGGAGAGGTTTTATACAGTTAAAGGCACCAGCGACTTTACCTCTAATGGAAAAAATGTGCTTATTCCAAGTTAAGCGGCGGTCCAGAATGACCCCAAGATACTTTGCCTGGTCTGACCAAGGGATGACAGTGTTATGAATAATAATTCTACTAGGAAATGTTAGTTTGCAAGAGAAGTATACTGCAGTAGTTTTAGTTTCATTTATTACGACGCGCGAAAGCATACACCAGTTCATGAAGTCATCAATATGTGTCTGTAGGTGCCTGTATAGAGTATACGGGTGGTGTGCTGAAGCATAAATACAGGTGTCATCGCATAAAGAGCGAGGTATCTGCGCAAAGAGCGTGGGATATCATTAAAGAAAATGTTAAATATGAATGGGCCCAACACGCTCCCCTGGAGGATGCCCGCTAGGATAAGAAGAATAATAGAAAGAATGTTGTTTATGCGGACTTGAAAAGAGCGGTCGCAAAGGTACGAATATATTAAATGTATAAGTCTGGGATGAAATCCGAGCTGAATTAGTTTGTAAATGAGGCCCACATGCCAGGCCTTATCAAATGCCTTTGCGACATCAAGAAAAATGGCAGCCGCGGCAATTTTCGCATTGAGTTTCTCGCTGAGAAACTCAACAACCCTAAGAAGCTGGAGTTGTGTCGAGTGTTTTGAGCGAAAGCCAAACTGCTCGGGCATGAGAATTTTGTGATGTTGAATGAAATCCTGCAACTGAGTACGAATGACACGTTCCACTACTTTACTGATTGACGGTAGCAAGGAGGTAGGTCTGTAATTAGTGAGGTCAGAAAGATTAGTTCCAGGTTTTGGAATGGGAGAGATTATAGAAAGTTTCCAAGGTTTAGGGAAGTAGCTATATTTTAAGATAGCGTTAGTGAGGTCAGTAATATATATTATGCAATTAGGGCGAAGGTTTCTAAGAGCAGAGTTAGTAATTTTATCGTATCCTGGGGTTTTACGCTTTTTGAGTTTTTTGATAATATTGTGGATAACTATAGGTTGAATTTTAGGGGAGAGGATCTTGAGGGGGGGTAGCCAAAATGTTACGAACTGTCTCGTTGACATGATCAATTTGAGCTTGGTTTGCAAGGGTAGGATTAGGAGAAAATTGGGTGGCATAAGAATTAGCAAGCATGTTAGCTTTTTTCTTGGTCAGTGTATGCAGTAAAATTGTTAGTTGTGAGAGGGGGTATAGGAGTGTAATGTTTATTCAATTTGCGTTTAAGAATCCAGAGAGTTGTCCTTCCAAGATAAAGTTTTGAGAAAATTATTCCAATTTTTCTGTTTTTCTTTGTAGAGACTGTTTTTAATTTTATTGTTTAACCTATTGAGAAGGTGTTTAATGGAGGGGTCTCTTGAATTTTGAAATTGTCGCCGGAGCCGATTACGCTATTTGATAAGATTGTAAATATAGCGGAGTGGGACGAAGGCAAAATTATTTTTGAAAGTATTAAATGTGGAAAAATTTTGAGCGTTAGTGATGTGAGAGTCGAGATGTTCAACAGCCGCATCAATGTCATTGGTATTATTAATTTCTGGGAAGGTGATGTCCTGAGAATTAAGATAATTAGTGAATTTATTCCAGTCAATAGCCACGGAAGGGTGGGGGAGAAAGAGGATTAATTATATCAATTTTAAAGCAAACAGGTAAGTGATCAGAAGAGAGATCGTTAATAACTGTAGAGTAGATAGGGTAGGGAAGATTTTTGGAAGATCAGAAAGAGCAAGATCTATGATAGAGTCCCGGGCACCAGGCACTGTGGTAATGTGTGTTGGTCTGGGTGGTGCATGAAGATTTAATTTTAAGTTTTGGACTAAATTGTGAAGAGAGGCACACCGCCGAGAATTGCCGTGGTAATTCCAGCGTCTGCTTTTGGCGTTGTAATCGCCTAGGAAAAAGCAGTGGTGATGTTGAGAAAAAAGCTGTGTAAGACTATTAACAGGTAAGTTACCAGTGGGTTGAGCATAAATAGAAGCTAATTTAATATTGATATGAGGAAGTTGTAGATTTATACTAGTGTACTCAAGGTCATTAAAGGTGTGGTTGTGCGATTGGTAGTGCGGAAGATGGTTTTTATGTAAATAGCGGTGCCTCCTCTGTGCGTACCATCCGCACGAGCTGTATGGAATAGCCTGTACCCAGGGATGTTAATATTGAAAGTGGGGCTGAAAGTCTCTTGCAAGAAAATTACATCAATTTGGGGATGTTCGTGAATAAAGAATTTAAGTTCGTTAAGCTTAGTCTGCAAGGAGTTACAGTTCTAGGAAAGAAAAATTAATGAGGAAAAGGAAGAAGAGGAATTACTCATCATTAAATGTGTTAAATTCCGTGGCTAAGGTTTCTATAGAACTCATAAGGAGTATTTTTTCTATTGGGTCTTGTATATTTTTATTTTGGTTAGCAATATTTTTGAAACACTGGATGAATTTGTTAAATTTCAGGAGCTCTTTCATCTCCTTGAAGGTCTTGAATATTTCTTTGAGGTCATTAGCATAATTAGAGCTAGTGGGTTGTTCTGGTGTTGCTTTTTGAGTGCCATTTGGCTTATTTTGTGTAATGTTTTCAGAATTTGGGTCTTGGGTGGGAGAAGGGAGCGGAGCCGGGGCTTCAGTGGTTTCTTTAGATATTTCTTCAGGTTTTTTGGCCTCTGGCTTACGGACATAGTTATAAGTTGATAAAAGTTCTGCCATTGCATTCGGAATGGTTTTAGGATTATCTTTACGGATGGTTTTGGAGTCCTGCTGTTTTTTGTGAAACTGGGGAGGGGGGGGTTAAAGCAACCGCGGTAAGTAGCCACGTGGGCACCATGACAATTTTAACATTTGGGGATGATCTTACCAATTTATTGCACTGGGAAGTTAGATGTTCTTCAGAAGATTTGGCGCATTTTGGCGGCAGGCGGCAAATCTCGCTGGAATGACCAAATTTCTGGCAACGATAGCATTGCTTAACAATGTTAGTGCCTTTAACCCCTTCGCGACGGGAGCCTTTTACGAAATGTTTATTACTTTGCCACCGGTTTTAAAAAACAGAAGTTTGTGCCTATTCAAATCGGGAAAATGCTCGAATTAAATAAGGCAAATTTTACAGTAAAATTTTACAGGTGAGGATAAACGAGGATCCTTAGGCCTATTTCCGGCACGTATACGTGTCGCTCGTCTCCAAGGGGTTAAAGCGCTCAATGTTTACTCTAATGTAGCAAATTTCATGGATTTGGTAAAGTTCTTCGAATTTATCGCGTGGAAGATCATTGACGACGTAGAGGGGCACTGGTCGACCGGTTTTCCTACTTTTCATCATCGATGCTCTATTGGCCACGAAATTATGCACTTTCAGAGCTTCAATTATGACCTGGGGGTCGGTATAGGGGGGGGGGGATTCCCCTAATGACAACATTCCTGGGTCGCTGTTCCGCGGGGCTCACGGTTGTATAAGGAATTATTTTGGAATCAAGATAGTCTTGGGTTTTACGGAAATCTACATCAGTTTTACAATGAATTTTAAGTAGTTCTCCATCAAGTTTAATCATGGGATTGCTGTCATTAAGTTTTTTAATTTCACTTGCAAGCTCTGTCCACTTGCCTTTGAACTCAATATAGAAGGGGTGAATTTATAGTTTTTTAGGGCTACATCAGTAGTAGAGCTATCGGCTGACTCTCCTTGACGGGGCTCAGTTGAATCCATATTATTTTCATCAAGATATTTTTCTAAAATATGGGCATATTTATTCTTTAAGGGAATAGTAGATTTAAGTTCATTTCTTCTACGTTTTAGGTTATTAGCAGGGGTGAAGGCGTCGTCTGTGTTCACCACAATTGTCTTAAGTTTTGTTAAGATATCAATTAGATGATAATCATGTTCATAGATAAAAGTTTTAAACTCTCTTCACTGACTTAATTTATGGGGCTCAAATGGCTCATTGAACAAAAACATAAGATTATTAAGAAGATTACTCACCCAAGTCTTGTGTTGAGGATCTGTCAGGTAGTCATCTTTGCTTGAACGTCTCATTATGTAGTTGTTACAATCTTGTAAGAATTGCTGCACTATCAATCTATGTACTTCATCCGTTACTCCGGGAAATTCCATCCACGCAGCAGCCAAATTCGATTTTTCTTCGCCATTTAGGATGCGAAGTGCATTATCAGAAAATTTAAGTGGGTCCTCAGTACCCATTATTGACGTCGGTGAACCCTCTATCGTTCACTACTTTGATGCATCAAGTCCATAAAACAGTTACTTATTCGTACGAACCAGCCACTATTAAATGTCGCTATCAGCACCACAACTCATTTGAAAATACTCGCAAAAGATCACGCACGTTCTTAAAACATAGAACTGCGTCTACGATCTCCTGAAAATAAAACGATCAGCACTGAGAAAACGCGTCCGTTCTCTCCAGAAGCTACCAACCTATTTTTTAGTGATACGTGTGTGTGTTTTACCTGTAGTTTGACAATCTGTGTATACTACAAACTTTATTTTAAAAATATAGTGGTGCAAGTAGAATTTAAAAATAGAAAAAAGTATAAAATTTATGTGAATGGGCGTGGTCCCCAAGTCTGTGTATTCCCTTGAAATTTAACGATTATTTCTAATGGTCAGAAAAAATGGGCATACTAATAAATTCAGGTAGGTTCAAAGAACTGTTTAAGCTAATAAAACAAAACTCAATTTTTTTCAAAAATTTTACTAATGTCCTTCCTTAATCTATAAAATATCATCATTTCTGCGCACCGTTCAAAGAAATAATAATAGTTTATCTAACGCTATTGTTACCTGTGTCAAAGGACATCTTTTAACGTTTTGATTTATGTTTATTTTGCTCGTTGTTTTTTAGTGTAATAAGCATAAAAAAGTTTTCAATGTATTAAAATGGTTTGCAATTGTTTCAATCTAAAAATTACAAATGAAAAACCATAGTCGAAATCTTTTAAACTGTGTCAGGTGACACTGGACGAAATAGTGTTAATAAAATAATGGTAGCACAAATTGCAAGAATTGTTTGAGTTTTATTGTTTATTTCACAAATTAATTTATTAAAGATGTTTAAATATACACTGCATCACCATAACGATGATCTCAGGATTTCAGAATGAAATTTTAAAAATCATACAAAATACATAAAGAGAAATACTTACTTCATTCATTTATTATCATTTTTAAATCTGTATTCAATATTTTGTTAAAAATAGAAACTTTATAGTAAATAAAATGTTATATTTTAAATAATATGGATGAAATTCTTTATTTTTCTATTACATTCTAGAGAAATTTCATTTTAACGCGATTTAACACATCACTACATTGGCCAAACATAAACTGTGTACATTGTATAAAATATATTAATATATTTTTTTTTTCAGAATGTATGGTTGCGGGATTCCTATGCAATATCCTTAACCCATTTTCATATTTATATTTTTTAAAAAACATCTAGATCCCCTTTCCACAAAAACAGTAATAAAATATTTAATTACACATATTATTATTCGAAGAGAACACCGTGTATTAGATATTAACTGAAAAGGATTTCATTCATTCACAAGTTTTGGGTCCATAATTTCTATATTTATTTAATGAAAGCTTTTATTATTATTTTTTTTACACGGCCATCCAATTTAAAACTATTTATCCATAGAATTTGATATTTTGTGCATGCCGATCAGTGAAAGTATCCGTTCAGATAATCTCTTTCCATTTGTTTTATATTTTAGAATTTTTTCGTATCTTTTGAACAATCTTTATAAAATATATTGCGATAGAAACATATATGTTCACACTATTTTACTCGATAACGTAAAATATAGCAGAGTGAGACTGAATTTTGACATCTTTACAGTGCATTATTTATCTTTCCATCATTAAATACACGCAACTTCTTTTATGTGGAGTATTTGGACTATAAAAATGTCAAACGTTGACGATAAGAAGTTGAGAAAGCTTGAAAAATAAAAATAAAAGAAATACAGACATGACATTTTTCTCTAAACTGTTTTATCTAAGAAAGAATAGTGTATGTTACTGTATATATTGTTAAAAAAATCACGTAATCATGCGCTATAGATAGCATGCATATAAAACATTTAGAAACTAAAAAGAATAGCAGTTTAATTACGATTAAGCTTTATATTAGTGTATATACGAATCATGACTATGTATTTTTATATAATGCTTCACCTAATTCAATACATTTCTATTTTGAAATGGATCACTTACTATTTCAAATGTAAATTTCGTATTTATTATAGTAGGTAGATTTCGTAAGAAATACAACCTATTACACTCTTCCCTATGTTGGAATTTCTGAAAACTTTTTGCAGATCTACGCCGATCATCAGCCTTAGGATCCGAAATCACCCCATTTAAAAACGTTATCTATCTATCTATCTATCTCTACATATATAATACTTTTAATAGGTGTATTAAGAAAACAAGCTAGGTGCATCAGGTGCAAAGTATCTCTTATATGCACTAAGTAAATATAGTTTTATCTTAAAAGTATGAGAATCATGAAAATTATGAAAAGAGTGTGCAAAACGTAACAATAGAACTATTAAACTACTGAAACGAGAAATAATAAATACACACAACTCCTTGCTCGTCGGAGCGTGGGAGGAGTCAAAAAGTTGGTACGTGTGAAACAAAAAAATTAAGTCTTTTTCATGTCCGGAATTAAATTTTTTTTTCTCTGTGTAAAATGGGGAAAAAAATCTTTATTTTTTTCCCATTAAAATAATCAGTAAGGATTTCATAAAGGGAAAAAGTGCTTAAAAATATTTTTTTTTTAAATTTAAATTATCCATTTTTATTCATCTTTTCTAACAAAACCAGTGTTGCCAGATTGGGGATTTTTTTGGCCCCAGACTGTTGATTGCCACCGCTTTTTTGAAATAGAAAAATTCGGCATATTTAAAAATAGATTATCAATTCTGAAAAGTAAGCTGAATTATACTACTTTAAAAAAGTGGTGACAGTCAAATAATCTGAATTAAAAAAGTCCCTAGCCTGGCAACACTTAACCCCTTGAGGGGGAAGCAAAAATGTCTCTAAATATGTAATTCTCAACGGAATAATCGAAAAACTTTATTTTTAAATAAGGAAAAGCAATTTTTCAACGATTTTCCTCCAAAGTTAAAAATATAAAATTTAGTTAAAATTTTCTGGTGAGAATCTTGTTTAAATTAGGTGGGATATATTTTGTCCCACCGCCCCTCAAGGGGTTAACAAAACAGTCTGTCCAGATAACTGTAAGCATAGTTTTCAATTTAAGGTTTTAAATAATATCATTTGAAATAACATTTTTAGCTGGTTTTATGTAATCATAAAACCTAGTATTTAACTCGTTAGGCCTAAAACACTAAAATATTTATTTATTATTTTTATATTTTAAGATTAAACTTTGTACACTGAAATTGTAACCACTGTTACTGTAACTTTTCTTACCAAAGAAACAACTTCCATTGTCACAAACAGAGGGTACTACTGAGCTTACTTGTAGATAGGAATAGGGGAGATGGGGGCACATATGAAAAGTTCGCATAAATATAGATTTTTCTCATAGCTGGATTAATTTCTATAAAAAAAAAAAACTACTCGATAAACTCTATCGAGTAGGTTTTTTTTTAGAATTGATAACCTTATTTTTCAGAATTGATAATCTATTTTTAAATATGCCGAATTTTTCTATTTCAAAAAAGCGGTGGCAATCAACAGTCTGGGGCCAAAAAAATCCCCAATCTGGCAACACTGGTTTTGTTAGAAAAGATGAATAAAAATGGATAATTTAAATTAAAAAAAAATATTTTTAAGCTTTTTTTCCCTTTATGAAATCCTTACTGATTATTTTAATGGAGAAAAAAAAAAAGATTTTTTTTTTCCCATTTTACACAGAGAAAAAAAAAATTTAATTCCGGACATGAAAAATACTTATTTTTTTTGTTTCACACGTACCAATTTTTTGACTCCTCCCACGCTCCGACGAGCAAGGAGTTGTGTGTATTTATTATTTCTCGTTTCAGTAGTTTAATAGTTCTATTGTTAAGTTTTGCGCACTCTTTTCATAATTTTCATGATTCTCATACTTTTAAGATAAAACTATATTTACTTAGTGCATATAAGAGCTGCTTTGCGCCTGATGCACTGAGCTTGTTTTCTTAATACACCTATTAAAAGCATTATATATAGAGAGATAGATAGATAGATAGATAACGTTTTTAAATGGGGTGATTTCGGATCCTAAGGCTGATGATCGGCGTAGATCTGCAAAAAGTTTTCAGAAATTCCAACATAGGGAAGAGTGTAATAGGTTGTATTTCTTACGAAATCTACCTACAATAATAAATACGAAATTTACATTTGAAATAGTAAGTGATCCATTTCAAAATAGAAATGTATTGAATTAGGTGAAGCATTATATAAAAATGCATAGTCATGTTTCGTATATACAGTAATATAAAGCTTAATCGTAATTAAACTGCTATTCTTTTTAGTTTCTAAATGTTTTATATGCATGCTATTTATAGCGCATGATTACGTGATTTTTTTTAAACAATATATACAGTAACATACACTATTCTTTCTTAGATAAAACAGTTTAGAGAAAAATGTCATTGATAATATACCATGTCTGTATTTCTTTTATTTTTATTTTTCAAGCTTTCTAAACTTCTTATCGTCAAAGTTTGACATTTGTATAGTCCAAATACTCCACTAAAAAGAAGTTGCGTGTATTTAATGATGAAAAGATAAATAATGCACTGTAAAGATGTCAAAATTCAGTCTCACTCTGCTATATTTTACGTTATCGAGTAAAATAGTGTGAACATATATGTTTCTATCGCAATATATTTTATAAAGATTGTTCAAAAGATACGAAAAAATTCTAAAATATAAAACAAATGGAAAGAGATTATCTGAAAAGATACTTTCACTGATCGGCATGCACAAAATATCAAATTCTATGGATAAATAGTTTTAAATTGGATGGCCGTGTAAAAAAAAAATAATAAAAGCTTTCATTAAATAAATATAGAAATTATGGACCCAAAACTTGTGAATGGATGAAATCCTTTTCAGTTGATATCTAATACACGGTGTTCTCTTCGAATAATAATATGTGTAATTAAATATTTTATTACTGCTTTTGTGGAAAGGGGATCTAGATGTTTTTTAAAAAATATAAATATGAAAATTGGTTAAGGACATTGCATATGAATCCCGCAACCATACATTCTGAAAAATATATATATTAATATATTTTATACAATGTACACAGTTTATGTTTGGCCAATGTAGTGATGTGTTAAATCGCGTTAAAATGAAATTTCTCTAGAATGTAATAGAAAAATAAAGAATTTCATCCATATTATTTAAAATATAACATTTTATTTAATATAAATTTTCTATTTTTAACAAAATATTGAATACAGATTTAAAAATGATAATAAATGAATGAAGTAAGTATTTCTCTTTATGTATTTTGTATGATTTTTAAAATTTCATTCTGAAATCCTGAGATCATCGTTATGGTGATGCAGTGGATACTTAAACATCTTTAATAAATTAATTTGTGAAATAAACAATAAAACTCAAACAATTCTTGCAATTTGTGCTACCATTATTTTATTAACACTATTTCTTCCAGTGTCACGTAACACAGTTTAAAAGATTTCGATTTATGGTTTTTCATTTGTAATTTTTAGATTTAAACAATTGCAAACCATTTTAATACATTGAAAACTTTTTTATGCTTATTACATTAAAAAACAACGAGCAAAATAAACATAAATCAAAACGTTAAATTCAAGGTTCGCACACTCCTTGGAATTTCCAAGGACTCTGACACCACTATTAATGATAAGAAAATTTACATTTAATTTTTAAAACACGGACATCGCAACCCCCGCCTTTATTCACAGATTTTGCAATATTTTCCTGCAGTGAAATACTTTCAAAATACTGTTAAAATTTAGTGGTAAAACTGTACGAACCCTGGTTAAAAGATGTCCTTTGACACAGGTAACGATAGCGTTAGATAAACTGTTATTATTTCTTTGAAGGTGCGCAGAAATGATGATATTTTATAGATTAAGGAAATACATTAGGCTGAATCCATATCAACTCAGGCAGGGGGGTTACCTTCATAGTCTCAGAAGTTTTTGAATTGAACATATGTTAAAATTTAAGAAAAAGTAAGATACTTGTATATTTTCATTTTGCCCAAAAAAATTCCTGGCCCGAGATACAGGCCGCCAAAGATGACATCCCCGGCATCCTTTCTCATTCGCGATTTTCGATAAAAATTTTAAAGTGCTCTATCTCTAGAATGGTGCAAGATATTTTGTTGCAGTTTATTTTATTTTAAAGATAATATTCTTCTTTTTAAAATGGTACACCCAATTTTGAAAAATGTATTCAACTTTTCTTGTGGCAACCTTTTGAAAAAAAAAAAATTTTTCAAAAAAAATTTTTTTTTTTAAATGCCAATCTCAAAAATTTTGATTTTTTTGCTGTTGATTAGTACCATTGGGAACTACCTTCACTGTAAAGGAGAACTTCCACTTTTGAGTTTAACAAATTTTAGAAACATTTAAAAAATTCAGATAATTTTACAGGAACTGTATATATACAGTTCCAGTAAAAGTCACTGAATGTTTGCTTATTTGTATCATATTTGTAAGAATAAGCCTACTATATATCCTAAGCAAATTAGAAATTGCAATATCAAATGTGGCAAATGAGGTGCGTGCATACTATAAGTAGTTTTATAAATATTCAGATCTTGGTGCAATAAATGTTACACTCTTAGGCAAAAAGGCATGAATACAAAATTTACTATGACTCTATATATTAAATTCAGTAATACGGAAGTAATATGAATCCATCTTAAAAAGATTTAATCGCCATGGCAACCTAGAATCATTACCTATCATGGTATATCCTTGAATCAATTATGTATTATAGGTTTTTTAAATATAATGAAGAAAACTTTTATTAATATCTTTTGTTTTCATTTGATTTTCATAGCATTTGAAGTGATACATACTTTATTTTCAATACCGAACATAGTTAAACAATCTAAATAACTTATATCAATTACACAGCAATACAAACTATATTAATATAAGTTAAAGTTCAGACAGATGGGCAGACAAATCGAATCCATAAAGACTTTCAACTATGTTGGAAATTGTTAAAAATACATAAATAGGTCGGAATTTGACTTTTAGAAATTTATGTCAATAGACGGAAGCATACTTGAATACTTTCATACAACCCTGTATTTTACCTACTACTTTATATACATGCCACTATTTAGCTAATATTTAAGATTAAAACATCCTTAAAACCAGTGAAATAACACTTCCAGAGATTATAATCCATAGACGGCCATGTATCTAATTCTTTGCGTGGACCTGTATATCCTTTTATCTATATTCTACAAACATATCTTAGTATACTAAATGTAGTTCAGTGTAAAACTGCATAACTCATTTAAAAATCACCTTTAAGCTACTTTCATTCATACTCAGTAACCCTTAAGATTTCTTTTGTGTAGCCCTGTATATGATCTACAGCATTTATGCACACAACGTAATATGGAAAAATTTAGTTAAAAACTCATATCGCATCTAAAAATGCACTTCCAGCAATTATCGTTAATATACAGTATTTCAGATGAAGTAAAGTATCCGAAATCTTTTGTGTGTCCCTGTAAATACTATGCACTTTCTATTACATAGGAAGTAATTTGTTGTAAACCTCATCAACATATATCAATTTCATTATATGTGAAAGAATTTAACGTAATTAAAATATGCCGCAAACAATATTCCCCTTATACCATTATGTAATGGAATTCTTTTAGAATATGGAACCATCCAGATTATTCCAGAGTGTAACAAAACCTTCTATAACAATGTGGAACCATCCAGATGATTCTATGTATGTTGGGCCTAGTACACAAAAGGAGGTACCTTAATTCACGGTTCATTTGTTGACAGACAAGCAAAGAGAGCTAATAGTTCATCAAATTTGTGGTCAAAAAGTATTTTATAAGCTTTTGTGACAATTTTTTTGTTGTGTTTTGTGGAAAGGACTGAGTTTGAAATGGCTTCTGATTGGGGCCACATGAGAGTAAGGTGTGCTGATTATTTGCATATCCATAAAAAAGTGATATATAAGACTAGCAAAAAAAACAGACTTTATTCAGGTTGGGAATAGTAGTGCTCATTTCAAGGCTCTATTTCAAAGTGAAGATGTTTCCAGTGATGACTTTCTGTGTTCTAAATGCTTTGACAAAATATCAAACATGACATTAAATGAACTTAAAAAAGAAGTCTCCCATGGTGTGGATGATGAAGATTTTGTATCTGCAGCAGAAGAATTAAACTCCCTGAATCGGTCAGCGACAGAGGTTGGTGTTAGTCCTGTTAAGAAACCATGGTCAGTGAAATCAAGCCATAAGCTATATGCATCAAGAAAGTGCGTAGAAATTGCTGAAGCTGTGGGTGAGTGCACCAAACGAAAATTGACCAAACTCTTCAATGTTGAAATTCCATCTTCAGAAGAAAATGAACCTAAAGAAACTTGTGAAACTTGCCAGGAATTTATATATAATATAAATTCAGCTGTTGAATCATGTGAATCTTACAATGAAAAGGTGCAACTGCTAACAATCGTCCCAGCATCCCTTTCAAAGGTACAAATTTTGCACCATATTCCATTTGCAACAAAACACATGGTGGAGAAAGCAAGAAATTTGAAGGCTGCTAAAGGAGTGTTTGGAAGAGTGAATCCCTATTATGGTCACCCTGTGAATGAAGCTGATATTCACATTGCAGAGTCATTTTATCTGGAAGATAAATGGGACTGTTCTCGTCAGAGCGCCTGCAAAAAGGATACTATCACTGTAACAGTTGCAGGAGAAAAAGTGGTGAAAGTGAAAAGATATATGACCCGCAGTATTAAGGAAACTTTTGCCACTTATAAGAAGGAACATCCAGAATTCCATATTGGAAGATCTAAATTCTATGCTCTACGACCAAAATGGGTGGTTCCTCACCCACAAAGGGATGCCTGTTTATGTGTGTACTGTGCCAATTTTGAACTTTGCGTAGTAACTTTGAAGAACTTACTTGCAGGCATGACGTATGACACTTTGGTTGGCCACGTAAAGTCTTTAGTTGTCTGTGATGTAGAGCGAGAAGCCTGTTTGTTTCAGGAATGTGGTGACTGTCCTGGAAAGGGAGGACTCTCGTTACAGACACTTGGTCTGGAAGACACAGTAGATGACACTTCTGAAGTTGTATATGCCATATGGGAGGAAAATAAACTCATTAAGAAAACTGTTTCCATTGATACCTTCATTGATGAACTTCGGAAATGGACTGTGAAAGTAATAACACACCAGTATCTCAAGAAATTGCAACAACAACACATTGCAGAAGTGAAGAGATGTGTAGAAGTTGAACAATTATGTTTCGTGCTTCACTGTGATTTTGCTGAGAATTGGTCCGTGATTCTACCACAAGAAGTACAGGGATATCACTGGAGTAATGATCAGATATCAATTTTCACAGGAGTCGTATATTTTCAAAACAAGACCACAAGTGTTGCAGTTATAAGTGATGACAGAGGACATGACTCGGCACATGCACTGCTGGCAATAAGCAAAATTCAAGAACAGCTGCAATCAAAGCCAGAAAAGATCATCATTATTTCTGATGGTGCCCCTAGTCACTTCAAAAATCGTTGCCAGCTGTTTGAAGTAAATAAGTCACTTGTACCAATGGAGTGGGTATACAGCGCTACTGGACATGAGAAGGGGCCTTGTGATGGTGTAGGAGGCCTGCTGAAACACCATGCTACAAAACATAATCTTTCCAGGCCAAGTATAGAGGCAATTCAGAATGCCGAGGATTTTACGAGGGTGGTAAAGTCATACACATCAACAGCCCTCATCCTGTTACCTAAGGAGGAAGTTGAAGAATTCCGCCAGCAGAAAATAAAAGAATGGTCCAACAAAACTGTACCTGTGAAAGGAATTCAGAAGACACATGTGTGGATTCATAGTGATGGGCGAACCTATATTGCACGAACTTTACACACCAAGAAAGAAGAAATTTCATTTGTCCAACCAAGATCTCTAACACAACAGGAAGATATTCAGATTCACAATTTACAAAAAGGGATGTTTGTGGCCTGTATATATGACTGTGAGTGGTGGATTGCGGAGGTCATAGATATCAGTTGTGAGTTAAGTGAAATCGTTGTGAACTTTATGCTCCCACATGGACCGGGTGCTGGATATAGATTTCCACCTGCTAGACAGCAACACCACCACCAGTGCTCACTTCCAATTCACAATATTTTAAAAATTGTGGAAGCCCCAGTTCCTATTGGTTTAACAGGAAGGCATCACTCAATATCAAAGGAAGATACTGATGCAGTTCAACAGATTTTTAGTTCATTAAATTTCTAATTTCAGTTCTAAGCAGAATACACAGGAAGTGGTATGTTTTGGAACTTGTACATATGTATTATAAGTTTTAGTATGTTTTTGTAAGTTTTTTTAAAGCTATCTGTTTCTTATATTTATTAAGAAATAAAATGCCATGTCAAAGAAGACTAGATTTTGATTTCATGAGACCAATATGTGACTGTCGTAACGGAAACGGGTAAAATATATGGCAAAATTTGACATTTGTTTCTATAACTTGTCAAAATCAAAAGTGGAAGTTCTCCTTTACAGGGAAGGTAGTACTCAATGGTATTGATCAACAACCAAAAAATCAAAATTTTTGAGATTGGCATTTTCAAAAAAAATTTTTTTTTTGAAAAAAAAATTTTTTTTCAAAAGGTTGCCACAAGAAAAGTTGAATATATTTTTCAAAATTGGGTATATAATTTTAAACAGGAGAATATTATCTTTAAAATAAAAAAAAAATGCAACAAAATATCTTGCACCGTTCTAGAGATAGAGCACTTTAAAATTTTTATCGAAAATGGCGAATGGGAAATGGTGCTCAGGATGCCATCTTTGGCGGCCTGTATCTCGGGCCAGGAATTTTTTTGGGCAAAACGAAAATGTACAAGTATCTTATTTTTTCCTCAATTTTAACATATGTTAAATTCAAAAACTTCTGAGACTATGAAGGTAAGATTTTTTCTTTGGCTGCCTGAATTGACATGGATCATACCATTAGTAAAATTTTTGAAAAAAATTGATTTTTGTTTTATTAGCTTAAACAGTTCTTTGAAGCTACATAAATTTATTAGTATGCCCATTTTTTCTGACTATTAGAAATAATCGTTAAATTTCAAGGGAATACACAGACTTGGGGACCACGCCCATTCACATAAATTTTACGCTAACATTTTATACTTATTTCTATTTTTAAATTCTACTTGCACCACTATATTTTTAAAATAAAGTTTGTAGTATGCACAGATTGTCATCTTTATGCGGACGACACCTGTATTTATGCTTCGGCACACCACCCGTATACTCTATACAGGTACCTACAGACTCATGTTGATGACTTCATGAACTGGTGTATGCTTTGGCGCGTTGTCATAAATGAAACTAAAACTACTGCAGTATATTTCTCTCGCAAAATAATTTTCCCTAACAGAATCATTATTAACAACACTGTTATCCCTTGGTCTGACCAAGCTAAGTATCTTGGGGTCTGGACCGCCTCTTAACTTGGAAAAAGCACACTTTCTCCATCAGAGGTAAAGTCGCTGGAGCCTTTAACTCTATAAAACCTCTCCTTAACAGTAAAACCTTGTCTGTCCACAATAAATTAATTCTCTATAACTCATGCATCCTTCCCATCATAACCTATGCCTGTCCGGTCTGGGACTTCACTTGTAAGACCACTATGGACAACCTTAGTCGCTTGCACAATTCAAACCTGCGTACTGTCCGTAACGCATCTAAACTATCTTCGCAACTCCACGGTCCGAAGAGACCTAAAAACTACTACCTTACGTAAGCGCATTAACGACTTAGCCAAAAAATTTTATGAAAAAATTTTTGATCTCCCTAATGAAATCGTAGCGGAGCTACCGGATTATGACGCTTTTGATCCCCACCATCGGAAACGGCCCAGGTTTTCCATAATTATGGACACTCAGTAACATCTGAGTTCACCACGCTATATTTTGCCTCCTCTTTATTTTTCTTACCTTTTTATATACTTTTCTTAAAAAAAAAAAAAAAAAAAAAAAAAAAAAAAACTCTCTATAAATTATAGAGACCATAAAAATTGTAAAACTTAAAAAATAAAATGTATGTCCCTGATTTGTCCCCTTTTTACTTTCTTCTATCTTTACAAGAAGAAAGTATTGGTTTCATGAAAATTTTCGAATTCCAGTTTTCGACGGATTTACACGTTTTATGATTCAGAGATTCCAAAAAACATGTTTTTACAAAATGTCTGTCTGTGAGTCTGTCTGTCTGTCTGTCTGTCCGTCCGCCTGTCTGTCTGTATGTGACAGAAATTTCGTGGGCGCTCTATCTCAAGAACTAATGGACGAAATTTCACAAAACTTCATATTTAGTTAGACCTTGATGTATACTGGAAATGATTAGTTTTTGGTGAAAATCGCTCTACAGGTGGCGCTGCTATGCGGCATTTTTAACGATTTCTGCAATAGCTGTATCTCAAGAACTACTGCACGGATTTTCATAAAACTGCAGATTCTGTTAGTCCAGGATATAGTTTGGTGCTGATTACTTTTTTGTGAAAATCGCCCAACAGGTGGCGCTGGTATGCTGCATTGTTCATGATTATCGCAATAGCTCTAACTCAAGAAAAAATGCACGGATTTTCATCAAACTTCAGATTCAGTTAGTCCCTGATATAAATTAGTGCTGCTTAATTTTTGGTGCAAATCGCTCAACAGGTGGCGCTGCTGTGCTGCATTTTTCACGATTTCCACAACAGGTGTATCTCAAGAACTATTGCACGGATTTTCATCAAACTTCAGATTTAGTTAGTCCTTGACATGAATTGATGTATAAATTAGTGCTGTTTAATTTTTAGTGTAAATCGCTCAACAGGTGGCGCTTCTGTGCTGCATTTTTCACGATTTCCACAAGAGCTTTATCTCAAGAACTAATGCTTGGATTTTCAACAAACTTCAGACTCAGGTATACCTTGATATCGTTTAGTGCTGTTACTTTTGGTGTAAATCGCTCAACAAATGGCGCTGCTATGCTACATTTTTTCAGAATTTCCGCTATAGCTCTATCTCAAGAACTAATGCGCGAATTTTCATCCAACTTCAAATTCAGATATACTTTGATATGAATTGGTGCTAAATCGTTATTTCTTGTACTATTTAAATGATTTAATTGACGTGATTTATATAGAAGAAAGTTTTGTGATGGCCACAACATACTAGTTTTGGTTGGATGTTGTGGTCTTGCCACCCTAGCTTTTCTTGCCCTTGCTTGGTGAGTGTTTCTCTGAACAGTACTAACTCTAACTTTCTAAGTTCCTTATAGTAGTTTTACAACTACAGTTTGACTTTACTTATTTTAAGATTCATGTATTTTTTAAGATTTATTGTTAACTTTCTTTCATCTTAAGATTTTACTTAAATTTAATTTTATTCCTATTTTTCTTAAATTTCTTATTTTTCTCTTGTTAACTTCTTTTACTCTTCTAGTAGCATTGCTACAGTTTAACTTTATCCCAATGGCTCATTAAAACATAAGACATTCCAATTTCCTAGTCTGGGTGTTAAGCTGATAACAGCTAGAAAACCCCTTAATGCTGATTACCTGTTCAGTACCTGTTCAGTACAAGTAAAACACACACACGTATCACTCAAAAATAGGTTGGTAGGTTCTGGAGAGAACGGACGTGTTTTCACAGTGCTGATCGTTTTATTTTCAGGAGATCGTAGACGCAGTTCGATGTTTTAAGAACGTGCGTGATCTTTTGCGAGTATTTTCAAATGAGTTGTGGTGCTGATAGCGACATTTAATAGTGGCTGGTTCGTACGAATAAGTGACTGTTTTATGGGCTTGATGCATCAAAGTAGTGAACGATAGAGGGTTCACCGACGTCAATAATGGGTACTGAGGACTCACTTAAATTTTCTGATAATGCACTTCGCATCCTAAATGGCGAAGAAAAATCGGATTTGGCTGCTGCGTGGATGGAATTTCCCGGGGTAACGGATGAAGTACAAAGATTGATAGTGCAGCAATTCTTACAAGATTGTGACAACTACATAATGAGACTTTCAAGCAAAGATGACTACCTGACAGATCCTCAACACAAGACTTGGGTGAGTAATCTTCTTAATAATCTTATGTTTTTGCTCAATGAGCCATTTGACCCCGATAAATTAAGTCAGTTAAGAGAGTTTAAAACTTTTATCTATGATCATGATTATGATTTAATTGATATCTTAACAAAACTTCAGACAATTGTGGTGAACACAGACGACGGCTTCACCCCTGCTAATAACCTAAAACGTAGAAGAAATGAACTTAAATCTACTATTCCCTTAAAGAATAAATATGCCCATATTTCAGAAAAATATCTTGATGAAAATAATATGGATTCAACTGAGCCCCCTCAAGGAGAGTCAGCCGATAGCTCTACTACTGATGTAGCTCTAAAAAACTAAAAATTCACCCCTTCTATATTGAGTTCAAAGGCAAGTGGACAGATCTTGCAAGTGAAATTAAAAAACTTAATGACAGCAATCCCATGATTAAACTTGATAAAGAACTACTTAAAATTCATTGTAAAACTGATGCAGATTTCCGTAAAACCCAAGACTATCTTGATTCCAAAACAATTCCTTATTCAACCCTGAGCCCCGCGGAACAGCGGCCCAGGAAAGTTGTCATTAGGGGAATTCCCCCATATACCGACCCCCAGGTCATAATTGAAGCTCTGAAAGAGCATAATTTCGTGGCCAATAGAGCATCGATGATGAAAAGTAGGAAAACCGGTCGACCAATGCCCCTCTACGTCGTCAATGTTCTTCCATGCGATAAATTCGAAGAAATTTACCAAATCCATGAAATTTGCTACATTAGAGTAAATATTGAGCGCTTTAAAGGCACTAACATTGTTAAGCAATGCTATCTTTCCAGAAATTTGGCCATTCCAGCGAGATTTGCCGCCTGCCGCCAAAATGCGCCAAATCTTCTGAAGAACATCTAACTCCCCAGTGCAATAAAATTGGTAAGATAATCCCAAATGTTAAAATTGTCATGGTCACCACGTGGCTACTTACCGCGGTTGCTTTACCCCCCCCCCCCCAGTTTCACAAAAAACAGCAGGACTCCAAAACCTTCCGTAAAGATAATCCTAAAACCATTCCGAATGCAGAACTTTTATCAACTTATAACTATGGCTGTAAGCCAGAGGCCAAAAAACCTGAAGAAATATCTAAAAAAACCACTGAAGCCCCGGCTCCGCTCCCTTCTCCCACCCAAGACCCAAATTCTGAAAACACTACACAAAATATGCCAAATGACACTCAAAAAGCAACACCAGAACAACCCACTAGCTCTAATTATGCTTATAACCTCAAAGAAATATTCAAGACCTTCAAGGAGATGAAAGAGCTCCTGAAATTTAACAAATTCATCCAGTGTTTCAAAAATATTGCTAACCAAACTAAAAATATACAAGACCCAATAGAAAAAATACTCATCCTTATGAGATCTATAGAAATCTTAGCCACGGAATTTAACACATTTAATGATGAGTAATTCCTCTTCTTCCTTTTCCTCATTAATTTTTCTTTCCTAGAACTGTAACTCCTTGCAGAATAAACTGAACGAACTTAAACTCTTTATGCACGAACATCCCCAAATTGATGTTATTTTCTTACAAGAGACTTTCCACCCCACTTTCAACATTAACATCCCTGGGTACAGGCTATTCCATACACCTCGTGCGGATGGTACGCACAGAGGAGGCACCGCTATTTACATCAAAAACCATCTTCCGCACTAACAATCGCACAACCACACCTTTAATGACCTTGAGTACACTAGTATAAATCTACAACTTCCTCATATTAATATTAAATTAGCTTCTATTTATGCTCAACCCACTGGAAACTTACCTGTTAATAGTCTTACACAACTTTTTTCTCAACATCACCACTGCTTTTTCGTAGGGGCGATTACAACGCCAAAAGCAGACGCTGGAATTACCACTGCAATTCTCGGCGGGGTGCCTCTCTTCACAATTTAGTTCAAAACTTAAAATTAAATCTTCATGCACCACCCAGACCAACACACATTACCACAGTTCCTGGTGCCTGGGACTCTATCATAGATCTTGCTCTTTCTGATCTTCCAAAAATCTTCCCTATCCTATCTACTCTACAGTTATTAACGATCTCTTTTCTGATCACTTACCTGTTTGCTTTAAAATTGATATAATTAATCCTCTCCCCCCCCCTTCCGTGGCTATTGACTGGAATAAATTCACTAATTATCTTAATTCTCAGGACATCACCTTCCCAGAAATTAATAATACCAATGACATTGATGCGGCTGTTGAACATCTCAACTCTCACATCACTAACGCTCAAAATTTTTCCACATTTAATACTTTCAAAAATAATTTTGCCTTCGTCCCAACACCGCTATATTTACAATCTTATCAAATAGCGTAATCGGCTCCAGCGACAATTTCAAACTTCAAGAGACCCCTCCATTAAACCCCTTCTCAATAGGTTAAACAATAAAATTAAAAACAGTCTCGACAAAGAAAAACAGAAAAATTGGAATAATTTTCTCAAAACTTTATCTTGGAAGGACAACTCTCTTTGGATTCTTAAACGCAAATTGAATAAACATTACACTCCTATACTCCCTCTCACAACCAACAATGTTACTGCTTAGACTGACCAAGAAAAAGCTAACATGCTTGCTAAATCGTATGCCACCCAATTTTCTCCTAATCCTACCCTTGCAAACCAAGCTCACCTTGATCATGTCAACGAGAAAGTTCGTAACTTTTTGGCTACCCCTCCCCCTTCAAGATCCTCTCCCCTAAAATTCAACCTATAGTTATCCACAATATTATCAAAAAACTCAAAAAGCGTAAAACTCTAGGATACGATAAAATTACTAACTCTGCTCTTAGAAACCTTCCTCCTAATTCCATAATATATATTACTGACCTCACTAACGCTATCTTAAAATATAACTACTTCCATAAACTTTGGAAATTTTCTATAATCTCTCCTATTTCAAAACCTGGACCTAATCATTCTGACCCCACTAATTACAGACCTACCTCCTTGCTACCTTCAATCAGTAAAGCAGTGGAACGTGTCATTCGTACCCAGTTGCAGGATTTCATTCAACATCACAAAATTCTCATGCCCGAGCAGTTTGGCTTTCGCTCAAAACACTCGACACAACTCCAGCTTCTTAGGGTTGTTGAGTTTCTCAGCGAGAAACTCAATGCGAAAATTCCCGCAGCTGCCATTTTTCTTGATGTCGCAAAGGCATTTGATAAGGTCTGGCATGTGGGCCTCATTTACAAAGTAATTCAGCTCGGTTTTCATCCCAGACTTATACATTTAATATATTCGTACCTTTGCGACCGCTCTTTTCAAGTCCGCATAAACAACATTCTTTCTATTATTCTTCTTATCCTAGCGGGCGTCCTCCAGGGGAGTGTGTTGGGCCCATTCTTATTTAACATTTTCTTTAATGATATCCCACGCTCCTTGCGCAGATACCTCGCTCTTTATGCGGATGACACCTGTATTTATGCTTCAGGACACCACCCGTATACTCTATACAGGTACCTACAGACACATATTGATGACTTCATGAACTGGTGTATGCTTTGGCGCGTCGTAATAAATGAAACTAAAACTACTGCAGTATACTTCTCTTGCAAACTAACATTTCCTAGTAGAATCATTATTAATAACACTGTCATTCCTTGGTCAGACCAGGCAAAGTATCTTGGGGTCATTCTGGACCGCCGCTTAACTTGGAATAAGCACATTCTTTCCATTAGAGGTAAAGTCGCTGGTGCCTTTAACTCTATAAAACCTCTCCTTAACAGCAAAACCTTGTCAGTACACAATAAATTAATTCTCTATAATTCATGCATCCTTCCCATCATAGCCTATGCCAGTCCGATCTGGGGCTTCACTTGTAAGACTACTATGGACTGCTTTAGTCGCTTGCACAATTCCAACCTGCGGACTGTCCGTAACGCATCTCGTTATCTTCGCAACTCCACGGTCCGAAGAGACATAAAAACTACTACCTTGCGTAAGCGTATAAACGATCTAGCCAAAAAAGTCTATGATAAAGTTTTCGACCTCCGTAATGAAATCGTAGCGGAGCTACCGGATTATGACGCATTTGAACCCCACCACCGGAAACGTCCCCGGTTTTCCATGATTATGGACACTCAGTAACATCTGGGTGAATCAAGCTATTTTTGCTTTTTAAATTTTTTTCTCTTCTTATAACTTAAAAAAAAAAATAAATAAAATAAAAAAAATAAAACCTCTCTATAAGCTATAGAGACCATAAAAATTGTAAAACTTATAAAAACAATATGTATGGCCCTGATTAGTCCCTTTTTTTGGAGGATAATGTGGTCTTTGCCACCCTAGCTTTTCTTGCCCATGCTTGGTGAGAGTTTCTCTGAACTGTACTAACTTTGTTCTAATTTCCTTATAGTAGTTCTTTAACTACAGTTTGACTTGATATATTTTTAAGATTCTTGTATTTTATTAAGATTTATCATTAACTTTCTATTATCTTAAGTTATAACTTAAAAATTCATTTTTTATTCCTTTCCTTCTTAAGCTTCTTTATTTTCTTTAGTTAACTTTTTACTCTTCTAGTAGCTTTGCTATAGTTTAACTTTATCCCAATGGCTCATTAAAACATAAGACATTTCAATTTCCTAGTCTGGGTGTTAAGCTGTTATCAGCTAGGAAACCCCTCAATGCTGATTACCTGTTCAGTACAAGTAAAAGTCCTTCTTATAAAAAGTGTTGTACACCGAAAAAAAATTGTGTAAGTTATGCTGCTCCGGAAGTCATGCCGGAATTTACATAGAACAGATAAGGGTTAAAACATTATCTCATTTATTATATGAAACTAAATGTTATCCAAGTGTTTATATAAATTTTAATTCATATCTTTGATAAATGTGTGCTAGAACTGTTAAAAAGTTAGAACGAGTTAGAAAGAAGTGAAAGTTCTCATCTCTACTGAAAAATCGTACCTTTAGGGTAAAAATCCCACTATTCCATAAAGTGCTCGAGCGATTTTATTAATTTTTTTGTTGGCAGAGCATAAATATACGATCGCGTATGGCAGACAGTTTAAAAAATATAATTAGTCAGAAAAAAAAAACTTCTGAAAAATGGAAAATTTCTGAAAAACTGACATTACTCTAAAACAGGGGTGTCAAACTGTGGCCCGCCGGATACCAGTAAAATTTTATAGTTACCTTTGCCTTATCTAATCGTCGAATTCCTGCGGTTCAACTTGTAGACAATTTCTTTAAAATTTTAGTGGTATTTGCGGGCCACAGTTTGACACCCCTCCTTTAAAATAAAAAAGTTTTAGTCGCAGAAAAAACAGTTTGCTATAAATCTTGAGCATAATCCAGTGAATGTGGATTTCAAATTTCGTCAAAATTGGTCGCGTAGTTTTCGAGGAAACGACTCTTAAAGCTGGCATATTTTCCATTGGATAGCACCTTGTCTTGTTTTCCCTTAAACGAAAATCCATCCTAACGTTCCTAGAATTTGTGGTATTTTTTCGATTTTTGTATTCCTATCCGGAAAACGGATGCGGATTTTTAGAAGTACAGTAAAAACGAAAAACACGAATTTGGGCATTAAAAAATACCTTTTTTTAAAATGCTAAAGACCAATAACCTTTTTTTAACACAATACATGGTTAGAATGGCATAGATGCTATAGGGGAGGTGGGGGATGAAAGGGACATTTTCACAAAAATATTTTTTGTATATTTTTTTATTTAAGTTACTGTCAATAATATATACAACATTTCATACAGTAGGTATTTGCTAACATATATGAACAATATTTATTCTAGATTATGATTTATTCATAAAAATATCATGAAATCAAAAAAACGCTCCTCCCTGTCCCAATCATCCTCACAGCAGGGATGAATGGGGCACTAATAGGGATGGATGGGACACAAAGATTTTCCTCTCTGTATTCAATTTTACCAAATTAAAATTTATAATTATAACCTTATATGAAAATTATATTGGTAATATATGATTTTACAGCACGAATCGATATATATTTTTTTTTCAATAACTTCTTTTATTGCAGTTTTAACTTTTAATGCGGACTTTGGCTATCAACCTGCTCTTTTTTTCCACTTATGAGGCATTTTAGATTTGAAATGAAAGTGCAAAATGTCTTTTAAATACAGCATAGTTAATAATTTTCAATCATAACTTATTAATTAATATTAATTAAATGTATCGTAGAAACATGCAGAACGGAAATTATTGTGTCGATCGGAAAGTCATGTCGTGTTGGGAAAATCAATTCGCATCGGAAAATTCTGCCCAAAGCGATATTAGTAAGCGTCCTATCTTAATGCTGGAATCGGGCGTAAGTTAACACAGTTGCGCCATCTTGTGGACGGAGTGCTAATTCAAATACGCGAGCTTTTAGTGTGGCGCGTATTTTCTAAATCTTTAGCCATTTAAAAAATGAATTTTGTTTGCCACATTTATTGTAAAATAATGGCGTAGCGAGAGGGTCATCTAGATGCACTTGACACCACGACGTTTTCTTCGCCTTGTCATATACAATTCACTTATTAATCAAGTTAAAAAAAACTTTATAATTTTAGTGGTGTGAGTGAGAAAACAGTTAGGTATCTACCTGTAGTTCGCACTCCATCCGCTACGTGGCGCATGACCTTGATTGATGTGACCTCGCTGTTAATCTTGCGGTTACTTTTCCCATTTAAGACAGGACGCTTACTTATATCGCTTTCATTCTGCCCGATAATTATTAGACATTAGATATCAGAATCAATGTCTAATAATTAAATGATTGAATTTACCGGTACGAATTGATTTTCCCAACACGACCCAACTTTCCGATTGACCCAATATGTTAGGGGTGGGGATTTATTTGTGCAACATTTCAAAATTCAATATAATTTCCCACATTTGATCAATACACATATACTATTTATATCAATTTTATCTATTTTGATTAAGTTTTAGTACCAATTTTTTGATAATCCATTAATAATTATTACAATACAATAAGTAACACTCAGAAATTTTAAACAAATACAACTCATATAATACTATTTAATACTATTAATTGACGTAAATTATTGATTTATCATCCTATATAATACTATTTAATAAATAAAATTTTCAAAATCTCTAGGGAGGAGTGAGAATGTCCCATTCATCCCCATTTGAAATGTACCAATCATCCCCATGATGCATAATATCCCTTCTTAGCCATTTTACCTCAAAAAATATTTTGGCACAATGGTTACTATTTATTCATTTTAATTATTGATATTGAACCTTAAAATAAATAACTACAACATAGCTTAATTTTTTATATTGTATAAGATATTTCACATCTTTAAATGAAAAAAAAAAAAAAAGAAAAAAAAAACTTAGTTTTAAGCAGAGATTTCAGAAAATGCAACTTTGAAGGAAAATGAAAACAGCAATGTGGTCCTACTTTTAGTTCTGAAGCACACTGTGGTAGAGGTATATGGGGTTAGGAAGCAATTTAAAATAAATGTTTATTGCCTGAAATATTGAGAATGTCCCATCCATCCCTTGTCCCATACATCCCCTAGCTTCCCTACGTTGTTTTTCTTTTCGTCGGAAAAGAGGATGCGGACTTAGAAATATGGAGAACCTAAACTCTAAATCTACGTTCGGTTTTTCTTTAAACAAGTAACACCGTTAGAACCAGGAATGTAACCAAAAATTGCCTATTTTATTCTTGTTCTTATTTCGATTTAACACTATCCGGTGCGGAGTGAATCTTTTTATAAATTGGTAAAATGATTGACAGACACCAGAATTTACAAGAGAATTTATTAAAAATAGATGTGCTTATTTTCACGTACGTTATAAAAGGAAACTCTTATTTAAATATTCTGGCAGCCAGATAACTTTAAATTAAGCGTCCTTTTATGTGGACACCGCTCGCGAAAAGGTTAAAAAGGGTATATGGCAGTTCAATAATGAAAAAAAAATGTTGTTTCAGCCCTTGATTTTGCTCTGTTTGAAGTTCTGCAGATGTGCCGTTTTCGAGCATACAACTAAACAACTATAACAACAGCATAAATTTATATAAATCTTTAAGTTTGCAGATTCAAGATCCACTTATTGCCGAATTTTCGATTAGTTATTCAAGCAGTAACAATCTTTTCAATGTGAAATTTTAAAATGAGTTCGATCTGACCCTTTTCTTACATTCAACTTTATGATGTTTACAATTTCTAACGCACAGTATTCAGATCGTTGAATTTTTAAAACTAAAATAACTACCAAAATTATTTTCTAGTAATATGTTTTATATAACTGTTTAATATATTTTGAAATAGTGCTATTTATTTTAAATAAAAAAATCTCGTTTGGGAACACTGCAGCGATGGTTTGTGTAAAATATACACTGCTCAAAACAATTAAAGGGTATTGCAGTTTTAGGCGGATTTTTTATCTGGTAAACTGTTTAGCTGATTGATACATTGTCGACAGACATAGTAGGTTATATGAGAATAAATTACACATGTTTGGCAGACAAAAATGCATTTTATTGCGCATTTGTGTACTAAAGGAAAAAAACACAATTTGTGCATATGAGAAAAAAAGAATAAGAAAAGGTGTTTTCTGCAAAGAAAATCATTTTCAGTAGGGAGTATGGTTTCCACGGGCGGCCAGCAACGTTGAACAACACCTTTGAGGCATGGACTCAATGAGGCTATTAATGACGAGTTGGGGTATTCTGCCCCACTCTTCCAGAAGAGCTCTTTCCAGTTCTTGGAGAGTTTGTGGGGGTTGTTGGCGGCCAGAAACTCGTCTTCCCAGAGCGTCCCAAACGTGCTCGATTGGATTCATGTCTGGAGAACACGCTGGCCATTCCATTCGAACGATTCCTTCCTCTAAAAGGAAATCCTCCACCAGGTTTGCACGATGTGGCCTGCAGTTATCGTCCATTAAAATGAAGTTATCTCCGATTGCTGCAGCGTAAGGGACTACAATAGGTCTGAGGATCTCATCCCTATATCGGCGACCAGTCAGAGCTCCATCTCGAATGATGTAGAGGTCAGTGCGCCCGTCAATGGAGATGCCACCATACACCAACACTCCTCCACCGCCAAATCTGACACTTTCGTGCACGAACGCAGGATTATTCCTACTGCCACGGTCCCTCCAGATGAAAATACGCCTATTATCCGGATGCACAGAAAAACGGGACTCTTCAGAAAACAGAATATTGCTCCATTCATTTCTCGTCCAGTTGACATGCTCGGTTGCCCACTCCCTGCGGTCGCGACGATGCCTTGATGTTAATCTAACACATACCATCGGTCGGCGAGCATACAGACCTACAGCATGGAGCCGGTTTCGGACAGTCTTGAGTTGAAATCGTGGTGCCTGTAGCCGAGCGAAGGTGTTGTTGGAGAAGAGTAGCGTTCATGGTTCGGTGTCTCCGAGCTGTTAACGCTAAATACCGATCTTCATTGGGCGTTGTTGCCCGTCTACGACCTTGCCCTGGTCTTTGGCCTGCACATCCACTCTCCAAAAAACGGTTCCAGATCCTGGAAATGACACTTTGTGACACTTCAATGGCTTGCGCTACTTCGGCTTGAGTTTGGCCCCCTTCTAACCTACCAACAATTCTCAAAGCTTCTGAATCTGTCAAATGACTTCGCTGAGACATCGTACTCATCGAAACAAAGCAGTCACTGAATGCCGATCATCCTTGTCTTCATTCTCTTTTATCCAGTTGAAAGTCAAATTTCATTCGCTGCCGCTGAAGCGACATTTTTGACGTCGAACTCAAAATTTGCATACTCCACAGTTTGAAAACCAGAAAAATTTGCATTTGTGATTCTCTTCTTCTATTTTCGGCAAAAAAAAATTCGTTTATATCTTTATTTTATATAAAACTTCAAATATCCTTTAATTGTTTTGAGCAGTGTATTTTCTGCATTAACCCTTTCCGACGCAGTGTGTCCAGTCTGGACACACCTAATTTTAATTCCAATCTTGCAAATGGCTTTAAGAATATTTAACAAAATTTTGATTTTACAGTGAAAGCTTAATTTAAGGAGTTTTTATTTTCTAAAAGAAATTGTTTGCAATTTCCGGTGTCAGTGAATATTTTCTCATTTTGCAAATAGAATTTGTCTGCGCCGGAAAGGGTTAAACGTGAACTGAATCAAATACAATACAAATGCTTGAGGATTGGCGGGCTACAGATAAGTTATCGGAATTGGCCTGTTGGCCCCGTGTTTGGCATGCATGATCTATGCAATATAAGATTGAAGGCAATTTTCTCCAGATACTAATTATATCGAAGGCATATGCAGAAAAGACTTTTGCAACAAAAATAGAAGTATAATAAATACATCGACCTTCCTCTCAAAAGTTATTCTCGGGAAAACATAGAAAACATATATAGTAACGAACTGTATACCATACCTGTTTAGCATATTTAACCGTTATATATTTATGCGGAGAAAAGCTGAATGTGAAGTACTTTCTTACCGAGTTGGAAATCATACTTCTTTATTACTATCATTTTAATTAACTATAACAGATACCGATACTTGTGTTTTATCCCATTGCCCCAAAAAGTGATATCTAACACTGACATGAAAAATAATTGTTTTTCCTTTTCTAAATTTAAAATCACACAAAACATTGTTCGTGTTCATATAAGTCTTAGAATATACCCCTACGCCAAATTTAAAGTTTCTAGAATGAAACTTTCGGAAAATTTACTGTGAAAATATGACTGAACAACAACACATTTCTCCTATTTCACCGATTTGAATCTCCATTTTTTCCCAAAACTTACGTTTGGGGGAATCACATTGTAGCAGAAGCCTGCATGTAAAATTAAAAATTCCTGCCCCCAATAGTTTTAGTTTAATCATGATTGTAAAATTTCATCCAAGCATTTCATAATCTCGAAAACTTAACAATCGTGTTTTAGAGAGAATTTACGTCTTATAAGTATCCATTAGATGAAATTTCATTCTTTAACCTCAGCTGATTCAAAGAAGTCGGAACCGTAGAACATTTTTAACTTTTGCAGTCAAAAAACACATCGTGATTTTATTACATTTTCCGCTCATTTCGTTCTTTTAAATTTCAAAATTATAGAAATTATTATGAGCGAGCGTCTCTGGCTTTAACCCTTTCCGGCACAGACAAACTCTGTTGTTAAATGATGAAATCATCGACTGACACCGGAATTTACATACGATTTTTTAGAAATTAAAAACTTGCAACTTTATACTTTCGTCGTTAATGCAAAATTTTATTAACATATTCTTGGTGCCGTTTGTAAGTTTGGAATTAAAGTTAGGTATCCCGACCCGGGCACATTGTGCCGGAAAGGGTTAAAGTAATAAACATGTCGAAATTCAAGTTTCAGCCATGGCAATTACATAGAATATCATACTTTAGAATGTTGTTTAGAACAGTTTCGATTCATTTCACATATTTAAATTTCAAATATTTTAGAACCAATTTAAATGAACATTTACATCTTAAAGATAACCGTTACGTGAATTTTAATGTTCATAGCCTCAACATAGTGAAAGAAATTGTAACTTTAGAACACTTGTAAACCTTGCATTTTTCTGAGAGCATTTGCACAGAGATAAAAAACAGCCCAGTTTCAAGTAGAGACTCTCACCAAAAGTATACCGAAAAATAAAACGGATTATTAGTTCTAAACTAAAAGTTTCCCGGCCATTTCACTATTTTAAAATTTCGATTGTATTAAAAATGTGCTGTCAGGAACTTTATCCTCAAAGTAACAACCATGTCTCATTTAAAGTTTCTAGTTCTGAAAAGTCTAAATAAATAGCAATTTAGAATATCTTCCACTCGTTTCACCTTTATAAAATATCGATTTTTTAGAAACGGATCTTATTGAGTATTTACATCTTAAAAGCAGCCATCATGCGAAATTAAATCGCACAGAAAGCAACGCGATATTACTAGATTTTTTTTAAAAAGTTGTATTAGATTCAGATTCTTATTGTATGTGGCACATTTGCTTAATTTTCTATAGCGTAGGTATTTTATAATATATACCACAAAACTACTTTTGTGAAAAATAATACTAAATATTGTTACTCTGAAATTTATTTAAATTAAAAAATTATATGTTTTGCTTGAAAAAATTATACACATGTCTAACTAAGTTCTACTAAAATACTTAAAAGTTGCACCTCTGTTTAAATTAGATAGGGATATCAAAAAACTTTTTCAGTCTTTTAACTTCTGATTTTTTTGAGTTCCATTAAAACTTTCTGAATTCATAATACATTTAAAAACAACAGTAATAATGTAAACCATCATACCCTACACTACTACCTCAAAGTTTTCGTAATGCTCGTGAGCAGAGAAAATGGTAGAAAATAGTTGCGAGTATGTTCATTTAAATTCAGATTTACACATTTTAAACACAAATTCATAGATGATTTCAATACGAATTAAAATATAAAATTGACAATAATTTGTCGTTGGATTGATATCAAATATCATTTTATAAATTCCAATTATATACTTTTTTCCGCGCGAAATTACGTATTTTTTCCCCCGAAATTTTTTTCTAAATTAGGGTATGTGAGAAATATGTGAAGGAGCAAATTATACGAATAAATATGAATGTCTATGATTTAAATAAAAGGTTAAATAGTTATTCTAAATTTCACATCACAGCAGTCAGAAGGACTAAAAATATCTATTTTTGAGAAACGCGTTTTAACTGAAGCTGTACTTTTAGAAGGATTCGTCACGCTCTTCATCTGGATATTGGATCAATTTAAAGAAACATTAAAATTGAGTTTACAAGTGGAGATTAAATTAGTGTGAGTAAAATTCGTTATTTGGAATTTTGGAACATGCGCGGTGTGATCGCATACAGTATATAGTATTTTTTGTTCTAATTTGTTACATTAATAATCCAAGCAGCTCGATTCAGCTTAGTTTCGTGATTAAATTTTTATCCTGTTCGTTATTCATCAAATATAAAGAAAATTAATTTAAATACTGTTAGAAAATGCTCTTTTGTTTTCAAGAACATCCACCAGATGGCAGCATCAGACAATCATTTTTTTTATTTGATCTACTGTGACAGACACTCAGTTCAGTGAGTGTTACTTCTTCCCTTATAGCAGTGGGCAGCAAAATGCTGCTTGATTAAAAAAAAAATCCAATAATATTCCAAAGGAATATAATATGATAAAAAAAAAAAAAACTGCAACAAGCCATAGTTCAAAGTATTTCTTTGTGTTTGTAAATAGTCTTATACATCTGTTTTGTTTTTATTGTGAAGTGTGATCTGTACTGTGACCAGCATATATATTATTCTAGTGTATTCAATCTTCTAATAAATGTTTTTTGTTCATCCAAAGAAGAGTATATTTCCATTGAAACACATCAAAACATAAAGGTAAAACTTTTAACTTTTTTTATTGTTTACCTATTGAGGAATTTCGTATTCATGCCTTCCATATGGAATAACATTCTAACAGTCGATTATGAGACTGAACTTATCTCAATTTTAAATATAGTAATATAAAAGAAGAAAATATAATATAATTAAATTCAAAGAAATAATTTTTTTCTGAATGTTGGTATTTTTCACAAGTGAATGATATAAAAGAAAATTCAAAGAATTGTTCTTATTTTGAAACCAAAAGTGTATTGATAAGAAAAGAAATTATTTTGATTTTGATTTTGCCAGTTTCTTATTGAAATTTTATTATATAAGTTGCAAATGTAAATTTATGTTTTAAACAAAGAATTTAACATTTAAGAACAGTTTTTCTGAAATCAAAAGTAACTTCAAAAATTGTTCTCAAGAATTTTATTTTGTTCTTATTTCATCATTAGCATTATATTTGAGTTTATAATTGTTGTTTTGATGTATTAATAAGAGAAAAAGTTTTATTTTCTGTGAAATAAGCAAATATTATTATATCATAATGTCTAGTATTAGAGAATCTCATTATGTTGATAAATTAACTGATGACAACTATTCAGTTTGGAAGTTTAAAATAGAGCAATTGTTAATCAAAGAAGGTTTGTATGATGTTGTATTTGAACCTAAAAAGGAAAATGATGATAATTGGGTAAAAAATGATAGAAATGCTAGGGCATTAATTTGTTTAAATATCTCAGATTCACAAATTGTTCATGTCAGACATGCTAAATGTGCTAAAGAGACATATGATCAATTGAAATCTGTTCATGAAAGAGTAAATTTAACAAATAAACTTTATCTTCTTAGGAAGCTGTATTCCACTAAATATAATGAAAGCATTAAAATGCAGGATCATATTAATTCTGTCTTAGAATTAGCAGAAAAATTAAGAAGTATAGGTGAAGTAATACAAGATGATAATTTAATAGCTATTTTGCTCTGTTCCTTACCAAATTCTTATAGTACCTTTATAACTGCTATTGAAAGTAAATATGAAACAGATTTATCATTAAAATATGTTCAAAACAAATTAATTGATGAGTATCTTAGAAGAGTTGAAACTAAACAAATTTCAACAAAATTTGAATCTATTGCTTTGAAGGGTAATAGGGATAAACCAAAGCATTTGAATAAGCAAAAATTTTGTTCTCATTGCAAAAGGAATAATCACAACCGTGAAGATTGTTTTCACTTAAAGGGTAATAATACTAACAAAACAAAACCAAATTTCACCCAAGATAGATCACGTCAACAGTTTAAAAAACCAAACAATTTCTCTGCCTCTACTGCTAGTCAAAATGAAAATCTATCAGATTCTCAAAACTATCATGAATTAATGGAAGAATCAAATTCTTTGAATTTTGTTATGAAATCTCAACAAAATGGAAATAAAAACAAAAATTTGTCTTTTGTTATTGATTCAGGTGCGTCTGTTCATTTAGCTAATTCCTTGGAACTGTTCTCAGAATTAAAAAGTTCGAATAAAGATACAATTACAATTGCTAATGGAACTAAATTAACTGCAAAGGGAAAGGGTAAATGTACTTTTAATATTGAAACACTTAATGGTCAAACAAATAGAGTTACATTGGATCATGTGCTTTATGTTCCCGAGTTGGATAGTAATTTATTATCTGTCCAGTCTTGTACTGAGAAAGGTTTTGTTGTAACATTTAAAGATGATATATGTTTAATTAAAAAGGGCAACATCTTAGTTGCAGATGCAAAAGCTGATGAGGGGTTATACAGATTAAAAATAATACCTACAAATGAAAAGGTATATAGTGCTTCAGAAATATTACCCGTTTGTTCTAATGTTAACTGCATTCTAAAATGGCACCAAAGGCTGGGCCATAGAAATTTGGAATCCATCAAGAAAATTCAAAAGGATGATTTAGCTTTAGGTATTACTGTGAATAATTGTTCTCATAATACTGAATGTTCAAGTTGCATAAAAGCTAAGTTAACAGAAAAATCATTTCCAAAAGAAACGCAATACAGAAGTAAAAAACCACTTGATTTGATATACAGCGACGTATGCGGTCCTGCAGAAACAAAAAGTATGGGATCAAAAAGATATTTCGTTACATTTATTGATGATTACTCTCGTTATACACAAGTATATTTTATTTCTTCTAAAGATGAAGTATTTGATAAATTAAAAGAGTATGTTGCATCAACAACAAACAAATTTAGATTGAAGATTAAATCTTTGCGTAGTGACAATGGAACAGAATATTGCAACGAATCTGTCAAAGACTACCTTAAAAACTTAGGAATAAATCATGAAACAACGACGCCATATTCACCGTCCCAAAATGGAGTTGCAGAAAGAAAGAATCGCTCGCTTATTGAAATGAGTAAAGCCATGCTTATAAATGCTAAATTGCCGAAAACATTCTGGGCAGAAGCCATAGCTACAGCAGCCTACTTACAAAATAGATTACCCACAAAATCAACTGAAAAGACACCATATGAACTGTGGAATGGGCATAAGCCAAATTTGAGTCACCTTAAAGTATTTGGATGCAAAGCATATGTGTATGTTCATAAACAGAAGAGACAAAAATTTGACGAAAAAGCCACTGAAGGAGTCTTTGTTGGTTACGATTTAAGAAGCAAAGGATACCGAATTTATATAGGCGGTAGAAAAATAGTGATAAGCAGAACAGTGAAGTTTTTTGAAAATATGAACTGTGAAAATGTCTTTCAAGAAAATCCTGAAGAGCGAATCTCAGATTTAATGCATTTAAATTTTTCAGAAGAAAATCTTGAAAATGATAGTGATGCTATCCAAATAGAAAATACTGCAGAAGAAATAAATACGGATGAAAAATCAGTAGATAGCCCAACAACTGAAGAAAGTGAAGATAATTTCCAGAGAAGAATATCTAACAGAGAGACTAAAGGAATTCCACCAGAAAGATATTCTTACAAAACTGAAGACAGTTGTTCCAAAAATCAAGATCCTGAAACTTTTAAAGATGTTTTACAATTACCAGTAAAAGATCAACAGAAATGGTTTCAAGCTATGAAGGAAGAATTTAACTCTTTAAAGGAAAATGAAGTGTTTGAGCTTGTTACTTTACCCAAAGGCAAGCACGCCATTGGCTGTAAATGGGTTTACAAAACAAAACATAATGAAAATGGAGAAGCAATAAAATGCAAAGCACGATTAGTTGCCAAAGGTTTCGCTCAAAAATTAGGCACTGATTATGATGAAACCTTCTCTCCTGTCGTCAAACATACAACTATTAGAGCTTTTCTGACCTGGGCAGCTTATCATAAAGCCAGAGTATTTCAAGTAGATGTTAAAACAGCCTTTCTACATGGTAGACTAGATAATGAAGAATTATACATGCATCAACCAGAAGGCTTTCATGATGAAGAAAATAAAGACAAAGTCTATAAATTAAAAAAGGCTATATATGGTCTTAAACAAGCCGCCAAGTGCTGGAATGAAGAAATAGAGAATACTCTAAAGGCATATGGATTTAAACAAAGTGAAGCTGATCCATGTTTGTTCATAAAAGAAAAATCAAAGAAGACAATTCATCTCATACTGTATGTAGATGATATGCTGATGAGCTCAGAAGATGAAAATGAAGTTAATGAGGTAATAAATTACTTAAAGAAATCTTATCCCATAACATCACTAGGAGAAGCAAAATACTTCTTAGGTATAGAAATTTGTAGAAAAGAAGATGGAAGTTATTTACTTTCACAAAGAAGTAAAATAACTCAATTAGTTAAGGATTTTCAGCTTTAAGAAGCCAAACCAACTTATACCCCAATGGAAACTAACTATTATAGTTTAGATAAAGAAGAAAATCTTTTATCATCAAATGATAATTATAGACAAGCTATAGGAAGTCTTTTATATATTTCCTCATGCACAAGACCTGATATTACCGCTCCTACACACATACTAAGTCGAAGATGCAATAATCCAAGAGAAAAGGACTGGAATGCTGTTAAGAGGGTAATAAGATACTTAAAAACAACGAAAGACCTTGATCTCCACATTTCTTCAAAAGAATATCCTAATATAGTTGCATACTCGGATGCAGACTGGGGACAAGATGCTACAGACAGAAAATCCACCTCAGGAAATGTAATCTTCTTAGGCAATAGCTGCATTTCTTGGTTCTCGCGAAAACAAACATGTGTGACGTTATCATCAGCAGAAGCTGAATATGTGGCACTGTCACAAGGAACTCAAGAGGTGCTATGGATCTTAAAATTATGTAAAGATCTCAATTTACAACAACATTTTCCTATTAGAATTTTTGAGGATAACCAATCTACAATTAAATTGGTTGAAAGTGAAAAATTTAAATCCCGCACTAAGCACATTGATACAAAGTATCATTACATACGAGATTTAAAAACTAAAAATGTTATAGATGTCAAATATCTATCAACAAATGAAATGATAGCAGATATAATGACGAAGCCACTGCCAAAGGCCAAATTTGAACTTTGTAGAAACCTTATCCACCTGGTGTCAGATTCTATCACAAAACGGGAGAGATGTTAGAAAATGCTCTTTTGTTTTCAAGAACATCCACCAGATGGCAGCATCAGACAATCATTTTTTTTATTTGATCTACTGTGACAGACACTCAGTTCAGTGAGTGTTACTTCTTCCCTTATAGCAGTTGGCAGCAAAATGCTGCTTGATTAAAAAAAAAAATCCAATAATATTCCAAAGGAATATAATATGATAAAAAAAAAAAACTGCAACAAGCCATAGTTCAAAGTATTTCTTTGTGTTTGTAAATAGTCTTATACATCTGTTTTGTTTTTATTGTGAAGTGTGATCTGTACTGTGACCAGCATATATATTATTCTAGTGTATTCAATCTTCTAATAAATGTTTTTTGTTCATCCAAAGAAGAGTATATTTCCATTGAAACACATCAAAACATAAAGGTAAAACTTTTAACTTTTTTTATTGTTTACCTATTGAGGAATTTCGTATTCATGCCTTCCATATGGAATAACATTCTAACAAATACACATTTTCTTCACAATTTTACCGATGACATTGTTTTATTAAAATTACTGTTATGTCACTTGCTATACTGTTTCATTAAATTAAATTTAGTTACTATTAAGTGTTTCTCTATCTCCCACACAAAGGAAACAGGCGATAAATTATTTACTGATAATATACCGAACCTCTTTAACAATATAAGTTCCCATCAATAGATGTTTAACATGGTTTTGTGAGAGTTTACATATTTGAACGAAAATGGTTTCAACCGAACTTCGAAGCAGCAGACAGGCAAGATTTAATTTTTTTAAACCATATGTTTAGATTTAAAAGTACAACGTGTGCACTTTAAGTGGGTGTAATATGCTTTTCCGTATTTATATACATAAAAAAATAGCAGATTCAGAATTGTAACGTGTGCGGATTTTTTTTTCATATGGGATCGTTTAATATTTAAAAATTGTTTTTATTGTCTAATTTTTAAAAAACAAATTATGAGTCATAAACATAATAATTTCACAGCCTGCATAAAGGATTCGTGAAAAATATTGACATTTATTGGTAATGGCGCTTCTAAGTACAGTTTTTTATTCCGCATCGGATCATTTAGTTTAAAACACGTAATCTGATTGTTTAAGCCATTTAAAAGCCAGTTTGGCCTAAACCAAATTCGTGCCAGAAATTAAAAATAGTATTTTTTACTTTATTTAATGACAGATCTTTTGTGATTACGCTAAGTAAATATTCTTCTTTCAAAATTTACGGTATGAATTTGCAAATTCGAAATAAAAATGGATGCTAACTGGCAATTATTCTTTTAAATTGTTACCAGCTTAAAATATAATGTTTTTAAAGCATGCTTATAATTCTCATGCAAAAATATGGCTATTTAGATTGTGAAAACGTGAGCTGAAGCCACAGGCGTATGTTTTAAGCGAAAATTTTGCACATTTTATTATTATTTTTTTAATTCTCCTAATGTTCGAAATTTTAGCACATGAGACCCGCCCGTAATCCTCTGTGTCCGTGGTAATAACCTTAAAAAAACTAATATTTTTATGACTTTATATCTTTAAATTGGTGTTTTAAGAATTTATACTTCTCTAAACGAAAATCGTTCCAAACGAACCTCTTATTGAGTGGGGATGCAATATTTCTATTTTTTTTAATCGAATACGTCGTCTCAAAATAAAATGCCCGCTCATTAAGTGGGCGGTGTATGCTTTTCCTTGTTTCTGCTAAACACATTTAATACTTTCTAACAAACTTGAAATGTGTTCGTCTAGCCCTCGCTCTAACTTCCGTAAATAAACATGGATTTTCATGCAATTGATATGCATGTTAATGATGCCATGTTTGGTGTTCAACATAAAGTGTATAGCATTAATAGTGTATTTACAGGGACAATCAGAAAATTTCCGTTACATTAGGGTTAATGGGGAAAAATTGTTTGTAGTGTATTTTAATGACATTAAGCTATTTATAATGTATTGAAATTGATACAAAACACTGAATTTCACTACACGTTCATTACTTTGTACATCGTTCATAGAATTTGTCGTTTATTTACAGGGAAACACAAAGGAAATCGGTTACAGTACTGACTTTGAGCAATATAACAGCTGAAAGTGCGTTTTCGATTTCGGTATGTGCTTTTCAATTTAACTAACTTTTTGCATTTTACCCGATGTCAAAGGTGCCAAGCTCCCGCTAATCTTCCGTAATGCATGGATTAATTTGACCCAGTTTAACAACGTTTCGAACCAGAAAATATATTTGATGAATCTTTATTTATATAATTCCAGTTTTCTATGTGGAACTTATTTAATTTCATCTCTGAAAAAAAAATTCTGGTGAGAAGTGTGTTAAACCAGGGTTAAATTAACTCACATATTACGGAGGATTAGTGGCAACTTGGCACCTCTGCCCGCTGTGTATAAATTCTATAACTCGTACACAAAGCTGCGCAAAAGAATTCGCGTACCATTCTCCTTGTTAGCGAAAACTGCTGAAGGGTAATTTTTATATGGTATGTATTTCCTAAATGAACAAAATTTTTGCATGCGTGCAGTTTATAGACACAAATCTATCAGGGGCGTGACGAAGGCTGTTTTAGTGTGTGTGTGTGTGGGGGGGGGGGACTGAATTTTGCCGACTGCAAGATCGGGGGTGAGAAAGGCTTTGTGATAGCCCCCCCCCCCCTCAGCGACGGAGTCAACTGTTAAATGCTGTAACACTTAACCCTTTAAGGCACAGGCAAATTCTGTTCGTAAAATGTGAATTTACTGACTGACACCGGAATTTACAAACGAATTTTTAAGAAAATAAGAACTCCTTAGTTTAAGCTTTCATTGCAGACGCAAAATTTTATTAAAATATTCTTGGTGCCGAATGCAAGTTTGGAATTAAAATTAGGTGTGCTCGGAGTAGGACCACTGTGCCGGAAAGGGTTAAAAGTAAACCAATTTAGACTACTGAATATCGGTACTTACTAACCTTATTCTTAGATGTCGTCTGTTCTTCAGTTCTTTTAAGTCGCTTTGCCGCTACTTCAAATGAATTAGCAACAGCATCCAAAGCCTGATATTTTACATGTTTCTGTCTGTTAATGCTATCCAAATGGTACTTCCTGTTGTGTTGTTGCCTGTAGTCATAATTAAAAATGCTTCCACACTCACATTTAATTTTAAAACGGTTCTGTCTTTTCATTGTAATTTTAAAAAATTAAACGATTCTTAATCCGGTTAAAAATAAAAGCGCGGATAAAGAATACATATTTATTCACTCAATGACGATCGCAAACACAGAATTGATCAAAGAAAACCCGTAAACTCTGAAGCATCTATACTATACTAGCTTCGCTCCTTATACGCTCCTTCGCTCCTTATAGCTTCGCTCCTTATGTAGAAATCTGCCTGGTGTGCAATCGAAACAAGATTTGGCTACGTATTGCTAGTTTCGCAAATAATAAGAAACTTAGCATGTCTAAAAGAATTTACCAATTTTTTTTCGTATTTTAATAAATAATATCAATTTAGTCACTTAATTCTTCTATAGGAGTATAGTAAACAAAGCTCAAAATTTATTATTAGCTCCTGATTGCTTCCCTTCTCCCAAAAATGCGATTATAATTAAGGTTGTTGTCAAATTCAAAGCTACTTTCTGACACATTTTTTAATTCATTTTTGTTCTGAAATTCATGAAACTAGCAGGTGTTCTTATTCAGAAACTTTGTAATCGAAATACGTTTTCCATTATTATATATATATATATATATATATATTGTTAAAAGATTTCAGAAAATACTGTCAAAGTCGGTGTTTTGAACCGAATTCAAGAGGAAGCAGAGCTAAATAATAATCATGCAAAAGTATTCCTTTCTTGAAAGATTCAAGAAAGATTAAGTACTCTTTTATTGAAAATTTCAAGAGAACATGGTCTACCCCCCCCCCCCCCCCCCCACCTCCCTGCGACAAAAAATATTTTTCTTTGAGTCTTGAAATAGGCATAGACACTAAAAATTTTGGACACAGTTAGAATCTACCTGAAGAGTGATGATGCTTAAATGCTCTGATTTTGGAATTTTCAACGAATGAGGTTTAAAGATGGTCGCCTCCACCCACTCACAAAAAGAGCAACACGTACTTTAAGCACGATTACTATTCCAGATGTACCTGTCTACAAAATTCATGTGTCTATGACAATTTGAAGAATAAAACCGGCTTTTATTTGGAGGAGGGGGAGAGGACTATACAGGAGCCTTTTCAAAAGATAATTTTACATTTGGATGATCTGTTTGAATATGACTATGCAGGCCTCTAACAGAAATGCAGAAATATCTACATGTTGTACATTGAATCCGTTTTCCTTTCTGGAGGTCGATGTTCTCATTCAGATGAAATTTTCTTATATGGTGATATAAATTTATTTTTTTCTGTGAAATGTTTGTGTACGCGATCACAGTGTGTGCATAAAATTTTCACTGAATTATCCGCCATCTTGCGGCAAAAACAAACTTTTGCAAATCGCTCTTCTTCTGTGTCCGTGACTTCATCTTTTAAATGCAGCAACCTCAAATAACTGGCGCCAAATCCAGAGCCATGAGGTCACCAAATTCTAAGAATCAGTCCATAGCAGAAGGGAGCAATTAAAGATGCTGCATGGGAAAACTTACAATAGAGATTGCAACAACCCCCCCCCCCTCCCCCTTCCTTTCACGAAATTCTCAAATTTTCAGAAACGCTATTCTCTCTATCTATCTATCACCTCCGCTCTCTGACAACCCCTCCCTCTCACACAGAATCATACAGAATCTTCCGTGAGAAGTTAAGCTACGTTCTGACGCGTATTTTGCCTCCTTCTCTAGTATTCTTGGAAAATCTTTTATTCTGAACCCATCTGCGGTTTATTCACAAAAGAATGAGGGGAATCAACAATGGGTCAGGAGATAAGGAGCTCGACTCTATTTGAAGGAAAGGTTCTTATTTTGCCGGACATCAGTCCCTTTCCTGCTAAAGTCGTTAAAAGCCACAAAAAACGAAGCCGACACTGAAATCAGTTAGAAGGATAGTGCGTACGCAGCCTTATTTCTTTTCCCCTTTAAAGACGGACAACAGAGAATTGTAATGATACTGACGATGGGAGAAGGGGCTTTTTGCAGGGTGTGTTCTTAACTTTCCGACTATTCTAAATTTTGCCAACTCTTCCAAATAAGTGGGAGGGGGGGTGTTACACTCCCAATACCCCCCCCCCGCTAGGCACGCCCCTGAAATCTATATATCCTATACATGGCTGCTCAAAGAATTCGGATAATTTTCCGACTGTAGACGATAACTGCTGAAATTGGGTTTTCAAATGTGTTAATGCGTTTCCAAATAGCTCCATTAGACATCCTGTTTCAACTCATTAAACGATGAAGTTTTGTTACATTATTCCGAATGTGTTGGAAAGTTTTTCACAATCAATGCTTGACGCATGATTTTTTTCTTTCTTGTTACCCCGGTACGGAATGCTATTTCTTTCTCCCAGCTTATTTTATCACCAAAAAATAACGTTACCTTACCGAAGCCAGCAATAAACGAAGCAGATGTATCATTGTACGATTAAATGCACTATAGCATTTTTTTTTAATTTCTAAGCATCGCACATTTTCAATTTTTATACCGTCGTATTGAAGAAAAAAGTACTTTTAAATGTAATTTGTTTGAAAACTGTATCTCCATTTATTTTTGAAATATTATTTTTTTTGTAGTTTTTAGCACCATTTGTTTAATTTTGACAACTCAAGTTCTCCATTTATATAGAAAGTAAAGGGAAAATATTTGAAAAATAGCAATTATATCTTTTTGTTGCCATTTTCTCAAAACAACCGAAAGAAAATGTAATTAAAATACGTGCTATTTTGAAAAAATATAAACGAATAATTTCTGTTAAAACATGGAGCTATAATAAACTATATTTAATTTTAAGTATCTATAGGCGCTTTCAGTGTGACGTCAGTCATGACGTTTTGGTTGGAAACATGACTCCAAACAAATGATTGCTATGCGTCATTTCGTTTTAATATAAAAAGTGGAAAATGTTGCCAGTACATATCAAGTATTAAAACACTTAGATGTGAGATATAGATATAAGATATAGCTGCAACACACAAACAAAATAGAAAATACAACATAACAACCGTTTGTTTGGAGTCAGTTTCCAACCAAAACGTCATGACTGACGTCAGGACTGAAATCGTCTATATTAATGATACAAACAAATTAATGCCTATGAATCATTAGATAGCTGTTTTTTTGTCGATTTTCTTTAATGACGGCATCTTTTTGCTGCATTTGTGTATTATTTTGCGATTGCGACATCCTATGCATGCTTTACTGTAGAAGTTTAAGAGTGGATCGTAAATGTGGAATTCTTAAGCGGATGCGAATGACATCATTTTACATAAAATAAAAGTTTGTGCTTTAAGTCTTAAAATTGAAATATGTTTTGTACTATTTATATATACATATATATTTTTTTTTTCATCGGGGGCGACACTAAATTCTGAAAAAGGAGAATTCCTGTTTTCTAGTTTTATAATTTATCTTTTTCCGCCCTACCTCCATCTCAAAATAAAAACCCTAACATTTTGGGGTCATAGAGTCAATTTATTTCAAATCACCAAGGTAAAATGTATACAAAATTTGTCTTTATCGTCATTTTGAACATACCTAAGCAAAAGTATCTGTAATGCTATGTATATGAAATAAAAGAAAAAGGAAAAGGGGCGGAGTTTTTGCTGCATTTTCAGTGAACTGTTATTCAGTAACTAGTTAACCCTTTGTTGCATACTCTAAAACTGGCAAATTCTCAACGTTAAATTTAGTATTTTCCTACTAAAAGGATCATGCTGAATGAGAAAAAAATTATTTTATGTATAATAATTTTTTATTATCTGAGTTACAGCTTGTCCACTATGGTGGACACTATGAACTGAACACAGAATTGAAATGTAGTGCTGTTAGGAAAATAAGATTTATGATAGTTTTCTTCTAGAATACTATCGTAGTCTAAAAATAATTGTGGTTAAAATTGAGAACATTGATTGTTGATGAAATTTGTAAAAACAATCAGTTTTTGCATTGATGCAAAGGTAAATTTTACATTTTACACATGAATATCTTGACTTCAATTTACGTAGTTCCATCTTGCATCGTTGTGCACTTTGGGATGTTTGACGGGGAAAGGGTTCCACCTTCTTATATCTCCTTCTAATCTCCTTCTTATATCCACCGTCCTTCTGTGGAGAATTTGCTCTCAGTGGCAATTGTTATCCAGCACATCACATTCTTCAGAGTCTGGAATCAAATGCGGTTCTCCAGATTGTCGCGTCACTGACTGAATGAGTCCACTTGCTACAGCCAGTTTACATTTTCCAAATTGTATGTCGCAATTTGGAAACAAGCTTCTGTATAAAAGACACGCATTGACAACAGCTACATTAATTAAATGGAATAGGATTCTTTTATACCACTTCTTGGTTTTGAGGTGAGTTCTCTGTAATGCCAATAACATGTCACATTCATCTACTCCTCCCATATTTTGGTTATAAGGCTCAATCAGAGCTGGCTGGTCAATTTCAATGTATTGTTTTGTTCTCACTCCCATACTTGGATTTCGGAAGATAATCTTCATCATCAGCATCGGAGTCCAGTAATTAATCTTTACGACCTGATGGGAAACTTCATTCATAAGTCTTTCTATTTGCTCTTGGGTCAAGTATTCCCTTTTCTTTCGCTATCTCCTGCAATATAAACAACCGATAAATAAAAAGTTTTCATATGAACAACAACGAAATTTCATTAATTCAAATACGTTTTCATTTAAAATTTCTACAAATATTTAAAAAAAGATGTTCCATGGATATCAATTTTTAAATTGTTTATTGTTATTTTATTGTTTTTCAGTATTGTCATACAGATCAATTTGAAACAAAACATATATGGGATTTTTTTTAAACTAATAAATTGAAATCAGGCAATTACGACTTTTAAAAATGTAAAAGAGATGAAAATTTATATAAAATATGCCTGCATAATATTAAAATCACAAACACGTCAAAATCACAAACACGTCAAAATTATGTTTTAAAATTTTCACTGTTCACACTCATGGCGTCCACTATAGTGGACATTATGTAAAACCTTCCATAAAATAACCAAAAAAATAATTTATACTCGTTTTTCAATTGTCTATTAGGCCAAGACATCTAAAAACAATAATTAATGAACAAAGTATCATTTAAATAATATTATTATAGGTTTAGAAACATTTTAGTTCATGCTGAACAACTTAGCGGCATTCTGATGGGACATCCATATTAATTCTATCTCAAGAAGTAAGTTAACCGTGAAGTAGCACAATCTCGATTTTTTCCCTGAAAGCATGAATGTCAAAAAGTAGCATACGCTTTAAATAGGAACTGTGAATGAAACAAGTAGGGTAAGGAAAAATTGGCAATTTTGTCCACTGTAGTTGGCAGTATGCAACAAAGGGTTAAGTCTCAATCATAAAAGTTACAATTACAATTATAATATTAACTTTTCATTACAAAGATTCTCCTAAATTTTCAGAATTTTTTATCCAGTCCTTTTTGAGATATCAATTAGCGAAATAGCCAAAATCAGATTTAACCCCTTGAGCAAAAATGTCTCTAAATATTGAATTCTCACCGGAATAATCGAAAACTTTTATTTTTAAATAAGGAAAAGAAAATTTTCAGCGATATTCCTCCAAAGTTAAAAATATAAAATTTAGCTAAATTTTTCTGGCGAGAATCTTGTTTAAATTAGGTGGGATATATTTTATCCCATCGTTCCTCATGGTGTTAACGCAGATTTTGATAAGCTGTGCAAAAAAAGAATAAGTTGAAAATTTTATGTTTGCATAAAATGTAGACAATTATATGCTGAACATTTTTGTTTTTCAATTATCTTTATAGGTATAAAATTAAGCAGTTACAGCATATTCCGTAAAACACGTTTTTCGTCCAAAAATGGCTGTACAGCTTGATAAAAATGGCCACCGTTAAAAACTGTACATTCAAACAAAATTTTAATCATGTTTTTAAACTAAGAAAACTATGAAGAAAACTTGGTTAAAAGTTTAGGGAAATTAACAATGTCGTGAGACACCACCTTGGTGATGTGAAATAGATTGACGTATAACTGAGTAACTGTCTAGATTCGGTGATAACTTTTGAATAATTTTCACATTCTATTCCATGAAGAGTTTCAAATATTAAGCCTAACTATGATGGATCAGCACAATATTATGTTGCTAATAAAATTAATTTGCCTGAGGTGTACAAAATTTGTTAAACTTAAAAGGAAGAACAACAAAAAAAAAAGAATCACAAAGAAAAAGTCTAAAAATCTAAAAGAAAGAAAATCACAGTTTTTTTAGAGCTGCTTTGCATTTCTATAGCATTGGACATTGTATTACATTTTCTAACATTTTTTGTTGTAACTGCAATTAGTAATTAATACAATGTATGTGCAGCGCGAGAGAAAAGAATCTGCTTGAATTAGCCGAAATCACGAAATATAGCAATTTTCAATTTCAAGAAAATTAGTACCAGAAATACTTAAATGGAAAATATTTTAAATAAAAATAAAACTTTAACAAATCAAGGAATTATTATTAGTTGATTATTATGTATATTAAATTAAACCTGGCCATATTGGCTCGGTTACAAGTAATAAAAAACAATATTTCAAAGGATTCCCAATCGTAATCTCGATAGTGTATATATATTCGACACAACTAATGAACTGTAGAAAATGAATTTAGAAAAGATTCTAGCAGGTACTTAGCAAGGATTGATCAGTTGCAAAGAAAAATCTTATATTCAGGTGGCATTCAATTGCATTATTTATAAAATAAATAAATAAAAAAAAACTTAAACATAAAGACTCTATTTCGTTTTAATATTAGATCTGGCTTCACATTTAGATTCTAATGTGCATGTTAGTTTCAGATAATAAATTTTAAATTATTCACTTAAGACGTTTAACTGTTTGATCACGGATCAAGATTGGCGGTTAACTTTTATCACAAAACTCTTTATTAAATTAATGCTAAAAAATTACGAGATTTGGCGTATATTTCAGCAAGTAAATATATATTGTAAATATTTTATTAAAAAGGGCACAGTTATAAATGTATTAAATATTTTATCATAATTATATTAGCAAAGTTCTGCCCGATAATTTTATTCCACGCCTACTTTTTCAAAATTCAGATTTCTTCATTGGCACCACTTCTTTGAAATGGTAAAATTCGCATAATTTTTACATTTCACGTTAAAGTATAAACAATGGAAATTTTTCCATTTCAAAAAAGTGGTGTCAATCAAGAAATCCGAATTTTAAAAAATCCGCCGACCCGGCCTACAGGCGAAGGTAGACTTCGAATTTAAGTATACTAATTTCACCAACAAAAGCTAAATCATGATTATCCTCTTTAATAATTTTATATGTCTGCTTTTGACGAGTTTTTATATCATTTTTATATAAGAGCTGTTTTTATCAACAACTCGAAATTTTCTGGCACATTTTCAGATTCATTTTTAATAGAAAAAGTATGAAACTTACTGGCGTGATTCTTGAAGAGATTTCTAAGCGACCTGTGTTTTTATTTTTCGTTCAATTAATTAAAACTTGATTTATAAACAATTATTTTCTCAGTAGGACAATATTTTTCGTTTCTAAAACAATCGCTTCGGGAAATTCGGTACAAAATTCCCACTTTGACATAATTTACTGAAATATATTCTGCCTCTAAAAAAAATCGATCATTACGGTACATTACATAGTTTCTGAATAAGAGAACCTACCAATTGTATGCGTTTGAGAGCAAAAATGAATTTAAAAATGAGTCAGAAAATAAGCAGTTTGGATTTGAATACACCCTTAATACGATGATTTTTTTCTTCAACCGCTATGTGTTTTTAATTTTTTTTTGCTGTAAGAATTGGTCCTATCAAAAACTTGTCAATATAAATGTTGTAGATAATATTAAGAAGATATATAATAAATTCATGCTGATTTTATATCTTGTGAATTAACAAAGTTATGGAGTTTTTCTTCTTCAACTCTCCCTTTTTGTTTTCGTTTTTAATTTTTTTTTTTGCGGTACGAATTGGTCCTATCAAAAGCTTGTCAATATATAAGTTGTAGATAATATTAAGGCAATTTATAATAAATTTAATTGGATTCGATATCTTGAGAATTGACGAAGTTATGAATTTGTTTCTTCCTATAACCGTATTTTTTGCGCCCCTTGAGCCCATTTTTAAATTTATCAAAAATCTGTGATACATAAATTTTTGGCCCAATTTTTAGAAGTAACTTTAAACTGATTTGATATGTACAAACATTATGGGGTATTTTCGGTTTTCATAAAACTCCTCCCTATTTCCATCCCCTTGGTCCGATTTTGTCCATTAACACTAGAACGGCGGGAAAATCTTACCTACTGGAACGGCGGGAAGGGGTCATTTTGACCCCTCAACAAAACTACTGAAATAACAACGCTAAAAAAATTTTAAATGCCATATATATGCAAAAATATGTAATTTACATGTATTTCATAATTTATATTTAATATTACTCGATAATTTATTGAATTTTTAAAGTACTGTATATGTAACGCCTACCGGGCGATTGATTGGATCATACTACGACTACTCAAAAAACTCACTAATTTGATATAAAAATCGAATTAAAATTAATGTTTTCACAAATTAAAACTAATGTTAACTAAAATAAAACACAATTTATAAAATAATATATATTTATATTTTCATCTACTTACTCGCCGAATGATTCACTCTCTAAATCCATAAATGATAAATATGTTCTGTTGTTTCCGTTATTTCATTATAAGTGTAGCTGAATGGTTAATATGTTAAGCATTCTGTTTCAGTTTTCTTTAATGCTTATAATACTCCAAATTGTACACACGTATTAGGAATTAATTGAGTTGTAACAAAAAAAGAAAAAAAAAATAGCAATTTTTCCAGTACATTTTCAGCGCACAACTTTGAAACATGGTGCGCAAAATTCTTGAGATTTTTTTCCATTGCATGTCTGTACTTGACATTTTTTCTCTTGATATCTATTTTATTTTCGTGTTTTTTTTTTTTTTTGTTTTTTTTTTTTTTTTTTTTTTTTGAAGACTCAGGAAAGATCTTTGGGAGATTTGAAACCATAAGATCCATTCTGAACACATCTCCTAAATTTAATAGAAAATCTTTTCTACTGATAGACTTACCTGTTACACTTTTATAAATTATCCAGGCGTTTAACGCAGCATGATCCAAAATATTGAAAAAGATATGTACAGGCCATCGTCTAGAAGCCGATTTCACGGAGTATTTTCGGCACATCTGATCATGGATACCCACACCATACTTCGTTGCGTTGTAATATTCTATAGAATCGGGCAACTTCTTGAGACCGTCTTCAGTTTTTACAGTAGAATGTAATGAGCTCAGTAGAAAAACACTTTTTTTTTCTTTTGGCTTCATAGATGGTAAGTGTCATATTATCGCATTCCACTATCTTCGATGAATAAAGAGTACTGCGCATATTTTTCAATGATATAGGAATTTCTCTTCTGCTCTTTTTCATTGTGCAACCAAAGTTTTATTTTTAGCTTTTAACATTTCTGCTAATTTGATATTAGTAAAATAGCTATGTGTCGTAATATTCCTCCCTTCGTTTAGATGGGGATCTCTTAATTTGATGACAACATTTTCCGATAAACGTAATTAAGGATTGGCTGTTTCATCCTTTTCGAGATAAATAAATTCACTCAAGAGGTATTTAGTATCAACGTCAACAGATCACCAAAATTTTATTCCAAATTTATCCGATTTATTTGGCATATATTGCGTAAATTTATATCTATCCTGAGATCGGAACAATTGTTTATTAACTGTAATATTTTGTCCTGGTCGGTAGCATGTTTTGCAATTTTCAATAAATTTATTCCACATTTTAGATGCAAGAGCAAATTTAACAGTCTGTAGTCTGCTAGATCTTCTTGTCTTTTCATCAAAACTAAAAAATCTTTTTCTTTCTTTGAATCTATCTCTTGAGATAGTTTCTTTGCAAAATAGTATTCCTCATGCCTTGGACGACAATGAATATAATTCTAAACCCTTTTTTTATTGTTCCTCGAACATATAGTATATTCCACAAAAGCAGCTTCGAGTACAAAGAGTATTTTACAAAAGGGGTCAAAATGACCCCCGTCCGCCGTTCTAGGAATACAAGCCCATATTTCAAAAACTAACAAATCTAGAAAGCTGAAATTTTTTAAAGAAATACATGTTATCTATTTATGAAAAGTCAAAAAATTTCAAACGATTTCGCCCAGGAAAACAAAAGTAATTAACGGACGAAAGTACGCAGGTGTCAAAATGACCCCTACCGCCGTTCTAGTGTTAACGAACTTGACCGATATTTTATGCCCGTTTATTTTATGTATCAGTTTGGAAGAGATTTGTGCAGAATTATGGAAGTTTATCGTGTCCAGAAGAAAGTGATATACATATGAAGTTTTTTACTGAGGGTGGTTTTGGGTTCTATGGGTCATGCTAGGTGTAGTTCTACAAAACATTTCCAGGAACTCCAACATAGGGGATAATGTAATAGGCAGTATTTCATACGAAATCTACCTAAAAAAAGTAGGCGTCAATAACATTACCGGACAAAACTTTCCGGTACACCTAATATTTCTAGAAATTTTTAATATACGACTACAAAATTTTGATTCTAAATCGAGGTTGAACTTGAGATATTAAAACTGAAGACATTCAGTACAGATATCTAACAGTTAATTTCAGCGTTCCAATGTTGAATTAATATTCACTTTTACAGTCAAAATTATTTTCAGCACAGCTTCTACTTACCCATTATACATAGTATAGGGTAAATCTTGTAATCGTTTTAAAAATCGAAAAAGAAATTTTGACGGATTTACACGTTTCAGACCCTGGATATTCCGAAAAACGTATTTTTAGAAAAAAAAATTGCCTTCCGTCTGTGTATGTGTGTGTGTGTGTGTGTGTGTCTGTAAATGCTCCCGAACAAATTAAGATAGTGACTTGAAATTTGGTGTGTACTTATTATGTAATAATGGAAAGAAGCCTATTGAATATCAGTAACTTCGATAATCCGGATCTATTTTTTCGGAATCGAAAATATTCGTTCTGATATAAGGTAGTTAATTTTTTTCAAATTTTTTTATTTTAAGGAATAAATATAAAGGCAATAAAAAACATAAATTTTCATAAAGAATTAAGTCGATCGGATAATTAGTTGCCGAGATATTTGTAATCCTATTTTTCACACTCTTCGATTTTTCATGACCCAGTATTTCATTCAAATTTCAATTCAAAGATATATTTTAATTGGAAATGAGACGCTTAACCGACGAAAAAAAAACTGTTAGTTAATATGATTATCATTTTTGAAGTTTTAAGGATGTTTCTTTTACGCAATTCAGTTCTACTTGATAATCCTGTCGACCAAAAACCTATCGCCAAACTAGAAGATTAAACTCCAATAATGGCTTATCGTAAATGTCCCATTCACCCGACATTAAAAATGTTACACGTGTTTGTTACAACATAAATTGTGTTTTAATTGGACGTTTTATTTGTATTTTTATTAATCTTTTCCGAATTTATTTGTTCTTTCATTATTTAAAATAAAATTTTGTGAGTAGTCTGGCGATTTATATAATTTGCAGAAATGGATCGACGGGATTATCAAGTAATACCCGTAATTCAGTAATAGAGCATTGCTATGCACACTGCTCAAAACAATTAAAGGATATTGCAGTTTTAGGTGGATTTTGTATCTGGTAAACTGTTTAGCTGATTGATACATGGTCGACAGACATAGTAGGTTATATGAGAATAAATTACACATGTTTGGCAGAAAAAAATGAATTTTATTGCGCATTTGTGTACTAAAGGAAAAAAACACAATTTGTGCATATGAGAAAAAAAAGAATAAGAAAAGGTGTTTTCTTCAAAGAAAATCATTTTCAGTAGGGGGTATGGTTTCCACGGGCGGCCAGCAACGTTGAACACCTTTGAGGCATGGACTCAATGAGGCTATTAATGACGAGTTGGGGTATTCTGCCCCACTCTTCCAGAAGAGCTCTTTCCAGTTCTTGGAGAGTTTGTGGGGGTTGTTGGCGGCCAGAAACTCGTCTTCCTAGAGCGTCCCAAACGTGCTCGATTGGATTCATGTCTGGAGAACACGCTGGCCATTCCATTCGAACGATTCCTTCCTCGAAAAGGAAATCCTCCACCAGGTTTGCACGATATGGCCTGCAGTTATCGTCCATTAAAATGAAGTTATCTCCGATTGCTGCAGAGTAAGGGACTACAATAGGTCTGAGGATCTCATCCCTATATCGGCGACCAGTCAGAGCTCCATCTCGAATGATGTAGAGGTCAGTGCGCCCGTCAATGGAGATACCACCATACACCAACACTCCTCCACCGCCAAATCTGACACTTTCGTGCACGAACGCAGGATTATTCCTACTGCCACGGTCCCTCCAGATGAAAATACGCCTATTATCCGGATGCACAGAAAAACGGGACTCGTCAGAAAACAGAATATTGCTCCATTCATTTCTCCTCCTGTTGACATGCTCGGTTGCCCACTCCCTGCGGTCGCGACGATGCCTTGATGTTAATCTAACACATACCATCGGTCGGCGAGCATACAGACATACAGCATGGAGCCGGTTTCGGACAGTCTGAGTTGAAATGGTGGTGCCTGTAGCCGAGCGAAGGTGTTGTTGGAGAAGAGTAGCGTTCATGGTTCGGAGTCTCCGAGCTGTTAACGCTAAATACCGATCTTCATTGGGCGTTGTTGCCCGTCTACGACCTTGCCTCGTCTTCGGCCTGCACATCCACTCTCCAAAAAACGGTTCCAGATCCTGGAAATGACACTTTGTGACACTCCAATGGCTTGCGCTACTTCGGCTTGAGTTTGGCCCCCTTCTAACCTATCAACAATTCTCAAAGCTTCTGAATCTGTCAAATGACTTCGCTGAGACATCGTACTCATCGAAACAAAGCAATCACTGAATGCCGATCATCCTTGTCTTCATTCTCTTTTATCCAGTTGAAAGTCAAATTTCATTCGCTGCCGCTGAAGCGACGTTTTTGACGTCGAACTCAAAATTTGCATACTCCACAGTTTGAAAACCAGAAAAATTTGCATTTGTGATTCTCTTCTTCTATTTTCGGCAAAAAAAATTTCGTTTATATCTTTATTTTATATAAAACTTCAAATATCCTTTAATTGTTTTGAGCAGTGTATTAAAATATCTAAATATACGTTTAAATTTTGTTTTGGAATTGCAATGCATTTTATAGTTTACACATGTTTTATTTTCATATTTTATATTATGTATATCCATGATGGGTAAGTATTTCGGTGGACCTCAACGACTAGTTTACTTTTATGTTATCATTAAATATACAAATTCTAATAAGGTAATGTCTATACATTTATATCTAGACACACGGCAGTGTGTCAGCCAAGTTCGCCTGACATAGCCGTGTGTTATTTACACGAACCATTTCGAGCTGTTTTCATCAAATTTCAATGCTCTACAACTGAAAATCTATGAGACCTACGTACTTGTTATACGAAATGTGTAGTAAGGCCACCCTAATTACCTAAAATCCAAAATTTTATAAATAACGCATAATTAGTTTCCGAGATAATGACATTTGAAAATGTCTGATAATCGATAATTTTACCACTGACTGACTCACTCACTCATCAAAAAGATCTCGTATATTTACTGCAGCTACAGGCTTCAAATTTGGTGCGAAGTTAGTTTACACTATAAAACTAAGGAAAAAAATAAAAAAATTGTGAAAATCGATGAATTACCCACCTGGGGGTGCCCATTTTTACTTTACCATTGCGCCTATTAGGCGAAATTTTAATTTGCCGTAGGAGGTGATTCTGTTTTGTCGCCAAATACCGCCAAGTTTCTCGCCAACATGGCGATATATCGCCAAATTTGGCGACTAAAATCAGTCGCCAAAAGTGACGCCACCTTGTCGATATGTCTAATATTTCGCCAAATTCCCATAGACTTCCATTGTAAACTTATCTACTTACTGGGGGGTTTACTTGCTTACAGAAAATCAACAAATTGAGATATTCTGTCCATCACAGAGCCCGTTTTCAGAAACTATGCATGTTGGAGGCGTGAAATTTTGCATATTTACAGCTGAACACCTCACATCAAATGACAAATCATAAAATTTTGAAAAAGTTGTAAATTTAACCCTTGAGTTTGGGGTCTCACATGTGCATTCTCACAATCCTTTCTAAGTGAGCCCATAATTAGGTTGGAGGCGTGAAATTTTACAAACTTATAGCTGAACACCTCACATCAAACGAAAAACTATAAAATTTTGAAAAAGTCGTACATTTAACCCTTTGGGCTTCCACATGCGTATTTTAAGCAATTTTTTCTAACTGAGCCCCTTATTAAATTGCAGATTTGAAATTTTGCATACTTATAGCAGAACACCTGAGGCCAGGCTACAAATCATAAAATCTTGAAAAAGTCTTACGCTTAACCCTTTGAGCTACCACATATGTATTTTAAGCAATTCTTTCTAAGGGAGTCCCTAATTAAGTTGGAGACATGACTTTTTGCATACGTATAGCTGAATACCTCAGACCACACGACAAATCATAAAATTTTCAAAAAGTCTTATATTATTTACTCCTCCGAGCTCTAACTTGTGTATTTTAAGCAATTTTTCTAACCTCCGCCCTTTTCACCCGGGGAGCACTTTTCCAACATTTGCCGACACCCCTTTGACCATTCTTTCATATTATGCGCCATAGTCTTACATATTTTAGTTCCACTTTTTATCGCCAGGGGCGCCTACTTATCTCGGGTGCTATGGGATCAGTCCCCTCGACTAATATATCTACGGATAGTATGCAAAACGGAGTTTCGTTCGGATAGAGGTTTGTTTAGAATAGAGTGCGCTCCTGGTTGCGAAATGTGGAACGAACAGATTTTTCAAAAGGATAAAGTGTTTTGAAAGGAATATTAAACGAAACCCTCTGTGCGATCTGTGATCACACTTACCCACTTGTTATTTTCAAAATCATCAGAGAAAAGTTTATTTAGTTAATTAAATTTGAAAATCCATGGAGGGGCGATGTCCTTCCTCTGCACTGCCTCTTTGCCCGCACCCATGGATGAATGATACATAGTGTGGCATAAGCACATAACTTTATTTTTCACTTTCAGTACAAAAAAGCAGTCCCAGCTATAGGATATTTTATTGGAAAATTTAATAGGGAAATTTAATATAGGAATTTAATATGAATTGTTGTTTCAGAAACAATAAAAATTTCGAATCAATACATTTCGTTTCAAAACATGCATTCAGTGTAGCAGTATTAAAATATAGATTTCTGCCGCAAATTGACAGCCAAATAGTTTGTTGTAGGAAATTTAAATTAAAATTGAATGTTGCTTGGTGAATAAAATAGTCTCATGTAAACACATTAAAAAGCATTAAGTAAAGTGTCTAAATATATTGTAACTTTACAAAAAGTAATGATATCTAACAAAAACATAGCTGTGAAAAAAGGGAGCCAAATTCTGTAAAGACAATGGCAAGAAAAGAAGTGAGATCTAAGTGGGTGCCAAGTTCAAATAAAATTTACTCAAACTTACCTACTGAAGTATTATAGCATTTTTAAAATTGTTTAGAAATAAAAATTATTGATAGCATATTAATAATAAATCTAGAACTTGGCAAGTTTTTGATAAATGTTATGCCTATCAATTTCATGTCTTAATAAAATGATGATGTTAATATTAACAACAATGTCATTATAAAAAAATTAATATAGTTATTATTATAAACAAATGACTCATGTTAAAGTTTTGATAAACCAATAAATACACAAATACAATTCCGCTCGTCTTTGGTTATCTCTCTAGCACCCACTCTTCGGAAACCTCAATTCAAAGAGTCTAAAAGGCCTGAGAAAGAGACAGATACCTTTACGCTTGTTCTTGGTCATCCCTCTAGAGATTGCACCCCTTTAACCCTTCAAATGCAAAGAGCTTTTATTCGTAACATGCTGAAATGATTGAATCACACCAGAATTTAAAAACAAATTTATTTCAAAATGGGTAAAAGCTTCTTTTCACGTATTTAATAAAATTAAACTTTTTAGTCCTGAATTATAGTGTCAATGTGGCATTTTGCAGTTAAAATTAGGTGGGATATATTTTATCCCACCATCCTTCAAGGGGAAGGAGCTCACACAAATGAAGGCTTCCAAACATGAAATAACAAGTTTAGATACAATAATGTCATTAATAAAAATAAATGACTTGTAGGTAAAAACTTGCCAAGTTCTAGATTTATTATTAATATGCTATCAATAATTTTTATTTCTACACAATTTAAAAAATACTATAATACTTCAGTAGGTAAGTTTGAGTGAATTTTATTTGAACTTGACTCCCTTTTTTCACAGCTATGTTTTTGTTAGATATTTTCATCATGAAATAATATTGTTAAATTAATACTGCAAATTGTGAACTGCCGGATATATTTTAATAAATAAATAAAGAAACTAATGTAACGCAGACTACCCGTTCAAAAAAAAAAAAAAGACTTTACCGGCATCACGTGGCTGGCTTGCGTGAGATAAAAATAATCCTGTTCCGTTCTTTTTTGAGGTGTGCTAACTGAAGAATGTAAAAAGTTATATTAGCACCATTTTTTGCGTATAAGTTTTTATGTGACGTTCTATCTGTTATGGGTCGTCTTATTAAGAATAAATAAAAGTATTTAAAAAGCTATCGCCCGAGAAATTGCTATTTTCAAATAATAAGTGACATTTGTGTTAATTTAATTTAAGCGTAGTCGACCATTGGCTGCCCAACATCTAACCCCAAAGTTGAATAAAAATGTTCTTATCCTAATAGCATGATATATTTTTAATCAAATAGTTTAATTCGAGTTAGCCGACAGTGATACATATATATATGTATTAAAATGTTCTATAAATCTTCCAAGCTCAATTTATTATTATTATTTTATAATAACTTTATTTTTGTGTGTTATAACGATATTTCTGTTGGCAGTATAAATTAATACACACGTTTTATTACATCGTGTATTATTCTCTTATTGTTTAAAAACCAGCATAATTAGTATAAATTTAATGGAAAATAAATAATGGTACACTGTTAAACATTTCCGTAAAATTACAAAAAAGAAATATAGGTTCCCCGTTAAAATAGATTTTACATGAGTTCTTGCCTAAAAACATATGATAATAATAGATTAACAGTTATCGATTTATTTCATGTTAATGCAAAAAAAGGTCTTTAATTTTTTTTTAAAAGTTTTATCACTTTTCTTCTAAAAAAGCACCGGTTCGAAACACCAGATTAAAATGTGTGCATACAAAAGCAGAAGGAAAAATTTACGAAGTTTTCGGTATTTATGCCAATCTAAACTTATAAAGTCTTCAGTAAATTTATTGACAGTGCGTATTACATTTGAATTCGGGATTTTTTACAGAATTTTTAAAGAACATCCCGACGATTTGAAATCCTAGCCCGCACGAGCCCGAAGAATTTTGTGACATCAAAGCCCTAGCCCAATAGCGAAAGTATACAGTTGGGAATTAATAAGATTTTTGATTTGATCGGCAGATCTGAGACAGCCGAGTGTGACCCACCGCGCCGCTGTGAACGTGTTAATCGATAATTAAAGTAATACAAATGTAAATCATTCTTTTACAGAATCATTTCTTGGCATTAAATATTCCAAGCCGCAATGAGCTAGCTGCCAATAAGGCAGCTTGGATTAAATGAAAGAAAGTTGTCTCTATTTCATATCAGTCGTGCCTAAACAAAATTAATCTAACAAAATTTTGCTAAACCACCTTTTTCCGGGGACAGAGTTTTATCAAACTTATGTGATTTGATTATTTGATTTAGAATATAGAATAATTAAAAATTCCATGTTTTACCTTTATGGATAGTTGAAATGTTTTCGATTTAATTTTAAATAGTTAAGTAATTGACACATAATTTTAATTTTAATTTCAAATTTTAGGGTCAATTAATATTATAATTAATAGAAGAAAAATAAAACCCTTCTGGAATGTTTCAAGTTTAACACTTAATATTTTTTCTGTAGATTTCCTTTGAATAGTAAAATAATTATTTCCTCTATAACTCTAAATTATATATTTTTTTCTCAGAAAACCAATCTCGCGATAACTGTTAACAGTTGTTTCTATTTTCAGCAACATCATTAAAAATCTAATCAGAAAATAATTTAAAATATAACAATCTCATTAGCACAAAATTAATTATTTAAAATGTAGAAAAACATCATTGTTTAAAAAGATATCAAACATAAAAAATAGTAATTACATTTCTGCATAATTAAACTTCTTATTTTAATAGATTATATTGTATGAAAAAATAGAGTGAAAGTAATTCCGAAGATTTTCTGTTGTTAATGATATTATTATGCATTGAGTTTTCTTAAACCCTAAAAAAAATAAAGAAAGTAACATATTTCTTTAGGAAATACTCTTTTGTTAACTAATATTTGTTACTCAAAATTTTATATTACATAGATAGACAAGGACCATTTCGTGTCTGACGCTCGCAAATTGATGAATGTAAATAAACTTAATAAATATGGTTTATATAAAGGATGTTAGTTAACACTTATTAATTTAAATGAAAATTTCACTTTCCCCCTTAATGCATGCCCTTCTCTGCATTCAACAGAAAGAGGGAGGGAGCAATAACGTTCCTGGTCACAATTCCTATTAAACGAAAGTGGGGATTGCTGCTGATTGTTACAATGTCCTCTAAATTTATTTTCATCTCCATTGCCACACTGAAATTCTTATCTTCTCGTAAAGGGAAAAAATTAAACCTGTTTGAATCTCGAGTTTATCTTCTTTGTCCTCTGTTACCCATTTCTGACTTTTGACCTGATTTTATCTTCACTCATTCTGTAATTACAACTGATACTTTTCAGAAGATGTTTTAGGTTGTTGAATTTCATTGTAAATCTGGATTGTTACTTGATAAAGTGGTGGAATAATGTCTAAACTTTCATCAAAATCTATATGATAATCAAGTTGTATTTACAGTACTATTTTATTAAAAATACTGTCGTACCTTTTGAAAGAATTGTTGCCCAGAGCAGTTGCATCTTTCCTCCCACTATTCTTATCAGTTGCACATGGCAAACATGTTTAACCTTTGCAAATATTCATCATATCTTTCAGTGGCGGAAAAGTTTTATCTCAGCACAAGGGTTAATATTCTTCGTTCAGATTGAGTTCGGGTTTCTCTTTCCATCCAATAGATGTCTGCAAGTGAAAAACATATGAACTTGGCTTTAAATTTAATAATAACAAAAAAGTTCTTAAAATAATAATAATAATAATAACACTCTATGAAAGTGACACACAAAACTAGACAATTCGTTATTCAAATATTTATTGTATCTCAGTTAGACGTTGCTAATTAAAATGAACTAGGATACAAATTTAACCATGGAGCGGTCGGTATCCACAAAAAAAGGACATCTAATTTTAACAGCACTGGCACCAATAATATTTAATTAAAAGTTTCCTTCTATGAAGTACGGGAAAATTAATTCGCTTTTGAGTTGCGTTGGAGCTCTGTTGTGAGGTGGACGTAAGAGATATCTCCATCGCATGTTATATTTTTCGCAGTGTGAATGGCAGCTGTGGCGGTTCGCTAGAATAGTTTTCGCTGGCTATTTAGTGCTGCATTATGACGGCTACAGATGATCAAGATTATTATATTAACCCTTTCAGGGGCAGAAGCATTCTGTTCTTAAAGCGATGAAATAATTGACTGACACCAGAATATTCAAACTAATTTCTTAGAAAATAAAAACCTACTATTTTTCACTTTCATTACAAAAGCAAAGTTTTATTAAAATATTCTTGGTGCCATTTGTCAGTTTTGGAATTAAAATTAGGTGGCTAGACCCTCTAGCCACCGCCCTTGAAAGGGTTAAGGAAGTTATCGACAACATATGTAATGGAACGTTAAACAGCAATTTCAAGGACCAGTTTGACAGATTTTCTTCAAATTTTGAAGACTATGCTAAAACAATATTAGGTGATTTCTACACGTTTGTGGATCAATATATTTTGGACATTAAGGCTAAGGACGGCTATTCTGCTTCTGCTTCAGAGCAAGAAGAGGTAAGGAAAACTTGCCTTGATGCTTTTACTTTGCTTAGGGAGACATCCCATGATAATTTGTTAAATTCAGCTATCTTTAGTTTTTTCTGCTCTATTAAGTATAAGAAAACTGTTAATTTTTTTCTTACTAACACTAATCTTAAAAAAGAAATTTTCAACGCTGTTAAGAAAGGAGTTAAACGACCTATTTCGGAGGAGAGTTTTCCTATCCCACTTAGTAATAAATATAAAAATATCGCTAGCGAAGTTAACCTAACTGAAAATGTGGATATGGATGAATCAAATGTCACTGAAAATACACAGGATACTGTCAAAGTTAAAAAATCTGTTAACCCTTTCTACGTCGAAGTCGACAGCAATTGGGCGACGGTTGCCCATGAAATTACGGAGTTAAACTGAGAAAAACCCAAAATAACGCTGAAAGGCGAACGCATTGTTATACAATGTAACTCTGATAAGGACTTTAAATCTACTCAGAAATGGCTAGACCAAAACAAAAAGAAATATACCACTCTTGATCCTAAAGAACTTCGACCCAAAAAAATATGCATTAGGGGCCTCCCCTGTTACACCGATACTAAAATTATTGAAGATAGTCTCAGGGAGCATGGTTTCGCAGTCACTAGGGCTGCCATGCTTAAAAATCGTAAAACTGGCCAACCAATGCCGATATACATGGTAAATGTTATACCTCGAAATAACTTTGAAGAAATTTACCAAATTAACAATATACATTATATTTCTGTTAAGATTGAAGCTTTTACTAGCAAAAATCGTGTAAAACAGTGTTACAAATGTCAAGGTTACGGTCACGCATCAGAAGTGTGTGGCTTCGATGCTAAATGTGTAAAATGCGGAGATCTACATTTAAGTACAGATTGTCACCACAAGGGGCGTATTAAACCCACTTGTGCCAATTGTGGGCTCGGGCACCCAGCAAATTTCCGCGGTTGTCCAAAAAATCCCTATAGACTAGAAAATAAACAAAACCGTAAAACAAGTAATAGCGTCAGCAATCTATACCAAGAAACCCAAATCTTAGCGGATATATTTAAGAATTATAATGATACCAAAAATACTAAAGACTCTGAACCCTCAACTAGTAATGTAGAATTAAACTCTGATAACAATGATAGTACTACCGCAAACACCCATTCCTCCCCTACTATTGAAAATTCTAATGCTCCTACTAATTACACCAATGATATTAAAGACATTCTTAATACTTTCAACGAAGTTAAACAAATCTTTCAAATCACTAAATTCCTAAAATGTATAAAGAACATCTCAACTCAGACTAAGAAACTCGATAATCCGATGCAAAAATTGATGGTTATATTAACTGAATTTGATAAACTTGCAAGTCATATCAACATTAATGAAGATTAAACTCTTCATTTGCTAAACTTTTTTCCTTCTTTTTGTTTGTGTTGTTTGTTAAAAAAGAAAAAAAACTTCTATTCTAGTATCTTATGCTCTTCTCATGATATTACTCTTATTTCTTTCATTCCCATGTTTAATTCACCTCAAATTACTAGACTGGGTGGACGCCGTCCTCTTGCTGTCGTTTGATCCCCTCGGCTTTTGCATTTATCTGTTTTTTTAGTTTGAACTCTCCTCACTGTAGCTTTTTCTTACATTTTTATTCTTTTTTACTAATAGTAATTTAAATTCTCTTGTAATTATGTATATATTTAGTTTTGTTTCTTTTCTTCACTGTGTTAAACTTTTTTACTTATCAAGCTATATTAAATGTATGGTCTCTGAATTGAGTCTTTTTTTACGGGGCTTCCTTTGGTAGCTTTTTCGCCTGTCCTGGACATATATGTGGATCATATGGAACATTTTTTTCCCCTACTAGTTATACTAACAATTTTTACTTTTAAAAATTGTCTATCTTTTTAGCTTTTACTCTCTATTTTTCGTGGCTACTAGCCGCGTTTAAACGCTCTTTTTTCTAAGGCTCCCATTGCATTGTAACACGATTTACTCTTAGCCTGGATGTAAAGTTGCCAAGCAACTAGGGAATACATACACCAGCTTTATTGTTCCATTATTGTTCCAGTTCGCTTTTATTTTCTAACTAAGGGGCTCTGCCCCCTGCGAGCTACGCTCGCCAACCCCCGTTCAGCCACTGCAGAATCTAAACGCATGCTAATCTGATCGGTTAAAAGATTAGGGAAGATTGAATTATACTGAAATTATGAATTATACTCAATATACTCGCCAATAACTTTTTTTTTAACTCGCCAATTAGCATTTTTTTTTTTCGATTGGTAAATTAGAACGTGCTACTTGTTTATCACATCGATCAAAAATCTGTCGCCAAAATGTAAGATTAAATGACAATAATTATTGATCGTAAATGTCACATTCACTTGACTTTTAGGAAGTTAGACGTGTTTACCCCATCAAGTGATTTTTACTTCGACGTTTTATTTGTATTTTTATTAATGTTAGACTAATTTATTTGTTCTTTCGTTATTTAAAATAACAAATTTTGTCAATTTGTATAATTTGGCGGAAGGAGTAGTACCATTAAAACATAGCTTTGAAGTTGAAATTAAATGTTATGATTTGTTGCATTGTCATATACGCACTGTTTTGGCGGGACTTTTTTTTTTTTACGAAAATTTGGCAAAAACATCGTTTTGGAATTTCAGTTACATATGTATTTTTAAATTATTTTCTGTTATTTTTAAAATGAAATAACAATATATAAAAATAGTTTAATTAATAACTGTAGAATAAAACAATTTATTTCATTTTTTGTAAATATAAAGAAAATAAATTCAAATAAATATTTATTAATAAATAAGCAACAATAGCCGGGTTACCATGCCAGGCAAAATAACGCCTTTTTGGCGCAAATTAGGTACCCCGTTGCGTATATGACATCTGTGCCTAATATTTTTTTTTTCGTTTCGTTTAAAAAAAAAGAATGAAGTGAAAGCCATTTATTTTAAATGTTTTAGTTTTAAATGAAAGTTTTGTATTAAATAAAATGATAATGAAATACAAATTGAATTATGAATAAAAGTAACAAGATACTTTTCTTAGCATACATTTAAGGGAGGCCAAACTGGTCGCCAAATTAGTTTAAAATAATAACCTTTTCTAAAATATGAAAAAAAATCTATTCTGATTAAAATTTGAGTTGCCATCATTAGAGAAAATTATTTAAAATTAGAAAAAAAAAATATATTTCGAGAACTAACTAGTATTTATAAAATTGTAATACCAGTTTTGAGATCTGCGGATCAATACGGATTTTTGGAGTTAATTACATCGCAAAGTATTCCATATTTTAGGAGAAATCGCAATGAAACATAATCAGTTGTTTATTCAGTCGTTAAATTAAATCGTTTCATAAATTTGTTTCATCAAGATTTTATATATAGTGGTAGATAAATTGGTTTGTGAATTCTGATGTCAGTCCATTATTTTATCAATTTACGGGAAAATGCCGCGCTGGAAAGGGTTAAACACTTTTACTAAAATCTTGAAATCAATCCATGGAATTCCACATCCAAATACTAAATCAATCCATGGAATTCCACATCCAAATACTTTTTAAGGGCGATTTTTTAATGTTAAAACAAAAGGCACCTACATTTGGTCAGAAATTAGACTGATGCTCATTAGAAACATCAAACTCCGATAAATTGTCGCATTATTATGATCTTCAATCAATACCGTAATAAATCTCGTTATCATACTACGTAAAGTACCAATTATTGATCTCAGTGTTAACATTAGGAAAATTTAGATTAAGCATGAGATTATCGATCTTTCGCATAAAGGGTGCGGCACGTATTTGAGAACGCACATTATATGTGAAATACCACCCGGGTAATCATGATTACAAATCCTTTTCTCTTACATCTAAGTTTGTCAGAATGTAGACTAACTGAGAAAAAGAAGGCGTGTGCTGTCATTGTCGCATTGGCTTAAGCAGTCCGATTCAGAGACTGGTGCATTTTTGGAATCTGCATGGTCATTCGTATTCAAAATAAGAAGTAGACTGAAGGCTGCCAGTTTTTATGTAGCAATTGTTTCATACAGGGAATGTCGTTGTTGGTGATATGATAATATCAAGACGCCGGAATACGTCATTCGCGTCGATAAAAGTCCTAGGAAGTCGATGAGGGCACTCGCTAGAAAGCTGTAGGTAGACGAGGCCACCACCCGATGTGCAACCGTGAGGACCTTCGTAAAGGTCGTGCGCGTTAAGGAGAGAACAGTTCTTGTCCCAGAGAACGTTGATAACCGCCTAATCAAAGAAAAACGCTTCCTTGACAAGCTGAAACATCAAGAGGAGTCAGGAATGCTGCTGTTTTCCTCAGATAAGAAAAACCTTGTCCAGATCCAGGAAGTGAACCTCAAAAAGATAGGTGGATGTACAAAATAAGAGCTTTAGACCGTCATGCACAGAAAATTTCTAACCTCGCTGCTGATGGTGGCTCGTAAGCAGCGAAGATGACCAGATGCCTCCACATGTCTTTCTTCAAGGTGCTAGAGTCAAAGCCATCCAGCCCATAAAACCCCGTAATGGATTGCCTAAAAACTTTCATGAATATGTCATTTTCAACTTGTTGTCCCCAGAAGCTCGGGTTGTCATTTGTAATAAAACGTTTGCCATCACGTAAATCAAAAAATACTGTTGGTGTTTTCTAGTATGACCTCAATTTTCCTGAATAAAAATGGAGGATGGAACGAATCCCAGGTAGGAATCTGCCGGATCTCAGAACATTTGGGCTTCTTTATCGGTAGTTGTGCGCGAGTGGTTCGCTTCATGTTTCCGGACGTGATACGGGCACTGGAATATATCGCAATATCCCTCCAGTGGAAGAAGCAGTCTTACCCACAGTAGATTCCTCCCCAGGAGTCGTACCATGTACATCCTTTGAGCAGCCACTCCATTTCCTTACGCAGCCCCATACATGAAATGCATGTAGTGAAGCTTCTCATTGGTGTAACGATGCATATTGCTCGAAATCTGTGCGGCAAATGACAATTCAGCAAAGCGCTTTTATTGGCCGAATTCAATAGCGCCCTCTACTGCCTCAACACTGCATTTTGTACCAACATTCCCATACGAAATCTGCTTATTTAGGTCCCCCTCTACCTACATTTACATTTCTGACATATTGTTTTGAAACTACCTTCCTATCGATTGCACACCGATTAAGAAATAACGCACTTAAAATAACATATATATTGTTGAATTACGATTTTCCTAGTGAATATGGACCAAGCTCGCGTCCGATAAGCAAAAAACTCGACTTATGTATATCGTCACAAGCTACGAAAATGAAATATGAATTTGCACACAAATCATAAATCTTTATGGGAGTTCTTTGACGTCTGTTGCTTTTACAAAAATGGGGAATGAAATACTTCCTTTGATGAAGCCGTTGATAGTTAATTTTATTTGTTGCATTAAAAACGTTTCTTTGCTAAAATATTACGTTATTACATAGCTGCCAACCATATACAGATTTTTCTTACCTCTAACTATTGAATTTTGATTAATTTAAATTCCAAAAGCTAACAACATTAACTAATATTAAATTACCCTTTGTTTTTCAATTTTAATGCATGCAATGGATATAACGCAGCATGCATGAAATCCAAATACGACAGAGCGTGTTATGAAGCATATTTCCCTGTCAATCGTACAACTTTTTTTTTGTTCCTTACAAATCGCATACGCAGGGCTGCCACTGGCGACTATTTTTTAATTCCATCTCGCAACTCTTTCTAAAAACAGAAATCATTGACGTACACTTTGGCAACATTTGCAACAGATATCTACTACAATATATACTTATCATAAATAAGTTTGTGACTGGAGTATAAAAACAGTCGCCAGTGGCAGCCCCTCTACATCAGATATAATTATTACAAGAGAACTTCATACGTGCTATTACGTTTAAAATAACTAATATACATACCGGAAAAAGAATAAGAAAAAGAAATATAGCATTTCAAAATGAAATCTCGTAGCGTTGTTCTGTAGTTGAATTTGAGAAAATTCATGTAAAAGCTATCTGATAGCTTCATAAAATGACGATATGTCGTAAATGACTTGCATCATTCTCTGGAACCGTTGATAGCCATATAACTAGTGTCCTACCATTTAATTGTATTGACGATGATCTAAAACCTGATTTTGAAAAAACAAAGAAAATGGTTACATATTATTCTGAAAATTTAAAAATATAACATCAACATTCTACTTGATATTACGACAAACAGTCTTATTAAATGTTTTACCTCTAAATAAAAGAATAAAAAAATTAAAACACCATTTAATTATTTTTAAAACATTGATTTAAAAAGTTTCTTTTTTTCGCACGTGCAGGCAGAGCAAAATATATATCCGATTAAAAAAATTAATTAACTAAATGCGCAAATATTGTGCCAGATAATGTCAGTTTTTTTTGGTCATTTAAAAATCAAGTAAATCAAACTATTTGACATTAATATTAGAAAAAAAATATCACAAGGAAAAATTTTTTTTCATTGTGTTTTTTTTTTTTTTTTTTTTTCAGAGTGTCTCTACCTACTATTTGGATTGGAAATTTTCGAAACAACATTGAAATTCTAAAATTTGTAATTTACTCGTTTATTTGCATAATTTGTAATACTTCCAGCGTAAAAATATTTGCGAATTTCTGATTAAAATCGTGGTAAAAGTGTACACATCCTGGCTGAAATCCTATTTAATAATAACATTCACTGTGATGAAACATCTGTCATTTAAAAGACAAAAGTTTTAAAATTTGATTTTCATTTGAAATATTGTATTCAAGGCGAATGTTTCTCTCTGGAAAAATTTCCAAATATTAATATAGATTCATCGATGCTGGATTTAATTAAGTGTCTGTTTGCCCCATGCTGGTGGCTCACGGAAAATATTCCATCTTGTGCTGCGTTTGTAGCCTTGCCAACTTGTAATAGTGAGAAGTTCCAGACTGGGTATCGTTCCATGTGGTTTAGCGGTAGAACGTCAGTGCGCTATACTGATGACCCGGGTTCGATTCCCGGCATGGAATATTTTTCACTAAGTTGGTCTTTGCGCCTTTTAAGCAAAAATAATTTGAAATTTGATTTTCATTTGAAATATTGTATTCAAGGCGAGTGTTTCTCTCTGGAAAAATTTCCAAATATTAACTATGAAACCCATTCCAAATTTTAATTGGGAGTTTTAATTAATAACGTCTGTTACGACTTTTTCAAAACTTTATGATTCACTGATAAAGGGATTACAAAATTAAAACTTTACATAAAAATACCTAATTAAGTTTAAAAAAAAAACACAAACATTCATTAAAAATAATATTTCTGTTTATTTTATTTACTTTCACAGGGTTCGCACGGTTTTACCACTAATTTTTAACCATATTTTCAAAGTATTTCACCGCAGAAAATTATTGCAAAATCTGTGAATAAAGGTGGTGGTTGCGAATTCTGTGTTTTAAAAATTAAATGTAAAATTTCTTATCATTAATAGTGGTGTCAGAGGCCTTGGAAATTCCAAGGAGTGTGCGAACCATGCTTTCAGAAATAAGATACTTCAAAATAGCACTTTACTGCATCACTACATAATCACTGCATCTTTATGAAGTTGAAACCAAGAATATATCCGAGATTTATTTTTGAGTTATCAATATTGTTGCAATATATTTTGACTTTCAATTGCGTGAAGGTAGATTTATAATTGTATTTCAATTAACAATACTGATATATGTTTATCTGCAATAGAAAATGTAAAATATAAAAATGTCAAATGATGTTGAAAGTTTATTATACTTATTTTACTACCTTGCAGAATGTCATGCAAAATGCTAATATGAAGTTACTGAACATTAGTAATTATGTGAATCATTCATTAAAACTGCGCGGATGCTTTGATAATTAATATCTCTATTTGCTTACATACATCAGAAGGAACATGTGAAACCATTTCGAAAGTACTCTTAAATTACAATCTATACTTTTAACAGAAAGTTTCGCTCTGTCTCTCTGTCTGTGTCTGTCTGCATCTGCGAGGTTAGCGAAATCTACCGCATGCAGAAGTCTGAATATTTTGGTGAGGACAGTCCAAACAGGTCCCGATACACCTGACGCTCAGATTTTTTATTTTCTAAGGCCCGCATCCACTAAGTCCCTTTAACCAGAGTTGCCAAGTCTCCGGCTTTTTGCACACCACTAATATGTTAGAGAAAATGTTGCTCTTTTAAATCGTCTAAATGTTCCAATTAGATAAAAGAACATTTTCTGTATTAAAATACTGGTATCCAAAAAGCCGGAGACTTCTATTTAATGTAAAATAATTTGATCAACTTATTTTATAAGTGAGAAAAAAAATGTCATTATGTGGCAGAATATTTGAGTAATTCGTAATTTAGTTTTTATTTGTATATTTAATTCGATCTTCGTTCACGGTCGACAACGACAAAGTTGAAAATTATTTTTAAAGATGTTTAAAATAATTTAATTATGTTTTAATCTTGTAATTAAGCTATTTGGATATAAAACATTTTATAAGAATATTCAATCATAATTGCTAGTGCATTTTTAATCCACACATATATTTATTTTTTCGAAACAATTTGGAAAACCTTTAGGTAGTATTAAAAATATTGCCAAAATCAGATTTTGATCATTGCCAATAAAAGCAGACGTTACTAATAATTTCGCTGTAGACAGTTTACTCTTTACATATTTTACGTTTCTGTCAAGCTGTTGATAGCTTTTTCCCGAACCAAATGGAGGTTACGGTCAAGAGATTACAGATAAAATTGCTTTTCAAGTCTTTAAATTCTTTACATTATCATTTTTTTCGATTTCTGTTATTTTAAATTTAACCCTCTCGCCGCGTAAGCAATTCTTCACGATGAGCGTCTTTTACAGAATTTTTAATCTTTTATGACCGGTTCTTTTAACCCGTTGGGGACGAGCGGCACGTATACGTGCCGCATGAAGCGCTCAGGATCCTTGTTTTTCTCACCAGTAAAATTTTACTGTAAAATTTGCCTTATTTAATCAGCGCATTTTCTCGATTCAACAAGACACAAAATTCTGTTTTTAAAAAACGGTGACAAAAGATTAAAAATCTCGTAAAAGGCTCCCGCCTCGAAGGGGTTAAGCAGAAATTTTTGACTATCGTAATCGGCGAAAATCACTTCTGAAATCAGACAAAGTTTTGGCTAAAAAATAAGTGGTGGGAATAACTAAATAGTATTAATTAGACGGAAAAATGCATGCCCGAGTATTTTTCGGGTTGGGCAGCGAGAGGGTTAATAATATGCATGAAGTTTTCTTTAATTAATAACCTCTCTAGTATGCGGTTTGTAAAGTACCAAAGAAAAAATTAGTACAATGACATAATGATATATTCTTTATATATGAATATCACACATGCTACATTATACAGTGGCTCCTAAAAGTGTTCGTAACGCAGGAATTTCAATGAAATTGTGTTCTATCCATTAATTAAAATTGATATTTCAGAAAGAGTATTTAATAATAAGAACTGTAATTTATTCTTAACAAAACTACATAAAATATTTTTAAAAAAAACGGCAAAACGTTACCACCTCAGTGACAAGCCCATGTTAATACGTTCACTAAGCTCCAGGTGTCACTGCAATACAAGCAATTTTTAAAGTGATATAATTCTATTGATTTAATATATTTTCAATACATTGAACAATAGGATACCAAGGATTGCATTCATATTCGTTATAAAGTTTTTTTTTATAAAATGTTGAAAGAATCATCTTTTTTTAAGCATTTAAAACAAAATGCGGAAAACAACATTACAATTTTTCACTTTTCAAGAGTGTCAGAGGGTTAAAAAAATCATTAATCAAAAGGTAACAAAAAAGTTACCTCACAAAAGTCTTCGTACACTTTTGAAAAATCTCTATATATTAGTAAATACTGTAATATATGTCGTTAAATTAGTACTTAGTATGATATCCTTTAGTATAAACAGTAGTTTTTAAACATATAGGAATTGATTTCACTAGTTATTTTGTAATTTCTGCATCAATGTTCATCCATCCATCGATCATTGCTGTTTTTAGTTCGCTTTTCGTTTTAACCCCTTGTGGGGCAAGCAAAAATGTCTCTAAATATTCATATCTCACCGGAATAATCAAAAAATTTTATTTTTAAATAAGGAAAAGCAATTTTTAATTAATTTCCCCCAAAGTTAAAAATATAAAATTTAGTTAAAACTTTCTGGTGACAATTTTGCTTATTAGGTGGGATATATTTTATCCCACCCCTTCTCCTTCTCCATACAATTATACGACCATCGGAACCAAAAATAGTAAATTTACTTTCATCTGCAAATAAGATATTATTTTAATACGATTCAGATTTATTTATCACTGATTTTGCGAAGGAAAGCTTTCTATTTTTAACATAACACAAAAATTTCTACGAGCAGAACGCTTATTTAGGGGTCAGGTAACCTTTGAAGCGTCCAAAAATCAATTTTTTTTAAAAAATTGCTTATAATTAAATATGATTCTTTGGGAACATTTAAAAGCAAACCCCATACAAAAATTCGCATTAGAGGAGAAGTTATGTCTAAAACACTTTGAGCTTTTGCTATATGATCAACGGGTTTTTCAATCTTTCAAGCCAATTTTCTCAAAACAGCGATTTTGATCATTGCGCTCACGATTTCTGAAAAACGGTTGCCTAGAATTTCACGAAAATTTTGGTGGATATATTAAACGTACAGAAGCACGAAATGACCTATTATTATGTTCTCAAATAAGAAGTTTAGAATTCACGGCTACTTTTGTATAAAAAAAATCTCGATATTTGGAATTACTCTAAAAAAAATTTTGCTCTCGGGATATACAAGTTTAATTTTTTCATTGTAGTAATTTTGAAAACACTTTATATCTGTACTGATTAAAAAAATCTTGGCTTGTTTCAGCCATTCAAATGGGAAAATAATGCGCGCAATGCATGCATGAATAATTCTTTTGTAAAAATTGTATTATCTTTAAAAATAAATTAAAAAAAAAAACTATATATGTGTATACCTTTTCTAACAACTTTGATTGATAAAATAAACCGTTCCTAATATGTGTTTTCAATTTTTTAATTAAAAGTTAACTAGTTAAAGAATGACTGCAATTCTTACATAGGTCACTTTTTCATGTACTTTATTGATTCAAAGGTTACCTGACCCCTTAAATCCAGGTGATATTAGCACTCGTCGAATAGTTTCAGGTGAAATTTAAGTAGAACATTTGTGGCTAATTCCATGAAAATTTGTCATGTCTGTCACACAGCTGAAACGTGCTATGCTTGTTGGCCACCGTTATTTTCGAAAAGTTTGCTTCGCCTTATTCAAGTAATGAGATATCTCCGATAAAATAAGTCACATCTTTCCGTTCTAAAATAATGGTAGCATAGCGATTTTCAGCTGTGTGACAGACATGACAAGCTTTCATGGAATTGACCTTGTTAATAAATTCTGTAGCAACCTTTACAGAACATAAACGTGGATTTAAACAAAAATTTCTTATTATAAATATCTGATCACGTTGTGTTAACATAGCTGCTAACTTGTACGGATTTTTGCTACCACTGAAATGTAATAGAAAATTTTGCCTAATTCAATCGCCGAATTGCAGAGAATGTCGATAACTGAATAAGGCAGAAATTTCTGTTAAATTTTAGTGGTATCAAAAATCCGTACAAGTTGGCAGCTATGTGTTAACTTTGATGGACGACCTTTTATTGCCTTGTTTTTAGATCTGATTTTGTTCTTTAACCACTTGAGGGACACCGGTATATATTATATACCACCTACGATTAATAAAGTTTTACACCAGAAAAATTTTATTAAATTTTACTTTTCTAACTTTGGTGGAAAAAAAAGCCGTAAAATTGCTTTTACTTATTTCGAAATAGAAATTTTCAAAGATTCCGGCGGGAATTCAGCATGTCACAAACGTAATTGCTTGCCCCTCAAGGGTTTAAAGGATTTTATCATATACTGCACCATAAAATGGGTTAAATTAACTAATTTAGCAATATTCCGAACTGATTTACAATAATAAAATAAAACTGATAATAAAACTGATAATAAAATTTTGAATGCTGTTAGTTGTTTCTTACGACTACGAGCCATATTTAAATAATAAATAGAATATTACGGAGAAAGCAAGCAAAAACTAAAGCCAAACGTTTTCTTAAATGTCCCGAAAATGTAAATATAAAAATAATAAGACAGCAGATAATTTAATTATGAATTTATCCCAAAGTATTTCAGTGTACGATGACTTTTGTGGCGTATTCTTTTCTGCCTCCTCCCGTTTCCATTTTTATATAAAAAGAAAAGCCGTCAATAGTAAAAAGAAATGCCGAGCATTACTTAGTATAACATAAAGTTGAAGTGCACGAACACTTTTGGGAGCCACTGTAAATCGTCACAGATCCTCACATGAGGCATTTTACACTAAAATCTGTAGTTTTAGTTGAGAAGTAAGGTTCAAAATGTGTTTTTACAAAATGGTGATTTTCCTCTTACCACCTTTATCATAGGTGCTCCTCAAATGCGTTTGTTGCACATTTGCCTTATATGTTCCTTATATTTTCCTTATGCAGAACAGAAATGACAACAATTAAGTTTTCTCAATAATGCTTGTTTAACAGTAAATTCTGTAGACATATCATTCACAACAATGTATGGTCTTAATACATTATTTTCGAGAAAATTAGCATTATTTTTTTAATGCAATACACTAGCACGGTGTTTGTAGAGGATCAAAATTTTCCGATTCAATAAAGCAAATATTATTATTCCAAAATAGTGGTAACCAGAAAGGAAACAACTCTAAGCTATATGATTTCCAAGAAATAGTTTGGTTCCTCTTATTTAATAGCGAAATTCTACGTTTAAAAGAGGCAACGATGACTATTGAGAAATAATGGTACCAAAACACTAAGAACTTTAACGCATCCTGATTTAGCGCACAAAACGCTGAGTATTAAAATTTCTAATTAATCCGTTTTAAAAAATTATACTGTAATAATGAGAACTTTGATTCCCCACTTAAGAATTTTTGTAAAAAATCTAGTACGTAAAATACCGTAAGTAAGCCCACCTCCGAATATAAGCCTGTCATTCCTCATTATGGGATTTTTTTCTTTTCTGAAAAAGTGCCTTTATAAGACCTTCCTTTCAAGTTTTATTTTTTGTCGCTTTCAATCCTTCTAGATTATTTTTCGGGAAATTCCTCAAGTTTTTTGTGTCCATATGATCCTAAAGTAATGTATCTTAAGTAATTTATTTTTATATCTGTTTATATATCATTGTATCAGAATGGTATATGTTCTCTATATTATGCTAATAATGCTTTCCTTGATTTTTATGCACTAAGAATTAATAGATATTTATATTGAGTTTAAGTTTTATAATTTTTGGTGATATTTGTGAATTAACTAAATTAAATATTTTATGTAAATTTCTTTCATTTATTTATTATACTTTAATGGAAACGACTTAGCTATGGAAATGAATTTTAAAACCAAAAAATGTTAATTTGATGTGATTTTATTTTGCAAGTTGTATAAATTCTGTGGAATTTCATAAATTCCAAATATACCCCCCCCCTCGCACACACAAACACACACCCCCAATTTTCCTATCCTTTTCACAAAAGTTCCAATAATAAGCCCCCTTAAAATCATTAGAAATACCTGTTTGCTAGAGGGGGCTTTACTTTCGGTACTTTACGGTAGTGTTTAAAATCTCTTATGTGCAATGGAATTGCCGCATCAAAATCACATTTAACAAGAAAAAAACATGGGTGAACTAAAGATTATGTAACACTTTCCAACACATTCAGAATACTGTAATAAAACTTTACAGTTTATTGAGATGAAAGAAGCCTAAATGATCAATTTAGAAAATGGATAAAGCAGTTGAAAAACCAATTACTGGAATTATCATCAGTAGTCTAATTAGTCGAAAATATATCCGATATTTATGTACATCATTATATATGATCTGTAGATTTGAATTTATACTACGTAGTATGTGGACAGTAAGTTCAACTAAATGTACAGAGCCATCGCTAAGACTTTTTCTTCAGGGAGGGGGGGTGGAGATGACCTTAAATTGCGAAGTCAAATTTCAGCATTTACCAACTACTTTTATAATTTTGCCAAGTCACCACAATTAAAAAAATGTAATATAGTTCTTCTTTGTAAAAAGTTTAATAATATTCCCAATTATATTTGTAACTTTTGTCAAGTCTATCAGAAATAGAAAGTGCATTATACTTTTTATTAAAGTTTTAAACAAATTTGGCAATTTTGTCAATTTACCAAGTGTAGTAGCATTCGCCAACGTTTTTCGTGGGGGAGGCTCCCCCCTCCCTTAGTGAGGCCCCTGTAAATGCATAGCACAGTTGAAAATTTCTATTCAGCAATTTCTGTCAGTAAATGGAAATGAACTTAATATCTTTGTGCAACCCTGTATATGATCTATAGAATTTATATAGACCAAATAATATGAAAAAAATAGTTACATATTAGTATGCGTTCCACAACTGTAAACGCAATTCCAGCCATTGTTCTTCATAGACAGATATAGGCAATATTTTTGTGTGTCCCTGTAAATAAACGATATATTATACGCACACCAGATTCCACAATAAGCGTTCTGTAGAACATCTGAGTGATATACATAAATTTTATTACATTTAAATTAGTATAATATCGTTAATATACTCCGCAAACGATGTTTCTCCATAAGCCGTATTGTAACAAAATTCCTTTGAGTCTCCCAGTACATATACTGTAACAGATAAACACTTCATTTTTAACACCGAACATGCCATGGTAAACCCCAATACCGTCTATCAATTTCATGGTTACAGCACAGAACGACAGACAGAACGACAGATAGACAAACAGAATTCATAAACACTTTTCATCTATTAAAATAAATAACCATTGTTTAAAGTCTGATATACGATTTAAAAAATATATATATATTACAATTCATCAGACATATAAGTAAAATTGCATAAATACATTTAACCCTTTCCGGCGCGGTGTCCTTAAAAAAGGACACCTAATTTTAATTCCAAAACTGCCAAACGGCACCAAGAATATTTAACTAAAATTTTCCTATTATAATGTACATGAAAATAAGTAATTTCATATTTTCTAATAAATGCGTTTATAAATTGTGGTGTCAGTCCATTATTTCATCAGTTTATAAACAGAATTACTCCGCGCCGGTAAGGGTTAATACAATTAAAAAACAAACGTTTCGAGCTAAATTTTAGCCCCTCATCAGTGCAATAAATAACATTCAAATGACAGAAAACTATATATCATGTTTACAGTTAAAAATTATTAACTGTAAACATGATATATAGTTTTCTGTCATTTGAATGTTATTTATAGCACTGATGAGGGGCGAAAATTTAGCTCGAAACGTTTGCTTTTTAATTGTATTAAATGTATTTATGTAATTTTACTTGTATGTCTGATGAATTGTAATATATATTTTACTTTTCAATTATGTTGGAATGTGTTACAAAAACTTTTAAGCAATTTACGCTCATTTTTGGTAATGGTTATGAATTCTATTGCGTAGCCATGTAAAGGGTCTACAGAAATGATCATACCCCGTAGTGTGTGAAAAATTACCCGAATTTAAAATACATACCATAAATAAGAACGTCATATCAATTCCATTATGTTTGTAACCGAGTAACATCATTAAAATATGCCGCTATAATGATATAGTATATGAATATAATGATTTTTTCCCCCATAGACAATAATATAATGGAATACTTTTGAGTTTCCCTCAACGCATACTGTAAGTGTTAAAAATATGACATTCGATAGTAACCATCTTCTTGTGCAACTCAATAATTTGTAGGAATTTCATTATGTTTAAGAATTTGTAACACTATTAAAATACACCGCAAATGGTTTTCTCCCATAGACCATAACGTAACGGAAACTTTTGAGTACCCCTGTAAACGAACAATGAGTGATATACAGTTCATTTTGAATACCAAATATGCCATGAAAAAACTCAATAGCGTATATAAATTGCATGTCAATCCGAATATATTTACGCGAGTTAGATCACAGGCAGACAGACGGCAAGCAAAGAGACAAACTGAAGTCATAGATACTTTTAAAATAAGTTGTAAAGTGTTAAAAACAGGTTGAGAAATAAAAGAGTGTAACAAATATTTTTATCGCCCACTGTCCCATTAATTCATCTGTTTTGGATAGTAAGACCACAATATGCAAATATAGCCAACATTAAACCAAACTTCCGTAAAATGTGAGTTAAGTTGACCCAACTTATACGCATTTCTAACCAGAAAATTTATTTGATGTATCATTATATATTTAAAATCATGTTTCTCTATGAAATCTATTTGATTTAATTCCTTTACTAAATTTCTGGTTCGAAACGTGTTTAACCTGGGCCAATTTAACTCACATTTTACGGAAGTTTAAGGGAATGTTGAAAAGTAAGTATATATATATATATATTTTTTTTTTAGCAGTGGCCAACCTTTTTGTCTGAAATTCACTTGACACCGTTTTCTAAGAACCGTAATTTTGTCCTTTTTAAATTGCAGACCTTCGGTCATTAAACAATGCATTTTTTTTCTGTATATAAATACTGGTATCTCTGTGGCACGCGTGCCGCAGATTGGCCATCCCTGATTTATTTATTTATTTATATACTGAAATATTTTGAGGAATTTAATTTAGATTACTGGCATTTAGAAAAACATAATTTTATAATTTTGACAAAATTACTTTTTAAACGGATACAACAGAGTTTATTTGTAAAACAATTGTATCAAAACATATAAAATGGAGTTTAAGTCGAGAGTTGGAGGAGGAGTTTAGTAGTTTAGATTAAAATCACCATTTCGAAATCGACAGAACAATTTTTAACTTTCCTAAAAGCGGGAGCACGATTCAAATAAACGTCTTACATATTTTTTGTGGCACGTCCAACACTCACTCCTTTTTAAAACTTACATAACGTAACATGACGAAAATGTAACTTTTCATTTTCCATTTTGAATATTAACCTTGGACACAAATAAATTATTTTTTTTAACGTAATGTTCACTCACGACACATGTAGATAAGTATCAGATAATAATAGGGTTATAAAAGAAACATCATCATCACAGTCGAAACTGCAAGCTACTGCCATCTATGAAATTGGTCACGTACTTTTGCAATCATTCAGTATAAATTTTTTAAGTACCTGCACAAAGTTTACATACAAAAACGGTGATTACAAAAAAACAAACTTTTCATAAGGTAAAAGATATAGTGATTAATGTGTAATATTCCACAATCCTGATACAATTATATTAAATAAATATACTATGTTAATGCAAAAATGGATCGTATTTATTTTATTTTATTTGACATGAACATTATGAGTGTTGACATTTTAGTGTGTTTATACATTTAAAAAAATGTAATTTTTGCCTAAAATTAAATGAATTGCACATTACTATTAGGAAATTCTAATAGATATTTTAAATAATATAAAGTGCTGAATCGGCAATACTGAATGGTAGGGAGATATTTTTATTTACATTAACTCTTTAACATTTTTTTAAACCCTGGGGGAACTACACCGTCTCAATTTATGCATGTTGTCGTTAGAAAGTGATGACTGGAAAAAAAAAAAAAAAAAAAAAAAAAAAAAAAAAAAAAAAACTCTGTTTCAGAAATACCAGTCAAGATTTTCTAAAAGCGAGAGACCGAAAAAAAATAATTTACTCATTTTAGATAGGTAAATTTTGAAGAGTTAAAAAAAATAATAATCAGTCAATTGCGATATTTATTTGCGCAGAAAGGACTCCGTGCAAAAAAGCCTTTGTACAAAGTTAAAACTTCGCTTCGAAATGCGTTCGCAAAGCTGAGACGCTGCTTTGGTCGATGCCACTGTTTTTTTAGCGAGGTTTATAAATAACATCAAAACGAAATGATAGTTTTTTTTTCGAAAATCGTTATTAACACCTTCAGTACGAATTTATTACCGAGCTGCCACTGGTGTTTTTTTTTTTTTAATTTATTCTACCTTTTTATTCTATTCGCACCACTTTCTCAAAATAAAAATCTTTCATATATACTTTGACAGCATGTGCAAGAGAAAAACACTACAAAAATATTTTCCTTTAAGTAATGGTATAAATAGAATATAAAAATAGGCGCCTGTGGCCAAATGCATGGCGAGTCTCAGTCGTCAAATGTACCCAAGGGGTAAGCAATCCTTGTGTGATTCCGCGTCGATAGGTATCTCATGATTGCCTCAACTCCCCTCCTGAGTGTCCACAAGTCAAGGTTGGTGTTTAATAGAAAAATGCGATTTTCTATTACACTTACGATACATATGTGACCTAGGACAGTTTCTATAGTTTTCCTGAATAATCCCCATAGCTGTATAATCTCCTACATAATCTTCTACTACTCCTCGTTTTTTCATAATATTATTTTTAGTAGACTACGGGAATAGAGGGGATGGAACATTTTTTCAGTACGTTTTCGACGACGTCTCTGAAAGAACGAGGTGATATCGTAAAGTTTCAATTAGAGGCGAATATTTATTAATGCTACCTTGTACTACTTTTCAAAAGCAGAAATATGTTACATACGCTTTGAGAACATTTGCAAGAGAAATATACTAGGAAATAATTATTTTTAAAAGTAGTTGCGCGAATAGAATATTAAAATAGTCGCCTGTAATTGAACCTTTACGTACCTAAAATTAAAACAAATACTATATTTTTGCGTTCGGTGTTATAGCAGGGTTCGTAGGTGTCCTGGAATTTCCAGACCAGGAAATTCTTCGGTACCAGTATATTCTTATAGAAAATCTAGCCTTAAATAAGGCAACAGTTAGTACGTTTGAATTATATTTATTAAAAGAAAAAAAAACTATTATTTCACTTGGAAAATAACGGGACCCATACGAACCCTGTATGAGATCTTTTGAACGATACTCCATTCGATAGACAAACAATTAAACTAATTTCAAACAACTTGATTAGCCTCTTTATATTGTCCCTAAAATAATTGTGAATAGAAAGTAATTCATAAATATGTGGGTCAATATCCTTTATAACTCTGGCGAGTTTGAATTTTTCACATTCAATAGTTTTCCAGAAAAACATCTGTGACAGCTCGACAAACATCCGCACGAGTGAGCTTAAAATGATTCCGTTTTACATTTTTAGATTAGAAACCCTAAAAAATGTTATATATTAATAATCGGAACCGGAAAAAGTATACAGTAAATAATTAATACATTTTAAGTGCAACGAACGTTTGAGTAAGATTTTTTTAGCTCCTCTTCGATAAATGCAATCTGGTCGCATAAGACGGATTGGGAATTGTAGAAAACGTTGTCACTTTATGGTTGCGTTAAAAAAAGCTGTAAAAGTATGCAGGGTTGCCAACGGGCTACTTTTTTTAAATTCACGTTTCTTGATTAGCAACACTTTTCAGAAATGTTAAAATCCACCTTGTTTTTGCCTTAATTAATATGTCATTAAATAAGGCGAATTTTACTATCTCAAAAAACTGGTGCCAATGAAAAAATCTAAATTTTAAAACAGTAGCCCACTGGCAACACTGAATTTACGTGCTTCTACAATCTAATCTTAGATTTTTAATTAGTTTAAGATTTTTAAGAATGCATAAACTCGATTTAAACAGGGTTCCTACCAGGGTTACCAGTTTTGCCTCCATTTTTATGTTTTTTCAAATCCGAATTCGTTCCAGGAATTAAAAATAGAGTTTTTGTTTTATTTATTGACAAAAAATTTGTAATTACATAAAGTAAAGATTCTTCTTTCAAAATTTTCGGTATGAATTTAAAATTTCGAAATAGAAATGGAGGCCAAACTGGCAACCCTAGTTCCTACTGTTAAATTTAATTCCCCAGATATTCTTCGGGAACTGCTAAAAGTGATTAAAAAAAAGAAAAGAAAGAACTTGTTACTAAACACAGATTATTTTAAGAAGCCAATTTACGAACTACTTCTTTTTACTTTCGCATTTGATAATGAGTGCTATTACAGACCACTTGAGTAACTCTCTAAAGCATATGTTCTAATAACTAAGATTTCATCACTAATATGTAACTAAAAGGAACATCTGAACACTTTGACTTTTGCCAGACGTCTTTAATTATTATATATTTTTTCTACGCTGCGAATGTGTTTTTTAGCAGCTTTATGTATTCTCACTCTTAATCATGTAGCCTCTCTGTTAACACGGAGTTTCTTATAATCCAGTAATATGTTTAATTATAAGTATTTAAAGCTAAAATTTGAATCTTTCTTTATCGTAAAAACACACAATACTAATTCAAATTATATTATATCTTCCCATGGATTTAGCGGATTTATATTAAGCTCTCAAAGGATCCTTAAAGGATAAATAATCCTTCACAAAATAAAATAAAAATAATTTCTTCAAGAAGCTTTTGGATAAATCCCTGGCCACGCCACACGGATGAAGTTATACGTCATCGCGATATTGATGAATCCCAGGTAAGCGCATTTTACCTATTTCCATTACAAAAGCAGCATAGCCACAAGAGATTTTTTCTAATTGTTTAAATATGAGACAGCGAATTCCTGCTATCGAGAATGGAGTGCTTTTGGCTTAATAGGCCACTTAAACTCCAACAAAAAGATTAATGAGACAGATAAAGTGCTCATGTTTAGCGAAAAAGAAGAAAAATTTTATATAGTGGCTTAGATTATAAATATTAAAAGTATTCATATTCAGAATAAAAAAATAAAAATAAATAAAAAGATGCTGCATTGAATAAAATAATGAATGTTATTGTACCAGAAATATAAAGGTGAATGAAAAAGAAACATTTATATATTTATGTTTTATGCACTGAACATTTAAATAATTAGTGAATGAACAATTTGTTGGTTGTGAGTAATAATAATAAAAAAAAAAGAAATCGTTCATTTTACAGTAAATAAATAAATAAAAAGGAAATAGGTTCGTCGCATATATAAATAAGAGTAAACATGGCAGGGATCAAAGACGTCCAAATAGTCGAAAAATTAAATTCGCATAATTAAGCAAATTGGAAATTTCGCGTAGAAATGATTTTAATAAAAGAAGAATTGTTTGATGTAATAACACAAAATCCCCCAGATCCAATTACCACGGACTGGACGAAGAGGGACCGTAAAGCACGTGCAATTATCAACTTGAGTATTGAAGACTCACAAATCGTGCATGTAAAGCACTTAAACACTGCCAGAGAAACCTGGCAAGCTTTAAAAACAATTCATGAAAGGGCCAATCTCTCAAGCAAATTATATTTGCTGAGAAAATTATACGGAGCAAAACTCCCAGAAAATGGCAATCTAATAAAACACATTACACATATTTTAGAACTTGTTGATAAACTTTCAGCCATAGGCGAAACTATTAATGATTCGCACATTTCAGCTCTGTTACTTTGTTCATTACCACCTAGCTACAACACCTTAATTATAGCCCTCGAGGCCCGTCCAGAAAATGAACTTAATTCAGAGTTTATAAAAGGAAAACTCACTGATGAATATACAAGACGTTTAGAAAACACAGATAAGAGCGAGAATTCCTCAAAAGCGTTTAAAATGCAAAAAAAGTTTCCGGCTGAATACTATAATAAAAAGGACAAACAGTGCACATACTGTAAATTAAAAAACCATACATACAGAGAGTGCTGGCATCTTAAGAACAGAAACACTTACTCACCGTCACAAAAACAACAGCCGCACAAATCCAAGTATTACACATCATCGTTTTGTTATGAAGACGCAAACTATTATAGAGAAAACAAAAACCGTGAAACAGAACCAATTCGGATTAACAAAACACAGGGCAATTCAGGAAAAGGCAGCGACGCAGCTTTTTTAGTCCAGAAACCAGGAAAACAAACCTGGATAATCGACTCAGGTTCATCGACACACATTCTAAACAGTAAAGATGCATTCACTAAGTTTAACGACACTGAAAAGACGACAGTCATCATTGCCAATGGCAAAACGCTGAATTCACACGGTACAGGTGAAACGATATTTAAAACAAAAACATCCGATGGAGGGATAAACACAATCACATTAAAAGAAGTATTATATGTACCAGAAGTAGAATCGAACCTCCTACCGGTAAGCAAAGCAACACAGAATGGCTATAAATTAATTTTCGATAAAGAAAAATGCACGTTATCCCGAAACGGGAATATTTATCTTGAAGCAAAAATGAAAAATAATTTATATCAAGTCGAATTATTAGCAAGCGCTGAAACTAATAAAGTAAACATTGCACATGAATGTAAAAATAAAAATTGCATAGAAGTTTGGCACAAACGGCTTGGCCATCGTAACTATAATGCGATAAAAGAATTAATAAATAAAAACTTAGCAGACGGTATAAAAATAAATAACTGTAATCATAATGCATTGTGTGAAATATGTATCCAAACAAAAATAAGTGATGCCCCATATCCGAAATCAACAAACTGACCCAAAACAGGCAAAGTGCACGATCTGATACACACGGACGTGTGCACATCTATCGGTACACCTACTATCGGGGGAAAAACAATGTTCGTCACTTTTATAGACGACTATTCAAGGTTCACAGTAATTTACTTACTTTTGCATAAAAATGAAGTTCACGAAAAATTAATAGAATATGTAGCCATGGTGAAAACCCAATTCGGCAGATTCCCTAAAGCTATTAGATCCGATAATGGAGGGGAATATTTAGATAAACAAACGGAAGAATACCTAAGGGCAAGAGGTATCCAACACCAGTTTACGGTACCATTTTGTCCGAGCCAAAACGGCGTAGTGGAAAGAAAGAATAGGTCATTATTAGATATGACTAGGAGTCTACTCTCCGAAGCAGGCTTACCTCAAAAATTCTGGGGAGAAGCCATAAATACCGTCAATCACCTGCAGAATAGGCTACCAACCAAAATAACAAACAAAACACCGTTCGAAATTTGGTTCAACCGAAAACCCACCTTACACTACCTGCGTACATTCGGCTGTAAAGCTTATGCCTATATACAGAAACATCAACGAAACAAATTAGACGATAGAGCGCAGGAAGGAATACTTCTGGGGTATGACAACAAATCAAAAGGTTACCGTATATTCACAAAAGAAAACAAAATAATAATAGCGAGAACAGTTAAATTTATAGAAAATAGTGAAAACAACTTAAAAGAAAGCGAAGAGGTAGAAAACTCAGACAATGACAACAACGACATTCAAACAGAGTTAAGTAATTCGGACGAAGAACCAACCGCGTCCAAACAACCCGACGTAGAACCGAGAAGGTCTCAGAGGTCAAATAGAGGAGTACCACCCGGCAGATACGTATGTCACGTAAAAACAAATGACACATTCGAACCAACCGATTTTTATGACATAGCAAACATGAACAACCCAGTAGAAAAAGAAAATTGGCTCAAAGCCGCTCAGCAAGAAATCAACTCATTAAAGAAAAATAAAACTTGGGACTTAGTGGATCCCCCACCAAATAAGAAAATTATTGGTTGCAAGTGGATTTTTAAGAGAAAGTTAGATAATTTAGGAAATGTACAAAAATACAAGGCCCGTTTAGTAGCGAAAGGATATAATCAGAAGTACGGCGAAGATTATGATGAAACCTTCGCACCCGTAGTTTCACACACAACAATCCGCACATTTTTAGCCTCAGCGGCATATAAAAATCTTTCTGTTCAACACATTGACATCGACACTGCATTTCTTCACGGCGAAATAGAAGAAGAAATTTTCATGAAAAAACCAGAAGGTTTTATAGAAAAAAAATTGTGAAAACAAAGTGTGTAAACTGAATAAAACAATCTACGGCTTAAAACAGGCAGCTAGAGCCTGGCACAAAAAGATCGCAGAATCATTAAAAAACATGAATTTTGTGCAAAGCACTGCTGACTCATGTTTGTTTATCAGAAAAGAAAAGGAAAATTTCACTTATATCATCGTCTACGTTGACGATATTTTAATCGCGAGTAAAAGTGAAATAATTAAAGATGTAATAAAACAATTGCAAAATGAGTACGGAGTAAAAGACTTAGGCGAAATAAGTCAGTACCTAGGAACCAACATAATCAAAACGAATGATGGTTACAAATTAAACCAAAGGTCAAAAATAGAAGATTTGGTTAGAAAGTTAAATTTAACAGATGCAAGACCTATTGGTACACCGATGGAAGTAGGTTTCAATATATTAGAAGATAGCGACAATTTACTTCCGAACAATACAAAGTTTAGGCAAGCGATCGGTTCGCTCTTGTATATTGCCACAGTCACTCGACCCGACATTATGGCACCAGTAAATATACTTAGTAGGAGAAGTGCAACGCCACGCGAGAAGGATTGGAAAGCGGCAAAAAGAATTATTATTTACCTCAATTGCACAAAAACCTATGCCTAACAATAAGTAAAAATAAACCACCAATGCTCATCGCGTATGCTGATGCTGATTGGGCTGGGGACACTAAAAATAGAAAATCAACCACCGGCAATATTTTTTTTCTGGGTGATAATCCCATTCAATGGACTACAAAATTACAGTCAAGCATTGCATATTCTTCGGCTGAAGCGGAATATGTTGCTGCAGCAACGGCAGGACAAGAAATTTTATGGCTATTAAAACTGCTAGAAGATCTTAACTTGTATCAAGTAAAACCTATTTTACTTTACCATGACAGCCAAAGCAGTATAAAGATGATAGAAAATGAAAAATTTTCGAAGCGGACAAAACACATTGATATCCGCTTTCACGCCATAAGACAATTAAAGGAGGATAAAATTATCGAATTAAAATATTGTCCCACGCAATACATGATTGCTGACTGCTTGACAAAGCCCACACCCAAACCTCAACTTTTGTGTGACATCAAGACTATGAACTTGTTACCTTATCCATTAGAGGAGATTAAGGAGGGGTGTTAAATTTAATTCCCCAGATGTTCTTCGGCAACTGCTAAAAGTGATTAAAAAAAGAAAAGAAAGAACTTGTTACTAAACACAGATCATTTTAACAAGCCAATTTACGAACTACTTCTTTTTACTTTCGCATTTGATTATGAGTGCTATTACAGACCACTTGAGTAACTCTCTAAAGCATATGTTCTAATAACTAAGATTTCATCACTAATATGTAACTAAAAGGAACATCTGAACACTTTGACTTTTGCCAGACGTCTTTAATTATTATATATTTTTTCTACGCTGCGAATATGTTTTTTAGCAGCTTTATGTATTCTCACTCTTAATCATGTAGCCTCTCTGTTAACACGGAGTTTCTTATATTCCAGTAATATGTTTAATTACAAGTATTTAAAGCTAAAATTTGAATCTTTCTTTATCGTAAAAACACACAATACTAATTCAAATTATATTATATCTTCCCATGGATTTAGCGGATTTATATTAAGCTCTCAAAGGATCCTTAAAGGATAAATAATCCTTCACAAAATAAAATAAAAATAATTTCTTCAAGAAGCTTTTGGATAAATCCCTGGCCACGCCACACCGATGAAGTTATACGTCATCGCGATATTGATGAATCCCAGGTAAGCGCATTTTACCTATTTCCATTACAAAAGCAGCATAGCCACAAGAGATTTTTTCTAATTGTTTAAATATGAGACAGCGAATTCCTGCTATCGAGAATGGAGTGCTTTTGGCTTAATAGGCCACTTAAACTCCAACACCTACAGGATATTCTCTAAATTTTGATCAGATATATACCAGTATTTCTTGAAAGAATAAGCCACCTTACGCCACTGCGCGATCTCCTTAGTTAAGCTTTTCTATGAGAAACGTTTGGTATTTTCTCTAAATCTATAGGCATTCTGTTAAAATACAACTTATCTTTCTTTCTTTCTTTCTTTCTTTTTTTTTTTTTTTTTTTTTTTGTCCAAAATTTTCACTTTTGTTGTTAGTACTATGTTATTACTATACTAATTATGCTTCATTGTTTTTTAAAGGTTTGTCGGTTGGTTGAATTTTATCATGACCGTTTATTTGTCTGACAGGTAAAGGTCGAGGTGTGAGGCAGTGATTGACATACATGGAGATCTTTCTTTAATTATCTTAACACGTATCTATGTAAAGTTCGAAGAAATCCGTGGAAAATTCTGATAGGTTAGATTGACGATTTCGGTATCTCAGCATTTCCCATATTAAGAGCAAAAATTCTCAGTCGTTGGTGAGGCTTTTTTTTTTCTTTTTAATTCCGCATACAGTAAAAATGCATGAGTCTAAGAAATTTCTAAAATGCATGACTTTGTCATGGGAAATACTTTAAACAATTATTTTTATTGCTTTCTAAATTACTTCTAAATTAAAATTTTGTGCATTTGACTTTTTAATGAATCACAAATGCGTTGTTAAACTCGAATGAATAAAAAAACGATTTTTCACGGATTTCAAACATATGAAGATCTAAACTCCACTTATATGTTTTTGAATTAACGCCACGCATTAATTCTGAACAGTTATACTCCGATTTTGATTTTTGAATCCAAAATCAGAATGTGCATAATTCTACTACAATTTTTTAACAGTATTGCTTGATTCATTCAATGAAAACTACTACACATTCTACAATTAAACGAGATGACATCAAACTATGCCATTTAATTTGCAAATAGAAAAAAATGAATCTGAAATAGTGGTGTGAGACTACATAGAATTTTCAATCATAAAATCGCATAAAATAACTTCGGCACGCGCAAAAGCAAAGCTGTATAATCTTTTTTTTTTTTTTAACTCTTTGATGGGCGGTGGTATGTTCAGTGTTGCCAGATTGGGGACTTTTTTTAATTCAGATTATTTGACTAGCACCACTTTTTAAGAATAGTATAATTCGCTTATTTTTCAGAATTTTTTATCTATTTTTAACTAGGGCAAATATTTCTATTTAAGAAAAGCGGTGACAATCAACAATCTGTGGACAAAAAAGTCCCCAATCTGGCAACACTGGGTATGTTTATGAAACCACTGAATTTTAATTCACAAATGCTGCCACAATGACACCAGAATTTTGTTGACATTTTTTCTAGGTTTATTATATATGTGATATGTAGCTTCTTCTGATAAAAAAATAAATTTCTAATATCTATGCATTTTTTATAAATACAAAATATCTATATCCTTTTTAAAAGACACTGAAGTATTACCATAACTCTCAGTTGCCACTGCCATAAATATCTGCAATGAATTTTTTTTCGAAGTGGAAAAATAACCCATTGAATATGGTTTTAAAAAACTACATCTTCTCTTTCCTTTTTTTTCAAGTCAAACCTAAAAAAATGCATTTTCATATTTAAAAAATCCATACATTCTACATAAATCCTTTTTTCTTTTAAAATTATAAACCTAATATATATATTTGTGATTTGATAGATTTATATTTCAGTCTTACTTATTTTTTGACTAGTATTTCAAAAGAGAAAAATAAAATGAATTAATATTAGTAACTTGTATTATTTAACCAAATATTTTTTGGCGCTTTTCATTTATGAAATTATCTATCTGAATTTATTTTTGTACTAAATGAAATGTACACTGCTCAAAACAATTAAAGGCTATTTGAAGTTTTATATAAAATAAAGATATAAACGAAATTTGTTTTGCCGAAAATAGAAGAAGAGAATCACAAATGCAAATTTTTCTGGTTTTCAAACTGTGGAGTATGCAAATTTTGAGTTCGACGTCAAAAACGTCGCTTCAGCGGCAGCGAATGAAATTTGACTTTCAACTGGATAAAAGAGAATGAAGACAAGGATGATCGGCATTCAGTGATTGCTTTGTTTCGATGAGTACGATGTCTCAGCGAAGTCATTTGACAGATTCAGAAGCTTTGAGAATTGTTGGTAGGTTAGAAGGGCGCCAAACTCAAGCCGAAGTAGCGCAAGCCATTGGAGTGTCACAAAGTGTCATTTCCAGGATCTGGAACCCTTTTTTGGAGAGTGGATGTGCAGGCCGAAGACCAAGGCAAGGTCGTAGACGGGCAACAACGCGTTAACAACTCGGAGACACCGATCCATGAACGCTACTCTTCTCCAACAACACCTTCGCTCGGCTACAGGCACCACGATTTCAACTCAGACTGTCCGAAACCGGCTCCATGCTGTAGGTCTGTATGCTCGCCGACCGATGGTATGTGTTAGATTAACATCAAGGCATCGTCGCGACCGCAGGGAGTGGGCAACCGAGCATGCCAACTGGAGGAGAAATGAATGGAGCAATATTCTGTTTTCTGACGAGTCCCGTTTTTCTGTGCATCCGGATAATAGGCGTATTTTCATCTGGAGGCACCGTGGCAGTAGGAATAATCCTGCGTTCGTGCACGAAAGTGTCAGATTTGGCGGTGGAGGAGTGTTGGTGTATGGTGGCATCTCCATTGACGGGCGCATTGACCTCTACATCATTCGAGATGGAGCTCTGACTGGTCTCCGATATAGGGATGAGTTCCTCAGACCTATTGTAGTCATTACGCTGCAGCAATCGGAGATAACTTCATTTTAATGGACGATAACTGCAGGTCACATCGTGCAAACCTGGTGGAGGATTTCCTTTTCGAGGAAGGAATCGTTCGAATGGAATGGCCAGCGTGTTCTCCAGACATGAATCCAATCGATCACGTTTGGGACGCTCTAGGAAGACGAGTTTCTGGCCGCCGACAACCCCCACAAACTCTCCAAGAACTGAAAAGAGCTCTTCTGGAAGAGTGGGGCAGAATACCCCAAATCGTCATTAATAGCCTCATTGAGTCCATGCCTCAAAGGTGTTCAACGTTGCTGGCCGCCCGTGGAAACCATACCCCCTACTGAAAATGATTTTCTTTGAAGAAAACACCTTTTCTTATTCTTTTTTTCTCATATGCACAAATTGTGTTTTTTTCCTTTAGTACACAAATGCGCAATAAAATGCATTTTTTTCTGCCAAACATGTATAATTTATTCTCATATAACCTACTATGTCTGTCGACCATGTATCAATCAGCTAAACAGTTTACCAGATACAAAATCCACCTAAAACTGCAATATCCTTTAATTGTTTTGAGCAGTGTATTACATTACGCTTTTTCTCGTACAGATATTTTTAACAATGTTTTTACAATGTAGATTTTTTTTTTCAAAATATCAATCGCTTTTCTCGAATAGTAAAATTCTTTTATTTAATGACTGACGTTCAGAAATTAAAAAGAGCGATTTAGTTTCATTCGGAAGTAGTGGTAGATATTTTGAACAAAAAGGCACTCAATCTTGGAAACATCGATTGTCAAATTTTAAAAATTATTTCCAAAAAAGAAAGGAATGAAAAGGAAAATTTTATTTCACATGAATGCTGATATAGATTATTTTATGTTCGTTCATAAAATAATGAAATTAAAGATAGAAAATACTGAACATCCTCAACAAAAAGAGTTTTCTGATGTTAAATTCTACTGATTGCTGTGTGCATTCATCGTTTATTTTTGTATATATTTTATACTCTAATTTCTGCCGTATAATCCGCTGACCCAATAAACACGTTGAAAACACAGAAATTTTAGATATTTGAATGCAACTTTTTTCTACTTGGCATAGATTTTGATAAAAAGTCTGGTTCATTGAAACCTTCTCTGCTCATTGGTACATAAATTGAAGTTTCAGCACTTGTACACTTTACTAGTTTGTACATAAAGATTTTAGCGAACAAACTTTTAAATTAAATATTTTTTTCTATTTACGTTCTTTTATTTATCTGAGTATAGCAGCATCGTTTTTCCAAAACATTATTTTCATATTAAAGAAAAGAGTTTTATGTATAGCTCCAAAAGAAACTCAGAATAGAGATTTTTAGAATTGCTTGATTCACTAATTATACACCTGTTACTGCTTCCATTCTACTACGGTCGGGGATGAGGTGCATTTGTCCCCAGGCTCCTCGAAAAACAGTCAGAAGTCAATTATACGCCGTAATTTAGCATAGTTTACATGTATTTTTTATGAAGTTTTAAAAATATTGCATATGAAATTATAAAAAATAATAATTTATTATCACCAAGACATGCTCTTAGAAATAAGTGTATCAGTTTTTATAAAAAAAGATTATATGAATCTCTGAAATTTTATTTAAAAAAATCGCATTAAGCTAAATTACCCTTGTTTGAGGATATTGTAAAATTTACGAAATCACCACTAGAGAACAAAATACAGGGATTCCACTGGTCTCCTAATTTGAATACCACCATTTAGTTTCGAGCAATAATCTATCAGGTTCATTTGTATTGGCTGTTTTTTTTATCAATTTTTTAATTGTTTTTAGTAATTTTCCTTGTAATTAAGACAAATATATTATAAGACCTTATAAAATCTTCCTTCTTGTCAAATTGCAAGGTTCTAGTTCGAGCGGAAGTACCTTATAGGTCTTAAAAGTAAAATCTCTAGGGTACTTCCGGTGGACCTAGAACCATGATATGTATTCCCCAGTGTGCGTGTCCAATTCTCTCTTGTCCTTACTTCTTATTTCATTTTAAGAGAAATTCGTTCTCTGACTTTTTTGTTGCGTTCGTAATTATATAAAGTCATCATCTGGTCCGTCCGTCTGTCCTCATAGAACAGTACAAAAATCATCCAACCGAATGGGTTGAAATTTAATATGTATAATCGATGCAAAATTTTGTAGAGTCATTTCAAATTTTATGAATATCGTATCAAAACTTTAAAAGATATTAATAAAAGTTTTCTTCATTATATTAAATCCTATCATACGTAATTAATTTAATGGTCTCCCATAATTGATAACGATTCTATGCTATCATGGTGATCACACCGTTTTTAAGATAGAGAACAATTATTTCCATATTACTGGATTTAATATATAGAATCGTAAATAATTTAATATTCATTCATTTTTGCCTAAGAGTGCAACAAGATCTGAACATTTATAAAACTACTTATAGTCCGAACGCACCTCATTTGCCACGTTTGACGTACAATTTCAGACTTATTTTTTTACTATCCTACATAGAATGCTGATGAAAACGTTAAGTCGATATCTCTTCAAATAAGCTAGATTTACGTATATTTGAACAACAAGAACAACAACAACAACAACAACAACAAAAAAAAACAAACAGTTTATTACTGTCAGGCCTTAAAACATTCTTACGGAATGTTGTATAAAATTGAAACAAGAAATATGCAAGTACTTTTCGTTTTCGAAAACCTCGCCTAGCAGTCTGAGGCGATTCTACTATTCAAAGGGGTGTTAACGCTGTGATGGGTATTTTCCGAAGTTCCACTTCTACGTTGTCATTAGATTGGCACTCAGTCAAACGCAGCTAAACAGGCCCCGATCATCCCTATTTCGATAAAATCAAAACAGACCTGACGCATGCTCAAAAGGGCGGTTGGTTTCGCTTTCCGAAAACAAACAGTAAAAAGTTGGAATTACTAAATCAATCGAGGCTCACAAAATGTACCAAAAAGAAAACTTAATTTTCCGTTTTCGCTCCCTTTTTCGTTCAGCGAAACATAAAGAATTCCATTACAGAAGCGAATAAAAAAATAGCTTTTCAAATAAAACCACGATACTTTCTGAAGAATTTAAATTGCTCATTTATGATGAGATTTGTTTTTCTCTTTTCTTTATTTGTTTCAATCTTACTTAGAAATACCGGAATAGAATACTTTCACAAAATAGCATTTGGAAAATTAAATAAAAAGGTATTTGCAAAGATTTAATTGCATTCGAATACATTTTTAATATGTCGCATTAAAAATGATTGTTTTTCTTTAAAAGGAAAGCAAAAGGAAAAAAAAATCAATACCAGAAAAGTTGAAAAATGAAAGATTAAAATTCAATCAAATAAAAGAATCCTTAAATATTTCTTGGATTTTCAAAATATTTTCTATTTAAAGTTTCAAAGAGTAATCAGTTAATTTTTTTTGCAAGTACTTCGTTTGGACAAATGTTTTATTGCATAAGAAAAATATTTAAATCATTTAATTGATTAGGCAAACAATATAATTATGAAATTAAAATAAATAATCATTGTTTTACGTCTGATATACGAGTTAAAAATAATACATTTATTACAAATCATCAGACATACAAGTAAAATTACATAAATACATTTAATACAATTAAAAAGCAAACGTTTCAAGCTAAATTTTAGCCCCTCATCAGTGCAACAAAACATTCAAATGACAGAAAACTATATATCATGTTTACAGTTAAAAATTATTAGCAGTTAAAATTAAATAAAGTATAAATTTTTTTTAAACAATGCTGAATATTCAGGAGGAAGTGCACATGATTCATTTATCGGCGACGTTTGCTTACGAGTGAAAACACCTTCCAGAAAAACTCTACTTTTAATATTATTGCAACCGGATCTGATAACTTTCATATTCGTGAAATCTGGGATATGGTCGGTATCCAAAGAATGCTGTACAATTTTAGACTGTAGGTTTCCAGATTTGTAAGTACGCTTATGCTCGGCAAGGCGAATGGCGCAAGTGCGACCAGTTTCGCCAATATATATTAATTGATCCATAATTATGGATCCATTCCATTGTGTCCCTCAAAATAAGATAATGTTAAAATTGGAACGTTATCTTTAAACCTGTCAATAAATTCAAATTTCCCTCCACTAAATCTCCCGTTCCTGATCTTCGTAAATGGGGAATTTATAAAGTTCCTTGTAATGGTTGTGATTTATCTTATATTGGCCAAACTAAAAGAAATCTCAAAATCCGCTTAAAAGAACACTCTCGATATGTAATCAATCAAGAATTTTCTAAATCTTCTATTGCCAAGCACTCTTGGGATTCCGGCCATAGTTTTAATTTTCAAAATGCAAAAATTATCTCTAATGCCAATAGTATCTCTAAATTAAACTTTCTTGAAAATTTAGCTGTTTATCTTAATCGTGAAGTAATTGTTAATGAAATATCTCATTCCACAATGCTCTCTGCAGCTTGGAAAAACCTTTTCAGTACTACCATTTCATTTATTTTTGTATTCATTATTATTAGTCTGTTTTTATATTTTATTCATTTATTTATTTATTTATTTTTTAATTTCATGTGTTCCCATATTGAATTATATGTATTTTTCCCCCTCTCAATTTTTGCCCCTCCTACTCTATGTCCTTTGTTTTGATTAGTCTCTTATATGATTGGCTGTTGTCTTCTACTTTCCTATTGGCTGTTGATTTCTAACTCCCTATTGGCTGTTTCTTCAGCTTGTTTCCTTTCCCTTATCTCTCATTTCAGTCTTGCTGCTGCTTTTATAGTAGAAGGACGTCTTCTTTGCGTCTGAAGAAGATAGACTCAGATCTTTCGAAAGGCCGAGCGCATATACAAATTTTTGATGGTGTTTTAAGAAGATTTTTTGTTCTTAGTCATTCACACCAGTTTTAATTTAGGCTCAGATCTTTCGAAAGGCCTAGCGCATACACAAATTTTTATGGTGTTTTAAGAAGATTTTTTGTACTTAGTCATTCACACCAGTTTTAACTTATTTCCATAAATATTTTAGTGTTTGGGGACTAATTAGTTAAAATACTATGTTTTATAATTACATAAAACCAGTAAAAAGTGTGATTTTAAATATTGTTAGTTAAAACCCTAAATAGAAAACTATGCCTACAGTTATCTAGAGAGACTGTTTTGTTAGTCAAGATGAATAAAAATGGATAATTTAATAAAACAAATATTTTTTAAGCATTTTTTCTAATGAAGTTCTTTCAGGTTATTTTAATGGAAACAAAAAAATAAATAGTGTTCTTTCCCATTTTACCCAGAAAAAAAATATTCAAATTGTAAACACGAAAAAGCATAATTTTGTTGTTTCACCCGTAGACAATCTACTATATTCTTAACAACTAACAATATATTTGTTGAGGGTAATCTGCGGAACTACTGAAGCGATTTCAAATGTAATGATATGAAAGTGATGGTGTTGGTCCCTGTCGCAACATAGGCTATATCTTATGTCGGTGTCACTACACCAAAGGGGTTGCAGTAGCAAAAAAAGGCTTTAAAAATGCGATTTTTGTGCTACTGAAGGGCCTAGAAACATGAAATTTGGCATAGTAGTTAATTATAAGATATAATTGATATATGAGACAATTCCTTAAAAAATTCGGAATTTAGAAAATAATGTGAAAATGTGGTAAAAGCGTTCAAAAAATGTTCTAAATTGCGATTTCTACGCAATCTCAGTATAGTACCGAACCGATTTCAAAAATAACGGTGACAACCCTTGCTCCAACATAGACTATATTTTATACTACCCCAAAGTGGGAGCAGGAGCAAAAAACGTTCTAAAACTGCTTTTGTTGTGTTACTGAAGTCCCTAGAAACACGAAATTTCACATGGCAGTTACCGAAATCATATAAAGGATCTCTAAGAACAGTTTTCAAAAAAATCGAAATTTAAAAGGGGTGAAAAAGCGCGAAATGCGTTCTACAAACGTTCTATTTTGCAATTTCTGCGCAATCTCAGAAAATTACACACCGATTTCAAAAGTAATGGTTGCAAATTGATGGTGAGAGTCGCTGCTCCAACATTGTCTGTGTTTTATGTCGGTGTCTCTACTACCTGTGCATTTCAGGAACAAAAAACGTTTTAAATTGTGATTTTTGTGTTACTGCATGGGCTAGTAACTTGAAATTTAAAATGGTAATTACTTAAAAGTTCCAAATGTTTTCTAAGAGCAGTCGAAAGAAAGTTCCAACTTTAAAAGGATAAAGTGAGCGAAATGCGTTCTAAATTATGATTCTTATCCAATCTTATGAAATACTAAACCGCAAGAGTTTTCGCTTTTATGAAGTTTTTACTGCTGCATGCAGAGCTAAATGCTATAATTTCATGGTACAATAAAAACATACGATTTTTCTTTTGCATCTACTGTGACATTTGCTTTTGTCGAGATGTGTCGCATTTCTTGTGGTAATGTACTGCTTTTTACCCCTTTATGGGCAAGTAATTGTGTTTCAGTAATGGGGAATTGGTATCAGAATTTTCAAAACGTTTTCTACGGCGGACATGCTGAATTGTACTTTTATAGCTTTCTTACACTAAAGTTATAAAAGGTACACTATTTAAAAAATCGTATGCAAATGTTAATATGATTAGTATTCTAAAAATATATATCATCACACACTTCAAGGGGCTAATCCTAGTTAATCATAGGTCATAATTAAAGAAATGATTTAATCCTTTCAGGAGCAAGCAATTGTATTTCTGCAACGGAGTGATGAGACGCGGGAACGAGTTTTACAATAATAAATAATTTTTACAATAATACATACATAAGAGTACAATACATAAGAGTTTTACAATAATAAATAAATAACAAATAAATAATTGTATTTACTTACAGATTGAAAAAAAGACAATCAAATCTTGTATTTGAGAAACTAGAATGTTCTCTATGCTGTAAGACAAATGCTTCTTAATCTAGGAAAGTTTAATATGACCACGACCGATAATGTATCTATTCTGTGTTACTTACAATTCCAGAAAGCTTTGCTTATCTTTGAAAACGTCATAAATCAATATAATTTCGAGATTTAAAGAAGCATATATAGAGAAAAAAGTTTATTTTGCAGCCACCGATTTTCACCGGTTTTATAGTGACTTAATAAGTCTTCTTAACCCTCCGTCTACCAGACGGGTCCATTGGACCCGACAGGTACATACAAAATATTCATTCAAACCAGAAATTTCTTTAAAATAAACTAAGTATATAAACCAGACAAAAATAAGGTAAATAAATAAGTTAAATAGTTTTAAATAAAAATTCTGGTGTAGAACGTTTTATTAAAACTTGAATAAAATTCCCGGTAGATCTAGGGTTAATCTGGCATAAGGTACCTGTTTCAAATAAGGCCATGTTAAGGAATCAGATCACAATAAACTGTGTTATACCGGAATTAACATTTTAAATGTTGTAGGATGCATACATATGCTTTATACATTTTCTCACAATAATGAATCATGCATGCTCTTGTCACTGTTTAGTTGTGGCCAGGCGAATTCAAAACAAAACACGTTCTAAGGTGATTTCGTTAGTAGTATGTTTTGTAATTAACGCCACGATTGACTAAATGAGTGATTTAACGTTAATTTACAGATAGTTTAAATGTATTACTACAAAATAGAACAAAATAATGTTCTCCTTGTAATGTAATATTCTGTGGCTGCTCTATGTTCTACAGCAGAGCTGCCAAGTCTCCGGCTTTTTGTATACCGGTATTTTAATACAGAAAACGTTGTTTTATTTAATTGGAACATTTCGTCGATTTAAGAGAATCATATTTTCTCTAAGATAATAGTGGTGTGCAAAAAGCCGGAGACTTGGCAGCTCTGCTACAGGCATTCTTTTTCGAACAATCAAAACTGATTCTGTTATTCCTTCACTCTGTTGAGCTCTCTTCCTCCCCGCTTTGATAGATTCCTCAATTTTCTACAAATATTGACACAGAAAATGTTCAATTATCTTTGGGAATGATAATATACGATGAAAATAAAGTGTTCTTTAATAAAACCAGGTCTTATACTGCCTTTTCTTTTTAGGAGATTTCTGTTTGTCACATATTTTACCTTCAAACACAAACTGAATTAAAAAATACAGAATATTTAACCCTAGATCTACCGGGAATTTTATTCAAGTTTTAATAAAACGTTCTACACCAGAAGTTTTATTTAAAACTATTTAACTTATTTATTTACCTTATTTTTGTCTGGTTTATATACTTAGTTTATTTTAAAGAAATTTCTGGTTTGAATGAATATTTTGTATGTACCTGTCGGGTCCAATGGACCCGTCTGGTAGACGGAGGGTTAAATATACATTTCTTGAAGACCATTAAATTTTCTCGAACATCATTCAAATATTTACCAATACAATCAATAATTTACGCTGATATCATGTGAAAACTTATTATCTGTTTTTAACAACAACGTGTCGAAAGATCAAAATTCTGGAAATAATGACGACACCGGTATCGGTTGTGGTTGAAACTGACTGCGCATGTGAAATCCGGATGCACTGTCAGGTATATGTTGCTATTTGTCGGCTCAAGACCGTTCCCTACAAAATGTAGACAGACAGCTTAGTAAAAGCATGCCTTATTTCATAGAGGTGCCTTATATATTTTTCGTATTCAATCAATTGTCAAGTACACATTTCCATGTTAAACAATCATGTTTTACAGACAAACATGATGAGTAACAGTATTATCATTAATAATAAAATTAATAAATATTTTGTTACTCTTATTTGTATAAATTCAATTACGCAGCCGTTATTCTGGTTCGAGAGAACTGATTAACCCTTTCCGGCGCGGTGTCATTAATAAAGGACACCTAATTTTAATTCCAAAACTGACAACGGCACCAAGAATATTTAACTAAAATTTTCCTATTATAATGTACATGAAAATAAGCAAGTTCGTATTTTCTATTAAATTTGCTTATAAATTGCGGTGTCAGTCCATTGTTTCATCAGTTTATAAACAGAATTACTCCGCGCTGGTAAGGGTTAATACACTATTAAAACTACCCCGGAACGTTTTCAACAATCAGTGGCAGCAGAAAGAACCTCGTTTTTATAAATGAATTTTTAAATGTCGAATATATATTGGTTTTTGATATTTGTAACAATAAAGAACGCCAGGGCTCGCAGCGTTCCTAAAATTTCAGCAGTTTGTTACCTATATTTTAAAACAATATTTTTTATTTTAAACTCTTATTATCAATGTTAACCCTTTCGGGACGCGTGATGCATATATGCATCATCAAAAGTACATGAGGAATTTGTTTTTGGCACCATTAAAAAATAAGTGTAATAGCTGTATTTTTTAATTAGAGCATTTTATGGCACTTAACCAATAAAGGGAACTGTTTAAAAAAAGCGGTAACAACAAAAGGAAATTTGTGTAAGGGATGCTATCTCGAAAGGGTTAAAGGAATCTGTTACGAAGATTCTTTATTTGAAATAGTGGTAGGACATAGAGAAAAATTTAGGAATGCTGCGAGTCCTGAGAACTCTTTTCGAAATGATGGGTAACTCGGAAATATTTTCGTAGATTAAGGAACATTTGTCTTTTTTACAGTGTCCGTTAGCCCCTTGGGTACATTTGACGGCTAAGACTCGTCATGCATGTGGCCACTGGCGCTTATTTTTACATTCTATGTATACCACTATTTAAAGTTTTAAAAAAATAGTACATTTTATGTTGCATATGTTATAGGAGTATTTATGAAAGAATTTCTGTTTAGAGACAGTGGTGGGAGATGTAATTAAAAAAAATGCCAGTGGCAACCCTGAAATAAAACTGCACCCAAGGGCTTAAAGTATTTTACGATTATTTAAAATTCAATTTGGAATGCAATTTGATAGCACATAAGAAGAAATAGTTTATTTGATTCTAAAGACGTTACACGGTCAGTGTTAATAACATAACGAAGCCGTGTGGTATCGCTTGTCTAACTGTGGTTTCTGCTTGAAGTCCCTTCGTAGAATTGCTTCGAAAGAGAACTCAAGTTCTTCTGCTCATATGTCAAGAAATCATTTACTGTCGGGGCATTTCCAGAGTAACAATCACATCGAACATTTGTAAAAAGGAAAAAAGTTGAGTGTTTGTCAACCTATATACACTCATATTTGTCCATAACTTTGAATCGAACTCCAACAAGATAAAATAACAAGACCAGCTGATAAAACTTAATTCTTGATTATTTTTGCTTCATGTGTAGACAAACCTGATGCATCATTAAACTTTTGCCAGCAAAATCAAAGCGAAGTAGGGCAGTGTTTAATGAGATATTTTATTAATGATTACAGTTCAAGATTAATTCCGAAATGGTTTCACTTGTGCAGTCCGCTGTAGGTAAGGAAATATTTATAGTATTAATCATTAAATCATCCACGCACTTTTAACTAAAGTTTGAGATAATTACCAAAATTTCTGTCATTTTGCATAATTTTCTGCAAGGCAGTAAATAAGTATGATAAACTTTCAACATAACTTGGCATTTTGATATTTTGCAATTTGTATCGATATTGTACATAGGACGGCAATTATAAACATTCTTTCACCGCACTGAATGTCAGTGATAGCGTAACTATAATTAAAACCCCAATTATATATCGAGTATCTAGTTCGTTTCAAACTTGCAAAAGTGTTATTCTAAAAAGCACCATTTATTTAATAAGTTAATATTAATGGGTAATAAAGAGAAAATTTAAGCAATAAAATTAAGTTGAAGGATCTAACCACTTAACGCTCGAATTAAATTACGGTTTAAAAATTCAAATTGTTTCTTGACACCACTTTTTTGAAAAAGAATTATTCACCTTATTTAATTACAGATAATACGATACTAAAATAAAGCCAATTACACTACAGTATAACTTCAAAAATCCGACATCAACGGGACCGAGACTATGCCGTATTTTTGAAAATTCAGGATTTTTGAAGAAACGTTAAAAATAGTAACTGGGAATATCAAAATATTACTATATTCTTAATGGTGGTTTTAGCTATAATTTAAATCATTATTAAGTGATAATTATGTACGAAAAAGAGAAAATTAAATGTAAACGTACATTAATTTCTATTTTCTAAGTTATAGAAAAAAATCTAATAAAGAGTGAAATTATTTCTTCTCCTGTAATTTCGGAAATATCGACGTCACTTAACAAGTTTTTCTTGTATTTTATACAAATGAAAAATCCCCATTTCGGAATACAGTCTTGTTCTCTAAAGCAGATATTAATTCTCTTGTCAGATTTTTGCATTTTTCTAGTGACTCCTTTTCTTTGGACTGTTGTTCCTTCTTGTCTTCGGAGCTGCTACTAGCATTATCGACGGTTCTATTTAGCACAGCGTCAGAAGAGAGACTCCAAAACACTTCTTCCAAAGAGCTTGTGTACTAGTCTCACGGCCGTTGCTGAGCAACGATGCAGTTCCTAAAAAAGTTTTCAGAAAATAATCGCCTCTGACAAATAAAAAAAAATTCAAATATTTTTTTTTTTGCACTTTTACTTTCGATCTTGAAGTTTTTAATTCATAAACAATTGCTATTTTTCTTCTCCCATAACTTGAAAGTGTAAAAGAAAAAGACGGCAAAAAGATGGTTTTGATCCCGGGTTTTTGAAGTTACCGCATTTCTGAATGCCGGATTTTTGAAGTCACACTGTATTTTATAAAACTGGTGGGAATCAAACAATCTGAGTAAAAGACACAGCCCGTGTATATGACGGGAAAGAGAATTAAGGGCTTAAGTGTTGAATTTCTATAACAAAGAGATTGCTCCGTTGTTTTAGCTATTATGAAGAATCAATCTTATTTGTACAAGTAAATAAATTAAACAATATTTTTCTCCTTTCAGGCATTTTTACACTTATTCATTTAACTTAAATTTGTATTCTTATGTAAAGATGGAATTTTGTAATAAATTTTTCCGCCACTAACTAATAATCTAGTATAGCGATAACAGTGGTGGAAAATTGGCGCAGAGGAGGAGCCTATTGACACCACTAATATTTTATGGTATTCTTCATCTTAATAAAAACTGTCATTATATAAGACGAAAAATTCTACTAAAATTTAGTGGTGTCAATAGGCTCCTCCCCTGCGCCAATTTTCCACCACTGCGATAATATATAAAGTCAATAATACAACATTTTAATATTTTAAAAACGTAATAATAAATTAAGTTTTAGGCATTTTTCCGTTAACCGCGCTAAGGTGATAAATCGCCAAATATCCTGTAGGATTACAACACTTATCCTCACTAAAATAGGACAGCTGGCTGTGAAATTGCATCCACAAAATATTTTAAACTTTAAAAAGTAGAAAATATAGACAAAACATAAAAATTGAAATGTTACTTTAATACTCTTTTATCATTAATATGCTTAATATTAATTAAATTATGATAATACGTTGAGGAAAAAAAGAAACTAGAAAACAGGAATTCTGCTTTTTCAGAATTTAGTGTTGCCCCAGATGAAAAAAGAAATGTATATATATATATATATATATATACATATAAATAGTACAAAACATATTTCAATTTTAAGACTTAAAGCACACACTTTATTTTATGTAAAATGACGTCTTTCGCATCCGCTTAAGAATTGCGCATTTACGATTCAGTCTTAAACATCTACAGTAAAGCATGCATAGGATGTCACTTTCGCAAAATAATACACAAATGCAGCAAAAACATGCCATCATTAAACAAACTCTACAAAAAAAAAAGGCTATCTAATGATTCATAGGCATTCATTTGTTTGTAACAAAGATTTCAATCGTGACGTTAGTTATGACGTTTTCGTTGGAAACTGACACCAAACTAACGGTTGCTATGTTGTATTTTCTATTTTGTTTGTGTGTTGCAGCTATATCTTATATCTATATCTCACATCAAGGTATTTTAATACTTGATGTGAACTGGTAACATTTTCAATGATTTATAATTAAAAAGAAATGATGTATAGGAACCGTTTGTTTAGAGTCCGTTTTTAACTAAAACGTCATGGCTGAAGTCACACCCAAAGCGTCTATAGATACTTAAAATTAAATATAGTTTATAATAGCTCCGTGTTTTAACAGAAATTTTTCGTTTAGATTATTTCAAAATAGCACGTATTTTAATTACATTTTCTTTCGGTTGTTATAAGAAAATGGCAACAAAAATATCTAATTGCTATTTTTCAAATATTTTTTCCCTTTACTATCTACTTAAATGGAGTACTTGAGTTGCCAAAATTAGACAAATGATGCTGAAAAGTACAAAAAAAAATAATATTTGAAAAATAAATGGAGATACAGTTTTCAAACAAATTGCATTTAAAAGTACGTTTTTTTCCAATACGACGGTATAAAAATTTAAAACGTGCGATGCTTAGAAATTAAAAAAAAAAAAAAAATGCAATAGAGTATTTAATCGTAGTGCTTTGTTTTACGGCCAACTTCTGTAAGGTAATGTTATTTTTTGAAGACGACACAAAATAAGCTGGGAGAAAGAAATAGCATACCGTACCGGGGGCTAAAAATCCTAAGCAGATAGCTCTTTTTTTTCTATGAAGCACAAATCAAAGCAACGATAATTAATACGACAATTAAAGCGACGATTTTTAATAATCAGGGCTCACGCCATATTATAATTTTTGTTAGCAGAAAAGTGAATTCTTATTTTCATGGAGGAATTTTAAAAGAGCATTAACAGTGATGAGATATTTCATAATTTGTAAGCTTACTAAATAGGTAAAATATTGTCAAACATATCTTTTTAACATACTGTATAAATTCAACATTCAACGAAATCGTATATATCCGTCTTTATATCTTACAAGCGTTTTTTTTTTCAACTTACCTCATACATAAACAACAGTGTTATATGACCTCCATTTTTAGGTGCGTTCGTAATTATATAAATACGTAGCACCTATAGTCGTCGTTCAGTCCGTCCGTCCGTCCGTCTGTCTGTCTGTCCGCATATAACAGAGCAAAAACTACCCAACCGAATGGTCTGAAATTTTTAATGTATGATTGCTGCAAAATTTTGTCGAGCCATTTCAAATTTTATGAAAATCGGATGCATAGTTTAATTACAGGGATAGTCAAAAGTTTTTCTTTACATTACGGCCAATGGGAAAAATTATTGCAAATGCATTTTAATGATGTTACAGCCTTCCGAATGGTCTGAAATTTTAAATATATAATTATTTCAAAATTTTGTCGAGCCATTTGAAATTTTAGGAAAATCGGATGTATAGTTTAATGACAGGACAGTCAAAAGTTTTCCGTCACATTACGGCCAATGGGAAAAAAATATTGCAAGTGCGTTTTAATGATGTTACAGCCTTCCGAATGGTCTGAAAATTTAAATATATAATTTTTGCAAAATTTTGTCGAGCCATTTCAAATTTTATAAAAATCGGATGTATCGTTTAATTACAGGGACAATCAAAAGTTTTCCGTTACATTACGGGGAATGGGAAAAAAATTAATGCAAGTGCATTTTAATGATGTTATAGACTATGCACTTATGAAATTTAAAAATATATACATTGAGTACAATATGGGGTACAAAAAATAATTATAAGACTAGTTATAGTACGAACGCTCCTCATTTGCCACGTTTGACGAGCAATTTCCGACTTGTTATATTTACAGGAGGTGGGTAGATTTATTAAATTCGGCTGATGGGGATTAAAATTTCTGTACTTTACAAAAACTTCCCTTGTCTAACACAAAAAGAAAAAAAAAAATCAAGTGAAACCAAAAATAGTTTATGATAAACGGTGAATATATATAAAGATCCCAGAAATTACCTGGAATATGTCGTAGGAGTTTCGTTGCTCAAGATACAATCCAGCCATTTGGATGGATTGGCATGCAAAATGCATGTAATTAGCACATATGTAGCGTAAGTAGACTATTGCGGCATTAAAATAGGGTGTTTTACTACGTATTAACTGATTTCAATACAGTAATTTAATGTATCAACTGAAAAACATTCCGATATGTACAATTTTACTTTTTATTTGAAAATGTCTATTTTTTCTTGAAATGCACATTTTTTTATATCAGGGATGAGATCGCTCGGACCTAAATGGTTGATTTTCACCACTAAATTTTAACAGTTTACTTTGTTTTATTATATCTTAGAAATTTTGTCATTAAATAGGGCGAAAATACCATTAAACTTTAATGGTTGCAAGCAGTCATTTGGCGTTCTCAACCATGTTAGATATACTTCTTTGAAACATAAATTCTTTAAAAAATTAAGTTTATATTTTTATACAAATTTTTTCTAATTCTAGCTATATTTAAAATTTGATATGTCGACGAAAGAATGTGTCTTTTGCATACTTTTTTCAGTTGGAATACTGGACAAAATAAATATTCAATTATCTCTGGGAATTATTAAATTCAGTAATTTTATTATTAAATTCAGTAGTTAACAGAAATATATATGCTTTACATTTTAAAAATTATTATAAAGATTCCGAAGATAATTAAAAAAATACAAATAACTGAAAAACCTTGCGTAAATTGTCATAGCTTTATTTTTCACAAAATTTATATATACCAATTAAAACAGAGCATTTTTGTTAAATACATTCTGAGATAAAAAGGGACGACTTAGCATTTAACATTTTTTTTTTTTCATTGTTCATTTTTGTATTTATGCGTTTTCACGTCTTGAACGTAAAACAAAAATCGATTTTAAAACACATTTTGATTTTTTTTTAAACTAAAGATTAGAGATTTCTAAATGACAGCGGCTTCATGGCTTTTATATCTAACCCCTTAATTGCGAGTTTCTTGGGAAATTATTTTCTTATTTCTTAGGATCTATCTTAATTGGCTGGCAATATCGCGAAAACTAATCAATCGATTTTAATATACTTTTTTTATATTAAAAATTATATTTTTTCACAGTCACTGAACTTAAAATCCTAAGTTTATGGAAATTTACTAGTTTTTAAAGATATTAATATTGCAAAAGAAAACAAATAAAACTAAAATATAATGCTTAATTTCAGAATAACAAAAACAATCGAAACTTATCTATTTTTTTTCTTTTAGTTTTCTTATGTTTATTGCCTCAACAATCTAATAGGGTATTATTTTTATTTATTTATTTTTAGATTAAGTGGCAAGGAGGTCAATATCCCCCCGTCTAAAAGGAAGTTTTGTACGGCTGATAAAAAGTATAGCTTCCATTGCCCAATTATTTAGTATTTGTAATAATATGTAAAATCGCTAGATACCAGGCATCTGCAAAAGTCCTAAAAATGTACTATTACTTACCAATCTATAATAGTAACTCCCCATATATCCTGGAAGAAGAATTAGTAGCCAGATTTGCCATTTATTTCTCCTTTTTTTTTACTTAGAAATCGTGAAAGCATGCCAGCTGTTCCGAAAAGTATTTGTTGTTTCAATAGACGACAGGCATTTCATGATTACATATTCTTCTTTCGGAATTTCCGATATGAAGACGAAATTTCTAAATACAAAAGGAAGCCAATATGGGTACACAGGCATCATCTACAGACATCACAACATAAAAAAGCGTTATAACTTTGAATCAATTTTCCATAGTTACGTGCAATTTCTGTCACTTCTTTCTTAAAACTCTATAATTTGTTTCAAGCTAAAAACAAGTAAATGAGAAATATGAATATCAAATTCACAATATATCTTTACTTAATAGGTGCTAAAATACAAATGTTAAAACATTTTAAAAACAGTGCAGATGTTGAAAACATTGAAGTCATATGATGTTTAAAATCCGAGCGCTTTCGACTGAACCATCAGTCGTCATCAGGGAAAGATCACTGCCGAATGAAAGACAAACAGCTGGTTAAATATCAAAGGGCGAAACTAAACGAACCACAAAATAGGAGGGTGGGAAGGATGGAAAAACAGAGGGGAGCAGCTAATCAGAAAAAAGAGAGAGGGGGGAAGAGTGGCACAGGGAGGAGGGAAAATGGTTAATCAAAACCAAATTCACCTGTTACACCTAGTATTTTAAAGGTAACAAGGTTAGGTAACTAAGTTTAAAGGTTTACTAGGTGTAACAGGTGAATTTGGTTTTGATTAACCATTTTCCCTCCTCCCTGTCCCACTCTTCCCCCCTCTCTCTTTTTCTGATTAGCTGCTGATCTCTGTTTTTCCCTCCTTCCCACCCTCCTATTTTGTGGTTCGTTTAGTTTCGCCCTTTGATATTTAACCAGCTGTTTGTCTTTCATTCGGCAGTGATCTTTCCCTGATGACGACTGATGGTTCAGTCGAAAGCGCTCGGATTTTAAACATCATATGACTTCAATGTTTTCAACATCTGGATTGTTTTTAAAATGTTTTAACATTTGTATTTTAGCACCTATTAAGTAAAGATATATTGTGAAATTGATATTCATATTTCTCATTTATTTTATTAAGGTGAATCTGTCGTTCTTTGAAATATCGTTTTTTCTATATTTATTTAATTTAATTTAAAAAAAGTAATAATGCAATTTTTGCGTCTCATGCCGTCTTAACTAATTATCGTAATTAATGTATATAGCAATTATTAATCTGTAAGGTTATAAATCTACATTATATGTTGATTAATCTGTATTTGCATATTATTTATAACCTTGTTGATATAGGATCCAGAATATTTTATCAAACACCTATTTATCGTGATAAAAATGTTTCTAATCCGAAGTAAAATTAAATAGCGTAGTTCACAAATTTAAATTAAAATACAAAACAAGGCGAAGAGTATTTAGTCCGGTGGTAGGGGAGCAAAAAAAAAGGCCCAATTCGGAAATAATTAGGGGAAGCTGGAAAATGTTTTAATCCCTTCAGTTTATGTCTAGAATGAATATGCTACGTTTCCCCCCTCGTACTAGGTGAGAGTTAGAAATTATACATAGATTTATAATAAAAAAACACGCTTTTTTTAAATACCATAACACTATCCCGAAAGTACCAACTTTTTCAAAAACATTGTAAATACAAATGTTGTAGAGTTTACAATTCTGAATAAAATGAGTACTTACACTTAATACTTTTGTTGAATATTAGGGTCACAATTCTACTTTAAAGTTTTAGCTCCATGGTCAGAGGGTTGAACTCAGAATTAATTAGGGGAAAACCGGAAATCATTTTAATCAGTGGTGGGATTCAGCCGGTTCGCAGCGGTTCGGCAGAACCGGTTGTTAATTTGTGTTGAGTTCGGCGAACCGGTTGTTAAATGAAACTTGCATTTACATTAATTTACATTTTTAAGTGTTTATTTGCAAAGCAGTGTTTTCAAAATATAACATTGTGACATGTTCTGATTTGTTTCATTTAATAAACTAATGCTTCAGTTACAAACTATTTTTTTTCTCCATCAGTCCTGTAATAAGCAAATTTAACTTTGAAGGGGAAAAAAGGAAATTTTGAAGATTTCAAGAATTTCGGGACCCAAATTGGCAGCCTAGGCTGACTCTAGTTATATACCATGCTTATTTAACACTACAATAACTACTCAAATTCGAATAAAAGGTACTTTGCTTTGGCTGCTTCTTTTGAAAATATGCGGAATGTTCCTTGTTATCACTGATCAATAGCGTTAGATTTAGTGATATATTTCCAACTGATTTTTTTTTTTTAAATATTGTTCTTCATATCTTAGAAGTTTTGAAACAAAGTAGTTATTGTCGTAAATGTAACAAATTTTTAATTTTTATAAGATCCCTGAGTCCTATATAAGTTATATTTAGAAAAACATTTTCCATCATCTTTAAAATGAAAAAACATTGTATGGTCTAAACTTGCCGAGTCATGAATACGTGTATTTTAGGAATTTGCAGCGTTGTCTGACCTGATTTTTGTACCGAGAAATGATAAAAATTTCTAAAATTTTAAATTTCATAACTCGGCAAGTCATGCAAAAATTTGTCCCACTTGTAGCATGGATCTTTTAAATATGTCATAGGACCCAAAGAACCGCATACAAATTTAAATTTTGTGATTTTTTCTAAATTAAAAACGATTTCTAAGATTTTGAATATTTTTTAATATTCAAATTTGAAAATATAGATATAGATTCGAAATATTTTTTTTAATTAGAAGTATTCTAAATTTAACAATCTAAGAATTAAATCTTACTCAGCGATAAGAAGTGACGGTCTACATATTTTATAACAGATATCTCCTTCATTATTGTATATTTTAAATAAAATTGTTCGTCTTTCAAAAGCACTGCGAACAAGAAGTATAAAGGGATGGGAAACATAAAGGATGCAAACTTAAGATAAAATGTATTAAAACATTTGAAATGCTTTGGTAGAAAAAAGCACATACAAAAGAAAGACGGTGAGGGTATTATTATTCAGAAACTTGAAAAAAATATCAAATCTGTAGAAGGTCATAAATGTCTTAGTGAGCTCGGGGACATGTTTTTTTTTTTTTTTTTTTTAATATCGTGGCAGATTTAAAAAATGCATATACTGAATTCTGAACATTTAAAACCAAGTTGTAATTAATTTGAATAATAGGAATTAACTACACTTTTTGCCCGTCAGATTACTGGAATATTGGAGAAGTCATATTTCCATGGAAAGCAGCTGAAGAACTATTATTTATATTGTTCACTTGTGTTAGTTGTAATGATCATCGAGTATTTTTTGTACTATATTTTAAATATTTTTCAAAAACTATAGGGTTTTTGAAAGTATTCAAAAGGCTAAAAATATTGTCAGAACAATTGCGGTAATTTCAGAAGAAATGGAAAAGGGTTTTTTGAAAGTATTCAGTAGGCTAAAATTATTATCAGAACAATTGCTGAAAGTTCAGAAGAAATAGAAAAGGAGTTCTCAAAGATAAACATAATATGGTCAGAGAAGAAAAGTCTACTAATTATTCTATTGTATCAAACATAATGACGATTAGTCTAATTGGCCTACCTCTAAAATATAGGTTCCTACTTTCATAGTGAAGGTACGGTACGTTAAGAAAGAATTGAAAGTAAGGACGATTATCAAGAAGCTTTATGTAAATATCTCAAATAACACAAGCTATTTAATATTTTAAAATTCTTTTCTGTACTATAATGTAGTTTTTCCCCTACATTCTTAATTTTTTTTATTTAAGTATTTACTATATGAAATAATATACTACCTTTTAGGATATCTTTTTAATACTTTTCAACGTCATAAATATAAGGTTTTAAAAAGATGTTGCATGTTTTTAAACTGAGCTAAATTTTATTACTGATACAAAATTTTCAGAATGTACAGTGACTTCTCACTTATACGACTCTCTCAGTTATACGCCGAATTCTCTTGGTCCCGTCAACGTGTTATGGGAAATAATGCTAAACTTCTCTCAGTTATACGACTCCTTGTCTCACTTTTACGACGTTTTAAACAATTCAGGCGATTTTACGTTTCTCACTCAAGAATTTATTTTTATAGTCTTTAAAGTGCAAATTATTCACGTTTCTTACCTTTATCCTTTCACTATTGTTAAAGTGTGTATCAGCAATGAATGACATTTCTTATCTACCTTCGTGTGTTATTAACAATGAAAGCTATGGCGGGAGGGTGGTTGCATGGAATTCCCTTGTGCCTAACATTTAACAAAGGCGATTAATAAAAGCCATATGATCACCTTCCGATCATGTCTCTGTATAGTACTGAGTTAGAAATCACGGTTATTGCAAAATGCACATAATGGAAAAATTTAACAGCTTTTACGTATGCGTCGTTTTGTAGGAATTAAAAAAAAATAGAGTTTTATTTCAAACTTAACAAATCGAAAATGTAAGTTCGTGAACGTGACTAGAAATAAATACTAAAGCGATAACATATCGGAAACACATCCCAAGCTAGAATAGTGCCAACAGTCCGCAGAGCGAAGGTGAAAAAATACATAGTCACAGCGCGCATCTCGGTTACTAGAAGATTCCGTACTAGACGCGTGAAATGTCATTCATTTCGCTGTAATTTTTTTCAGTTTGCTGTATGTCGTTACCTAAACTGAAAAATGTTAAAACGCAAAGCATTAAGCATACAATTCAAAGTTGAAATAATTAAGGAATATGAGAAAAATATACTCCAATCAAAGAAGGCATTAGCTGCTCGCTACAATCTGCCATAATCGACATTAAAAGGAATTCTGAAAAATAAAAATGTCATTAAAATGCATCAAAAGATGTTGATTCAAAGAGATCCAGGATACAATGTAGCAGATTTGAAAAACTAGAATCAACTTTAATCGCATGGTTTAACGAAATGCGCGCTTCAAGTTTACCGATAGATGGTGTGACTAAGAAAACGTTACCAATCATACTCAGAAATATGTAACCGAGAATTTTTCAACGTTTTGGGGTTGGCTCGAGAAACAGAAAAAAAGGAACTGACTTTCACATGGCTAATACACAGGAGAAAGAGTATGTGTTAATTATTGTGATGTTAGCAGTGGTTGCAAAATCTATCTACGTTAATTAAGAACTACAAACCTACAGATATTTTTAACTGTGGTGAAATGGGACTGTTTTTCAAACTCATGCCAGATAAGACATTATCATACAAAGGAGATCCATATCACGGGGGCAGAACAAGTACAGAAAGATTAACTATCCTTTTCTGCACAAATAGTGATAGTTCAGAAAAAAAATAGAACCTTTAGTAATAGGAAAATCAAGAAAATCCAATGCTTTAAGAATATAAAAAAATCTGCATTGAGTTACAGAAATTTAAAAAAAAGCATGGATTATATCACAAATCCTCATTGATTTTTTAAAAGAGATGGAGGATAAATTGCGAAAACAACAAAAACGTTTTAACTTTTAATGGATCAATGTCCATCACATCCAGATGCAAAAGATCTACCATTTCTGCAACAAATTAAAGTTAAATTTTTGCCAGAAAATTCTACAAGCAGATTTTAGCCATTAAATTTAAGGATGATAAAGAATTTCAAAGTAAACTACAGAAGGAGATTGATTCGTCGTTTTATTTTTGATCGGGAAAAGAAAAAGGAAGCTAAAGGAATTTCTATTTTAGATGCTATGCATCTTACAAAATCTGCATGTAAAAATACGACATCGCATACAATTAAGAATTGTTTTAGGAAATGTGGTTTTTCACAAGACCAAACATGTAGTTCAACGAATGAACCCGATATTGAGAGCGTATGGGAATCCTTAAATGACGAAGACAGGGATGAAATGTTTATGGATGAAGGTATTAATTTCAAAGATTGTGTAGAATGTGATGAAAAACTTCTGTCAGAACTGAGAACTGATGAAGAAATGTTTGAGGATACCAATAATGAAGACGTGAGCAAGGATGTTGACGAGGATGAGAGCAATGTTCCTGCTGTTGTAAATATTTCAGAAGCAAGTGCCGCTTTAAATATATTAAAGAATTATGTCCATCAAAATGATTATTCCCAAAATAGCTTAAAATCTTTATTAGACCTAGAAAAATATATTTTCTCTTTTTGTCGACGACAAACTAATTTCACTTCATTTTTTGAGAAAATTTGATCTGTAAATCTTGAAAATAAACATAGTGGTAAGTGAACTATTTTGTGAACTTATTTTAATACATTTTACATTTTATTTTTTAATACATTTTATAAATTTTGTTAAAATATGTTCCTAGAACTCAAAATTTATTGTTTTTAATATAGGTAAAATAGTTAATGCATATAATGTTTGAAACTTGAATAATAAGACAGTCTCTCACTTTTACGACTCTCTCAGTTATACGACTTTTTTATACGGTCCCCTGAAAGTTATATAAGTGAGAGGTCACCGTATATTCTCCGGGTGCGCATTATTGTTAATATAAAAATAACTGTAGAGTTGTTTGGAATCAATTATAGAAGACGACATTGACGAATATATCGACAAAATTTGTGACTTTGGTGATAAAACCTAGCATATAACAGATAACATGCATTAAAAAAAAAATCAAAAATCAAGCACTTACCACTCACAAGAACCGATTTATTGAGATTATTTGAAGAAGTTACACGTTTTTATTACCAGAACAAGGATGAAAATAGAAAGACTTGATATTTAGTGAGTTAGTATTCTCGTGAGATTAAAGACGTGAGCAATATCTTGAGCTCTTCCTGCCGTTGGTGTTTTTCATATGTAACTGTTTGTAACTTTAGGTCATGGACATGAGTTAGTTCTTAAACTTAAATTTCTGCTATTTTTGTGTTATCCTTATTGTATTGTACTGTTTTGATGCATTTTCTGATCGAAATGTTGATCAGGGTTTTATGATTGCCGAATATTTATTAAATAAATTACGTCTTTTTATAGGCAAACATGTTTCAAAAATTTAGAAATTTATTTTCCATTATACCAAAGCTTTTTAACAATGTTCTTGCAATATTGGAAAGTGTTTCATATTCTCTGTGTGATGCTTCATTTTCCTTTCATGTTTATACGTTAAAAAGCGTTCGGGAGCGAACCGGTTGTTAAATTATTTGAATCCCACCACTGATTTTAATCCCTTCAGATTAGGTCTAAAATGAATATTCTATGTTTTTCCCTTCGTACGAGCGTTAGGAAATATGTATACATTTACATTCGTAAAACACGTTTTTCTTTAATACTTTTAACAATATCTGAAATGGCGACCTTAATTTTAAACAAAAATATTAATGTGAGTATTCATTTTATTCAAACTTTTAAGCTCTACAATATTTGTATTGGCAATTTTTTGATATAGTTAGCTGTTTAGAGATATTTTTAAGGTAATCTGGTCTCTCCTAGCTTGAAGCTCTTGATTAGTGATTAAGGCAAAATTTTGAAAGAGAATTGCGGCCTTAATATTGAACAAAAATATTAAGTGTAGGCACTCATTTTACTCAGAATTTTAGTCTCTATAACTTTTGTACTAACAATGTTTTTGATAGAGTTAGCTATTTTGAGATATTGTTAAGTTAACTTGGTCTCTCCTGGCTTCAAGCTCTTGATTAGCGATTAAGGCAAAATTTTGAAATTAGAATTGCGACCTTAATTTTGAACAAAAATACTAATGTGGGTGTTCATTTTATTCAGAATTTTAAGCTCTACAACACTTGAACTGACAATGTTTCTGATAGATTTAGCTATTTTGAGATATTGTAAAAAAAAGGAAAAAGAAGTTTTTCGAATGTAAATATGTACATATTTCCTAACGCTAATTTAGTACGAGGGAAAAAACATAGAATATTCATTTTAGACCTAATTTGAAGGGATTAAAACGATTTCCAGTTTCCCCTAATTAATTCCGAGTTCAACCCTCTGACCACGGGGCTAAAACTTTAAAGTAGAATTGTGACCTTAATATTCAACAAAAGTATTAAGTGTAGGTACTCATTTTATTCAGAATTTTTAGCTCTACAACATTTGTGTTGACAATGTTTTTGAAAAAGTTAGTGATTTCGAGATAGTGTTATGGATCTAAAAAAAAACGGGTTTTTTTACTGTAAATCTACGTATAATTCTTAACGCTCATCTAGTACGAGGGGGAAAATGTAACATATTCATTCTAGACCTAAACTGAAGGGATTAAAACAATTTCCAGCTTTCCCCTAATTATTTCCGAATTCAACTCCCTAATCACTAGGCTAATTGTGTTTATTAGCTACTATACGTATTATTTTAACAAACGTAAAATTTTGGGAATTTTCTTTCAAAACACATTATTACTAATTACACAAGGGAGCTACTAAAAAAAAAGGCCATAACAAGATAAAATGCAAAGAATTCGTAATCCCATTACATCTACAAAATTTGTTAACAATAGACATAAAGAATGCAGAAAGCCAAAAATATTAGTTGTAAAAGCTGTAAAATTTTTTTGACGTGCATTATTTTCAAGTATGTTTCAGAGTGACTTTGGAATATATGTTACAGCTACATAATCTAGCATTATAGCCTCGTAGCTACATATTCTAGCTACCGGGTGTCCCAAAAAGGACTGACTGATTTTAAAATTCAATAACTTGCAAACGGTGACAGATATTTAAAAAATTCTTGCAGGAGGGTTATGCATAAGGTCAAAAGTTTTATTACAGTGATTTTCGATTTTAGTTCGAATTACAAACAATAGATGGCGCTGCAAGCAATAGTCGCTAAATACAGGCTCGATTTCTGGTCCTTTTTCTTGTTCCATGCTGAAAAAGGAGATGGAAATGTATTATCCGGGCCACGAAGTACCAAAAATCGATCCTGAATTCAGCGCCTATTGATCGCAGCGCCATCTATTGTTTGTAATTCGAACTAAAATTGAAAATCACTGTAAAAAAACTTTTGACCTTATGCATAACCCTCCTGCAAGAATTTTTTAAATATCTGTCACCGGTTGCAAGTTATTGAATTTTAAAATCAGTCAGTCCTTTTTGGGACACCCGGTATATCAAAATTTTATTACAAAAATTATTTGATTTTAGCAAATAATACTAATACCAGAATAAGTATTTAGTAATGATTTATACATAATAAATTAATTTTTTATTTGCTGTAATAAAAGAAATTGAATATCTTCACGAACGAGCTGTCCGAGTGCACCATTCAAATAAAGAGACAGAGCTTTATCCAGTAGAAGTAAAATGCAGCTGTTCAACCTACGGCATGCGCGCCAAACTTGGCTCGTGGACATACCCTCACTGCAAAGCAGCGCAGATTCAGAATTATTTTGCAGGTTTCTTATTATTGGCAATATTCATAAGACGGTAGTATGTACTGAAAATAATTTGAATGATGAATTAGATAATATTCGTAGGATTGCTTATAATAAGGGTTTTAAAGTTTAATATATAAATAAATTAATCGTGAGTATAATAAGAAACCTGAACATTTGACTCGCCAAAATACAAACTTTATTCTATTCAATATTATCCAAGCTTTTTTGAGAAATTAAAATACGGTCTTAAGGGGACCGGGAAAGCACTATATCGGCCATGTTAACCCATTAACCGCCAAAACTATTACGATAGAAATTTTCAAATTTCTTGTTGAAAGTAGTTTCCCACCACAAATTCAGTAAAGTAAATTTAGCTTTACTAAAATAGCAAAATACCTGCCAATAAATAAGACATTTTTTTAAATTCTAAAATAGTGGTGCGAATGTAATTAATTCATTGCGGGAGCAATTATTTTGACTGTTGCGTGAACGCAACGTCAGCGGTTAATGGGTTAAAATACCCCAACCTTATGTACCTTTTTATCAGAAATGGTTAAAGATAGAGGTCTAGAATTTTTAGAGTAGTTTGAAAAACATGCTTTGCGTATTTTAACAGACCGTTTTCTTTGTAAGTGAAACTGAAAATAAATTATTTATTGAAAGGCATTTTTAAAGTAACATTTTTGTAAGATTTCACTTCATAAAATAAATAATTCTCAACAAATCATTAAATCCATGTGTTAAAGAATACAATATAACATAATAAAAGTATTAAAAAATTGAGTTCTTACGTTTAATAGATATTGAAAAAAAAGAACACAAACCTGTAAAATCGAAGTTTTGAGAAAAAGTCAATTAGAGCCATGAAGCAGTGTTGCCACAGTGAGCTACTTTTCTTAAATTCTGATTTCTCGATTGGCACCACTTTTTTGAAATCGTAAAATTCGCCTTCTTTAATAACATATTAATTAGGGCGAAAACAAGTTGAATTTTACCACTTCAGAAAAGTGGTGCCAATCAAGAAATCTGAATTTTAAAAAAGTAGCCCACTTCTGTGAAGTGCTCTTAGAAAGAATGAAAAAATCCAACACTATTTTTTTTATATATAAACATGCGTGGCACATCGTTGAAAAGATAAAAGTTTAAACTATTTAATGATTTAAAGAAGTAAAAATCGATTTATTGGTTGAATTTCGCTTTTCCGGTCCCCTTAAGCGTATCAATACCTGCTTAGTAGCCAAACCACCTCCGAAATTCAAGAATAATATTTGCACTAAAATTGATCCAATTTATTCTATGAATCATTCAGGAGTATACGAAATACCATTAATTAGAGCAGACGTATTAAAGAATTACTAATATTAGAATGTCTAGCAGAAAATTTAAATACAGAAAATAGGAGCATGTAGCTGATATTAAATATAATACAAAAACCACAGCATTGGCAAGAGTACATCAAGAAGAAATTATCCAAATACATTTCAATGAAAGTAAGATAATTTTTCTCTCCAACCAAAAATATCCATCAATTATAAGAGAAACAATGGAGATTCTAAAACTTAAAAATAACATATGTAACGATACAGCATGATTCAACTTACCAAATCTGTGGCTCGAGTTACTCAATGGTTTCAAAAATAGAAATAAATATCCAAGTAAAATAAAAAAGTAACGCGCGTTTCTTGAAAATCTGAATGATGGCGATTTAGTCATGTCACACATTCATGTCACACATGGTCACAAGTGTCACAGTCACTACGGTGAAGCAAAAAATAGGAAATTCCATACATCTCATTATGAGTCTCAAATGATCACTATATGTGACTCCACTGAAAAGTCAATATGACTGCTGCTTTGTGACGAGTCACCAGGTGACTTTACAATGTAGTTAAATTGTGACTCTCATGTGACTGTCATTTTGAGACTCAATTTCATAGTCATCATGAACGTTGCATTATGATAAGTCACCAAATAATATCATATTATAGTCACATGGAAACTTTTCCCAAAAGAGCACAATGATGACTTCACAGTAGTCTCTCTGTCACTTGAAAGTCATCATGTGACTTTAATATGACATTATTTGGTAACTTATCACAAAGCAGCGTTCACGATGACTTTGAAATTGAGTCTGCAAATGACAGTCACATGAGAGTCACAATGTAACTACATTGTAAAGTCACATGGTGACTCGTCACAAAGCAGCAGTCACAGTGACGTCTCAGTGGAGTCACATATAGTGATCATTTGAGACTCATAATGAGATGTATGGAATTTCCTATTTGTTTGCTTCACCGTAATGACTGTGAGACTTGTGACCATGTGTGACATGAATGAGATGTTATATGGACTAGCTGTGTTTAGAGATAGTAATTACTCGAATTATATTATTTCCTTTTGAGCGTTCGCGTATTTGAAAATTAGCATTTTGTGACTTTTCCTTAATTTTTGATAACCAGTGTATTTTACTGTTTGTTAAGTTTTAATCGTGCACCTTTTTAGCAATTAGAAATAATACATTCCTTGCATTAATTATTGAGATATGAACATCGCTAAAATCGTGTAATTCCTCCAAAATGGAGGATCGCAGCGCCACCTATTGTGTGGTTTATATCAAAGCCTAATCCACAACAACTTTTGTCAACGTCTAAATGAATCTAAAATCAGTAAAGTTCGTTTGGTGAAAATTCGTGCATTAGTTTTTAAGATAGAGCTATTCGGAAAATCTTGAAAAACCCAGCATAGTAGGGTCACCTATTGGGCGATTAATGCCAAAACTTTATCAGCAACACCTTTTGTCAACGTCTAATTGAATCTGCAGTTAGATGAAAATTCGCGTGTTAGTTCTTGAGATACAGATAATGCGGAAATCGGGGAAAATGCAGCAAACAGTGCCATCTGCTAGGCGATTTACACGAAAATATAATCAGCGCCAAATATTTATAAAGATATACCTAAATCTGAAATTTGATGAAAATTTGTGCATTAGGATTTGAGATAGAGCTGTTGCGAAATCTTTAAAAGTGCAGCATAGCAGCGCCACCTGTACACCGAAACGTAATCAGCACCAATTCATATCAAGGACAAACTTAACTTGAAGTTTGATGAAAATATGTGCATTAGTGTATGAAATAATGCTATATTGTGGAAATCGTACAAAAATGAAGCGCGGTGTTGGGCGATTTACACCAAAACCTAATCAGCACAAATTTATATCAGAGACTAACTGAATATATTTTTTTATTTAATTCCGTGCATTAATTAGTTCTCGCGACAGAGCACGCACAGTATTTGTGTCACATAGAGACAGACATACAGAGTCACAGACAAACAGACAGACATTTTCTAAAAAACATGTTTCACGGGATCTCTGATCCCTGAAACACGTAAATTCGTCGAAAACCGCAAGTCGAAATTTTTCCTAATCCAATACTTTCTTCTTGTGAAGATAGATGGAAGTAATAACTAAACTTTGTAAACTTTAAGCATATGTTAAACTTACTAACGGTATTTATAAAATTAAAAAATAACTGAATTTAACCCTAGAACTACCGGAAATTTTACTCAAGTTTTATAAAAACATTCTACACCAGAATTTTTACTTAAAACTATTTAATTTGTTTATTTAACTTATTATTGTCTGATTTATACATTTAGTTTGTTTTGAAGAAATTTTCTGGTTTGAATAGATATTTTGAATATACATGTCGGGTCCATTGGACCCTTCTGGTAGACAGAGGGTTAAATAATTGTACGATTCCAGAAGTATTACGTCTTTAGAGAAATTCTCCAAAGTCTTGCACTAAAGGGTTATAAGTGAATGAATCTATTTTTAAGATCAAATATTTTATATAAAACTTTTTTATATAAGAATTTTTTTTTTATAAAAGAAATTATTATCTTGTAATGATATACAAATTTTAATTGCTAAAAGCGTAAATTAAAACTTGAAAAACAGTAAAAATAAGTTCATTCAACTGTTTACAATTTCGACCCTGCCCCAATCATTTCTAAAACAAACAAATAAAATGATTTTTAATTGAACGGTCTAAGAAACGCCATCATTCAAATTTGAACGTGCTCATTCATATTATTCTCGTTATTTTTATTACTTAGAGGTTTATTTTTTTTTCGTAACCATTGAGTAAATCGAGCCATAGTTTTGTAAAGTTAAATGATGCTGCATTGTTACAAGCAGCATATTGAATTGAATTTTTTGCATATTGACATATTTAATTTTTGCTTGTTCCAACCTATATAGTTTCTAGTAAAAAAAAATAATATAATAATATAATAATCTTTTAATATAATGTGATTGTGTTAAAAGATAGTGCCAATAATAAGAAGCCTGAACAGAAATTTGATTCACAAATATACACATGTTATTCTATTCAATCTTTTTTGAGAAATTAAAATACAGTCTTATACGCAGGGTTCGCACAGTTTTATCACTAAATTTTAACAGTATTTTCAAAGTATTTCACTGCAGAAAAATATTGCAAAATCTGAGAATAAAGGCGGTGATAGCGAATTCTTTGTTTTAAAAATTAAATGTAAATTTTCTTATTATTAATAGTGGTGCCAGAGTCCTTGGAAATTCCAAGGAGTGTGCGAACCTTGTATACGTTACAATATCTGCTTAGTGATCAAACCACCTCCAAAACAAAAAAATATATATATCATCTGGTCTAAAATGGACTCAATCAATTTTGAAAATTACTCGGGTGTATATATGAAATACCATTTATTAGAGCAGACGGATCGAGTAATTACTACATTGATATGACTAACTGGACATTTAAGTAAAGAAAAAAGGAGCATGTAGCTGAAATTAAATATAATAAAAAAAACGGCCATAGCGAGATTAATCAAGAAGAAACCATCCAAATAATTTTCAACGAATGTAAGATAATTTTTCGCTCTAGTCTATAAAATCCATCCATTATAAGAGAAAACATAGAGTTATAAAGGCGACAAATTCAATGTGTAATTATACAGCATCATTTAACTTACCAAAAGTATGGCTCGAGCTACTCAATTGTTAGGAAAATAAAATTAACATCTGAGTAAATAAATAAATAAATAAATGACTTGCATAATATAAGAGAGTACGTGAAAATTTTAATGTTGGAGTTTCAAGTTTAGAATATTTTATTGATTTGTTTGATAATGACTCAGGCAGAGTCGAAAGATGTAAACAGTTCAACACGTAAAACTATTTTTACTGTTTTTAAAGTTTTAATTTACACCTTTTAGAAATTAAAATTACTGCAATCTCTTTTTAATTACCTACAACTATAAATTAATCAACAACAATGAAAGGAATGCTTATTAACAATATTTTAAAGAACTAGGCGCACGAATAATATTTAAAAAATGAACATCTCAGTATTTTTAAGCAAAATTAAATTTTTTTGAATGTATGATCGTTTCATAAAAAACGATATATTCATTTTTATTAACTGGTCGTTTAAAAAAAATCTCAGAATAATGACTTCTTTCCGACTTTGGAGACATTTTTTTAATGAGGTCATTTACATATTAAAAATTATACCAACCTTCCTTTTTCAATTTATAACGCTTATTTGTGATACGTTGTTTGCTTTCCTTGGGTTAAATCAGTCACAAAAAGCGTAGCATTTATTACTTTTAACAGTCAATTCTAAAAACATTTCAACACAAACGGAGATTACAAAAAAGTTAGAAACACAAAATACTATATCTCAACCTTTTATTCCCCGGCGGTATTTTAAAGTACCATTACGATAACTTGTTATAAAATTCATTTAACCCTCTCGCTGCACAACCCGAGATATGCTCGGACATGCAATGTTCAATCAAATAAATACTATTTGTTTATTCCCACCAGTTATTTTTTAGTGAAAACTTTCTCTGATTTAATCAGGACATTTTCCCCCAAAGCGATATAAGTAAGCGTCCTATCTTGAATAGGAGAAGTAACCGCAAGATTAAAAGCGAGGTCACATCAATCAAGGTCATGCGCCACGTAGCGGTTGGAGTATGAACTACAGGTAGATACCTAACTGTTTTCTTACTCACACCACTAAAATTCTAAAGTTTTTTTCACCTTATTAATAACAGAAGTGCCTCTGATAAGGCGAAGAAAACTTCGTGGTGTCAAGTGCATCTGGATACCCCTCTCGCTACGCAATTATTTTGCAATAAATGTGGCAAGCAAAATTCAGTTCCATGAGTGACTAAAGATTTAGAAAATAGCGCCACACTAAAAGCCCGCGTATGTGAATTAGCACACCGTCCACAAGGTGGCGCAGCTATGTTAATTTACGCCAGATTCCAGCATTAAGTTTGTTCGCTTACTTATAACGCTTTGTTTTCCCCGATTACGATAGTCAAAAATTTCTCTTTTAAAGAACCGGTGATAAACGATAAAAAATTATGTAAAAGACGCTCAGCGAAGAATTACTTACGCAGGGAACGGGTTAATACTTCGGTTAGTAGTAATACATATTAGAATGATTTATATATACTCTGCTTTATCTTATTCCAAAAGCATTATTGATTGAATAACACAAAAATGTGTTTAACCCCTTGAGGAGCATCGATATATATTATATACCACATACGATTAATGAAGTTTTACACCAGAAAAATTTTATTAAATTTTACTTTTCTAACTTTGGTGAAAAGAAGACGTAAAATTGCTTCTACTTATTTTGAAATAGAATTTTTCAAAGATTCCGGTGGGAATTCAGCATTTCACAAACCTAATTGCTTGCCCCTCAAGGGGTTAAAAGAATAATTTCTTTTTCATTTGCATCTCTTCAACTTTTTTTTTTTATATCGGAAGATTGCGGGTGAAAAGTTTCAGTTCGGAATTATTCTTACTTTTCTATTGTAAGAGCATTATCTATATTTTCTAATTCGATAAAATACTAAAAGAATATTTTAACCCTAGATCTACCGGGAATTTTATTCAAGTTTTAATAAAACGTTCTACACCAGAATTTTTGTTTAAAACTATTTAACTTATTTATTTACCTTATTTTTGTCTGGTTTATGTACTTAGTTTATTTTAAAGAAATTTCTGGTTTTAATGAATATTTTGTATGTACCTGTCGGGTCCAATGGACCCGCCTGGTAGACGGAGGGTTAAATAAAAGATTTCAGTGAAGTTATAAATATTGTACAAAACCCCTATAAATACAAATTTAATTAATTGATTTTAATGGGCAAATTCCTTCTAAAATTTATTAAATGGTGGTGTGAATCTTCAAACATAATTTCAAAAATGCACGAAAAATGCTTTAGAAGATGAAATTTGCATGAAATCATAATTTAGGACATAAAGGGTTCAATAAAAATCATGTACCGTATATTCGGACCTATAATCTTTGCCTTTTGTAATTTTTAGATATTTTTGCTGTATAACGCCCTTTTTCTTCTTTCAATGAAATGTTTATGAAATTTGTAAGAGAAGGAAAAAAAAGCAAAAAAGAAAGAACATTTAAATTTAAAAATCACATAATTATCATTCTTTATCGCATATAATAGAAAGCTATATTAAGCTGACAACATATGTAGTTTTCTTAAATATACATAATGTTTTCTCAATGTAAAAACTCCAATCATGAATCAAAATCATCTTTTATTTATTTATTTATTTATTTATTTATTTTAATCTGTGAATTTTATAACCGGTGTATATTGCGCGTCTATGAATTTCGATGCATTTTTTTGTACCAAAAGCGCGCGTTATTTGCCACAATTTACATACATATACCATAATTTATTTAATAATACCACTTTTAGTCTAAAATATATCTGTTTTAAAACAGGAATTGTAATATATGCAGGTAAATACCCGTAAGGCATGGTGACGTCACGGCGACGTCGTTGTGAAGTCACACTGTGATTTTGTGACCGTCGATGTGACGTCACGTGACGTGAATGTGACGTCACAGTGACTAGAATGTGAGGTCGTTATGGCCGTTTTAGAGGTCGTTTGTGACGTCACATTGTGACCACTCTGTGAAGTCACGGTATGACTAATTTGTGAAAAGTGTGTCATTTGTGACTATTTTGGCATTAACTTTGTGACGAACCTGTGACGAAAGTGACAATGTTTTGAAGTCACACTGTGACCAATTTTGGAAATATGTGTCATTTGTGACGAACTTGTCATAAACTCTGTGATGATTTCAAATGAAAATCAAATTTAAAATTAATTGCTTAAAAGGCGCAAAGGCGAACTAGTGAAAAAGATTCCATGCTGGAACTCGAACCCGGGCCATCAGTATAGCGCACTTGCGTTCTACCGACTAAACCACATGGAACGATACCCAGCCTGTAAAATTTCTCACTATTACATGTTGGCAAGGCTACAAACGCAGCACAAGATGCAATATTTATCGTCAGCCACCGACATGGCGCAAGCACGAAACTTAATTAAATCCAGCATCGATTGAAACTATATTAATACTTGGAAATTTTTTCAGAGAGAACCATTCGCCTTGCATACAATATTTCAAATGAAAATCAAATTTCAAATTAATAGCTTAAAAGGCGATTTTAATTTGAAATTTGATTTTAATTTGAAATACTGTATGCAAGGCGAATGTTTCTCTCTGGAAAAATTTCCAAGTATTAATATAGATTTAATCGATGCTGGTTTAATTAAGTTTCGTTTTTGCCCCATGACGGTGGCTCACGATAAATATTCCATCTTGTGCGGCGTTTGTAGCCTTGCCAACATGTAATAAGGAGAAAATTTCCAGGCTGGGTATCGTTCCATGTGGTTTAGTCGGTAGAATGTCAGTGCGCTATACTGATAACCCGGGATCGAGACCCGGCGTGGATATTTTTCACTATGTTGGCCTTTGCGCACTTTTAAGCAATTTATTTGAAATTTGATTTTCATTTGAAATATTGTATGCAAGGCGAATGTTTCTCTTTGGGAAAATGTCCAAGTATTAATACTGTGATGATTCTTGTCATAAAAACTACGATAATTTTAAAGTAAAGTTTTGTTTGAAATATAAAATTTTATCTTTTTACCGTACTTTTTAGCAAGATATCGCTATTTTGGAGTCCTATTCTTCTAAAATATTTTTAATTTTCCATTTAAAACACAATGCTTATTAACTGACATCTTTTTTTATTAAGTTAGCTTGATCTTGAATTAAAGCTTAATATTAAGAATGTATAAGCTTTTTAATGTGTTAGGATTTGTCATTGCTTTTTTAAATACGAACATGGAGTCTAACGGATATTAATACTACTGTTACTTATAGAACTACATGATAAGCCCTATTTATTTAAATTTTTTATTCCCGTATATATTGTATTTTGTGAATATTAGCTAATTAGATTTGGTATGTTTTATATGAAAAGACTGATCTGGGAAATAGAAACAACAAGTAAGATATATCATGCGTTAGGCATAGATTATAAAACACTTTCCAACTCTTCCTAAATGTTTTATCAAGACATCGGGGGAAATAACGTAAATAAGATAACTAAGTAAACATGAACACGCGTAAAACATTTGAAAACTGATTTACGCAGTTACCATCCACTAAGGTGTAAAAAAAATCATAATTTAAAAAAAAATAATTAAAAAAATCGTTTTTTTTATTTAAATCAGATTTTTTTTATTTAAATCAGATTTGTATGATTTTTTTCCCAGCGTTCAAATACTGAATAGCTATCATGAGTTTTAGGTTTCCAAAACAATTACACCACTAATTGCTAACATAATCTATGTTTTTACACTTTAATTAATAAAATTATAATTGTTAGTTTGTAATTACAGAAATAAAAACTGCAAATTAGTAGTTTCATTAGGTAGTATTATACAATAATGTTATATACATTAATATTGTAATAATTATGTAAAACTTTATAAATACTAGAGATACTTAACATTTATGAAAATTATTAACTGCATTTTATATTAAATAGCTAACATTACTTCAAATTAATTATTAAACAATCAACTCTCTAATTAGGAACATATTATACATTTTTAAGCCTTAATTATTAAAATGATAATAATTCATTTTAGAAAGAAAAAAGGACAGGATGCTAGTTCAAAAAACGGGCACTATTTCATGAGGAAATATATTAGTAATGTGTTTAGTAATGATGTAAGAAAAAAAAAGAATATTTTTTAGCATTATAAGTAAAGTGTCCATTTTTTAAAATAATTTTATGAATAACAAATTGAAAAATACAATTAAATAACATATTTTAATAATATCCTGTTTTTTCTAAAGAAATAAAGTTCTATATTTTTGCAAGATGTTTTCCACATGAATTTAGAATACTGTTGAATGGGGAAGTTTTTTTACAAGAAATCTCTGGCTACAACTAAAGGTAAATTTCAACTTTTTTTTTCTTTTCTTAAGGCAGGGTGCATTTTGCCAATTTCAAAAGGGGCATGGTGTGGCACCATTAAACAAAATGGCCTAGAAGAAGCAGTATAAGTAATTACAGAATTAATAAAAACTGCAAATAAGTAAAATTCATTAGTTAGTAGCACAAATAACAAAACTAACAAATATTATTTGCACCTCATTTTGCATTTGTATTTAGGAAAATTTCTGTAAACCACCAAAACCTATACTTACACACATGTACGTGTATGCTAACCAAAAAAAAAAAAAAAAGAAAAAAATTAAAATGAGTTAAACCCATTCATATAGAATAAATATAAGTTAGCCACTAATATCTGAAATCCTCAAAATATTTAAGTAACAGCATTATTACCACTATTAGATTTCAATGGTTCAATTTTTTAATATATATGAGTTACAAAAAAAAAATAATAATAATAATAATAATAATAATAATAATAAACATTTATTCAACCTATACCAAAGAAGCTCTTGCTGTGCTTAGCATTTTTATACCAATTATTTCTTTTCTCTTATGCATTCATTTACAATTTAGCTGCTGAGCAGATGTCATTCTTTCATTCTTCTTTAACTTGAGATTGCTATTAATTACTATTTATTCTTTTACTTGTAGAAATGTAATTATACTTGCTATGTGTATTTTATATAAAATAATGCATAAATTGATTACCTAAATGAAATTATGACATTGCAAATTATGTTAGATTTAAATATCATTTTTAAATGAAACTGTTTTAATTTGGATAAAAACTTAAAAACAATGCTTTTTACAAACTCAACTGTTTTTAATTTTTTTACAATACTAATGAATTAAGCTTAGAAACAATTTTTTAAAGCTCTTTTTTTGTTTATTAATAAGTCAAAATACCTGTAGAAACTTTCAAATTATGTTCATGTTAGATTTTAATACTTTTTTTTTGACATTTTAAACATTTAGAAAATTTTTGATTTTAATCAATGATTTTTTTTAAAAAATTGTTTGATTAAAATCATGATTTAATCGCTGATTTAAATCAACCGATTAAAATCGTTGACACCCTACCATCCACAGCCAAATATGTTTTCTAATTCTTTTAAACAGTCCTGTATTTGATCTGTAGATTGATATATATATATACTATATAATGGAAAAATTTAGTTTATCAAGGAAACGCATAACAGGTTGAAATTCTCTTTCAGCAATTTATACTAATATATGGAACCATACTTAAATAATTTTGTACAACCCTGTAGTTTACCTAGAACCTTTATTACACGCCACTATTTAGTTAAAATTTTATTCAAGCTAAAACACTCTTAAAACTGCTGAAATTACATTTCCAGAAATTATAATTCATAGATGGCAACGTATCCAATTCTTTGCGTGACCCTGTATATCATTTTATCTATATACTACAAACATTTCTTAGTAAATTAAATACAGTGCAACGTTAAAATGCATAACTTATTTAAAAACCTCCTTTAAGCAATACCCAGTAACCCTTTCGAATACTTTTGTATATTCCTGTATATGAATTATAGCATATATATATACACCATATACTATGCATAAATGTAGTGAATCATAAAAGTGTATATCATAATTAAAAATGTATTTCCAGCAATCATCGGTAATGAACAGTACTTCGGATACAATATAGTATCTGAAATATTTTGTGTGTCCCTGTAAATGCTATATACACTTCGTATTATACATGAAATAATTCATAGTATGTAAACCTCATCGACGTATATCAATTTCATTACATATCAAATAGATTAACATAAATAAAGTACGCCGCAAACAATTCCATCCACCCCTATATCATTATGTATTGGAATTCCTTTTTTAGCCCTGTAAATGAACAATAACTGTTCTTTGCATCGCATATTCTATGGAATGCACATTTTAGTGCGCTTCATAAATGCATATCAATTTTATTCTGTTTGAAAGCGTGTAAAATCATTAAAAATCATTTGAAACGATTTTTTTCCCACAGGCCGTAATGTAATGGAATACAATTGACTGTCCCTGTAAATGAAATAACATGCTACAAACTTCATTACAAATAGGGGTCTTGCTATGGTAAACGTTAATAACATCCAAAAATTTTAAATAATTTAATTATCTTTAAATGTCTATTAATTATGTTAATGATTGATGATAATACTTGTCCATATACTTTTATATTTATGCCACCATGTGGTTTTAACCCAATATTTAAATAAGAAAATAAACCAGATTAAAATGCAATTTAAATCACTAATTTTAATAATCTGATCAAAGCTGTTGAAAAGGAAGTTAGATATTTTAACAAAATAAAAAATAAATGTAATGAAATATTTGTGTTCTATAACATGTTTATTAGAAGATAACTGAAATCATTGTAATAAAAAAAAAAAAAGCAAACAAGGAAAATAATATTTTAGATATTTCAGCAAAATAAAAAATAAATGTAATGAAATATTTATGTTCTACAGCATGTTAATGAGAAGCTAACTAAAATTGTTGTAATTAAAAAAAAAAAAAGCAAACAGGGAAAATAATATTTTTACATACCTAATTTCATTGACGTTGTACGTGATACTTTGATTTTGGGGAACCAATTAAATCCGATTATAAGTACGATAGCAATGACTTGAATCATCTTCAACAAGTCAAAGCTACCGTAATTTTCTCGGGTTTATATTTTGTTAGCTGAACTAACTTGGATCTGAGAACGTTCTTGTTTCAGTTTTTAAATCCGTGTCAACACATCTATGCTGTCCAGTGTCCACAGTGTCCACAGAACTGTCCAGTGTCCCGCGTTTATTCTAAAAAGTTTCACTGTTACTTTTATCCGTTATTCTGCGGTCGAGTGGTAACAACTGAAATAGTGCAGATGCAGACGATTTGTAAGTTTCGAAGTTCGAAGCAGATGTTTTTTGGTTTTATTTGTTTTTCTATAACACAGTTTCGGAAGGAAATTAAATGCGTAATAATTTTGTCAAATTGTCTCTAATTCAATTTCCTGTTTGAAAATGTTTTATTGTATTTCATATTTTATTTTTATCAATTTTATTGAATTGTAAAGTTTCATTTACGTAAATTATAATAATAATATTATCCATAATTAGAGTTTACTAGATAAAACATTGCTTAATTTTTCAAAATGTATACAAATTAATTTAATGGTAATAATGATGACTCCCTCCTTTTTTTTACAGTAAAATTTGTATCACAGGTAATATATACAAAATATCTTCTTAAAAAATACAACAAGATTATCGAGAAGAGATGAGTTTTTCTTTGTCAATCTGTCATTCTCTTAATATTAATTTTCTGTAGAATAAAACTTGTAAAATAATTTTTAAAGATATATTTTGAAAACAAAAAATAAAACATGAATAATTAATTATGTCGTGGGCTTTGCCTAAATTTTGTACATTAATTTTATATTCGGAAAATGTCAATTCTATTTTAAACGTTTGAAAGAAGTAGAATAAAGAAAAAAAAAAAAAAAAAAATACTTAAAATAGTGAAACACTAAGAGGGAAAAAAATGACTTGAATGCAAATTATAAAGCAAGAAATGCATATATGACTGAATTTTGAAGACGCTTTCTGCGTGCTCATTAAAAGCTGCAGCCTTAACTGTAATAGAAAGTTTTTAGTTTGAAACGACAGAAATGTTTCGACTACTCTTTGAGAAACTTCTAGTATAACAGATGATCATTTACAAAAATCTTTATAAAAGATAAGTCGAGGTCTGCTTACCTAAAACATTTTTTTAATAATATGAAATTCTCATAATTAGGAAATCGTTTTGTGTTGCTGATGAATTAATTACATTTTATGTTATATGAAAATAAAAAGTTTTTGTTAGAGGCACAGATGCAACTTGGACCACGGTTTAAAAAAATTTTTAATCCGGCAGAAAAATATTTTTTACAGTAAATAACATGTTTTTAATAATTTTTGTAATTTTTTAAAGTTTTCTAAGAAGTTCACATCTCAGTCACAATGTGACATCACTGAGTGGTGGCATTTTGGTCACAGATGTGACGTGACCACAGTGACTTACAGTGACGTCACAATGACGTCACTGTGACCATGCATGCTATGAGGGTAAGAATCAAGTAGCAATAAGTCATTTTATAAAATTAAATTTCTGGTATGAAACAGAGTTATTTAAGTCGCAGCTTATACGCCGAAATGAACGTATTTTTAAATATCCACACAGTTAATATGTATATGCAGATAATCTATCCCAGATGAGTTAATAATGCTTTTTGAGGAATTATTAACAACCGAAACATGCATGCAAAATTTGATCTTCATTATAAAATTCCGCTAAACACAACGCACAACTCTGAAAATGTGAATAAATTATCGATTTAAGAAATGTCTGAATATTTTACTTGAACAGAATCTCGAGAATAGCTGTTGCTTCACACGAAAGTTTGCCATCTAACTTGTAGTGGATGTAGTAACTTAATTCATGAAAACGGGGTGCATATATTAAGAGATAAATTATGCATTCAATTTGCGTTCAACATGGATTCTTTGTTTATAATTGCTGATTTATTAATTAAATCATGTTTTTGTGAATTTCAATGTAATGGAAAAATCTAGATTTCATTTATGCGTAGTAGTTTTTATGTGAGTTCGTAATTATATATATACGCAGCACCTATAATCGCCGTCTGTCTGCCCAAATGTTTTCATATAACAGCGCAAAAACTAATTAATCGAATGTTTTGAAAATGAGTATGTATAATCATTGCAGAATTTTTCGAGTCATTTCTAATTTTATGAAAATCGAAACAAAACTAATAAAGATATTAATACAAGTTTTTTTTTCTATTAAATCCTATCAAACGTAATGTATTCAATTATATCCCATGGTATTTAATGATTCTATGTGCATATGGTGATTGTTCTATTGAATCCTATCAAACGTAATTAATTCAATGATATCCCATGTTAGGTAATGATTCTAGGTTGCCATGGTGATGACGTCCTATTTTAGATGGGGTCATATTGTTTCGGTATTGCTGAATTTAATATGAATAATCGTAATAAATTCTGTATTCATGCATTTTTGCATAAGAGTGCAACAGCCATTGTGCCAAAATCTTAATATTTATAAAACTAGTTATTGTACGAGCGCACCTCATTTGCCATCTTTGACGAACAATTTGAGATTTTTTTTTTTAAATCATTGTGTTCGAATTTTTAAAAAATAAAGTTTTCTTTTAGCGTTACGTTTTCTTTTGATTAAGTCGCTGAAATTGAATTACTGAAATGTAGCGAAAAAATATAGTAAAAGTTAGTGCATTAAAACTTTTGTGACTAACATAAGTCAAGAAATTGAGTTGCTTATGTTAAAAGATTAACTATTGATCTCATTTGAAAATGGTTGTTTTCCTTCTAATTTCATTTATGAATACAATTTTTCAAATTTCAATGCAATGGGAAGATTAGTCATCTGCTGTCGCTTCTGTGATTGAAAGATTTATGAGAACTGCCAACACTCCAGATTTTGAACTGTTACTAATTTCGAAGAGAAATCCTTAATTTTTTTAAAGCAGGAATCATGTGATTAAATAAGACAAAGATTTAATTTTGAAAAACGTATGATAAAATATCTGGAGAACTGGGAATTCTGTATTACGTTAAAATTAAATAAACATTTGTGTTAGAGCTACACTTTTATTCATCATGGAAATTTACAACTGCTTAATTAAATATGTACTTTTGAAATATTTATAAATTATCTAAACAAACTTTTCATTATAATTTAAAAACTGATGTATCTGTATACTTTACATTACGTTATTTCAATTTACCCTTTCTTTATCTATTAAATTTCAGCTGTATATTTTGTGTCTGGTATTTTAGTGATTATACTATATTATATTACTAGTCTCCGCGGACAGTGGGGGCAAGACATCATGATATCGCTGGTAAAAGTCGCAGCAGTGTCCGGTGCAACACTTCGGCTACGCCGTAGGCCCTGACAAGGGACGGAGTACACCAGCAATGCACTGCTCGACTTCTGGACTCAGACTGACTGGAACACAGTGGCGTAGGAACTTTGTACAAACAGGGGGAGCCGGGGCATATTGCGGAAAGCTAGTAGTGCGGATCATTTCGTTCATTTTGGGGGGTTCCTTCATAGTGTTGCACGTTTCACAAACAGAAGTATAAAATAGAAGCATATCAAAAGATCATCAGTTCTTTAATCCAGTTAAAATATTTTTTAATTGATATACTTGATAAATAGAAGCTTAATTTATGTGCGATACCGAATACAATATTCAAATTTAAGGCTTCTCCCACTTCCATTTACCAAAAATTAAAGTGCTTTCTCTTGCTTTGCTTACAAATTCTTCAGAAATCTCTTCCAAATCAATTTTAAAGGCCCCCTCTTTATAAATATGTTATCGGTGTAGGTAATTTGTAGTAGACCTATATAAGACCCCCTTTTTTTCTGGAAATCGGGAGGGTTGTAAACAATGAGAAAAAGGGTGAAGGCACAAACAAGTATGCTCACCACTCCCTCTCTCTCTCTTCTCTTTGTTGTTTAGTGTGTTAATTTCCTAAAAGTAAACTTTATTTTTTATTTCAGCAATTTATTGTAAACAGATGTGATGCGAGAATTTCTTTCGGGGGAGCTAGGCCCGTCTGAAATATTCCAGGGGGAGCCACAGCTTCCCCGATTCCTACGCCCTTGCTGGAACAATGGGTTACCCGAAAGAATAATGGAACAATGTGAGCCGCTGAATGGATTACCTAGTTGCGTTGCAACTTTACATCCAGTGGATAGGTGATTGTGTTGCAAGGGCCTTACGGAGCCTTAAAAAAATAATAATGTTTAGACGTGGCTGGTAGCCACAAAATTAAAATTACTTTTAAGAAAAAGAAAAGACTAACAAAAAATGACAAAGTACATAAGTACTAGTATAACATATGTTGAAAAGTAAAAAACAAAGAAAAGAAAAAAAATAATTAAAAAAGAAAGAAAATTCCATTAGTTCCAAAAAAGCAGGAAAAGACGAAAAAGCTACCGGGGAGTGCCCCATAAAAAAAGACTCTTTTCAGAGACCATACATTAGTTTAATAAATATAAAATGCTAAAAAACTAGCAGAAAAACAATTTTTTTTTTAATACTATAGACAGGACAGAACAAACAGAAAGGTTAAGTATAGCAGAAGGTGAGGGAAACTCAGTCTTCATCGTTAAGCAAAAGCGAGTATTTAGGGCGTTTTCTATTAGTGGGGTCGGATACCTCGTAGTCGGGTAGTTCCGCTATAATTTGGTTAGGGAGGTTGTATACAGATTTATAAAAATTTTTAGCAAGTTTATTAATGCGCTGTTTTAAGGAAGTGGTTTTCAAATCCCTGCGGATAGTGGTATTACGAAGAAAATGGTGACCATTACGATATAGCGTAAGTTTTTGTTATGAGCACCGTAAAGATACTCCATACTGGTTTTGCAAGCGAATCCCCAGATCGGACAAGCATAAGTTAAGATTGATCTAATACATGCATTATACAAGATTAGTTTATTATGAATAGAAAGAGTATTGCTTTTGAGAAGAGGAGAGAGGGCCTGGGAGATACCAGCAACTTTGCCTCGGATATTAATAAAAAAAATTTTCCAGGTAAGTCTTCTATCAAGGGTAACCCCTATATACTTGGTGTCATTAGTCCAAGGAATAGTAGTGTTATTGATAGTAATGCGATTCGGAAATGTTATTTTTTTAGAGAAATAGACAGCAGCTGTTTTCTGCTCGTTGAGCTTAACACGCCATAGGGTACACCAGTTAAGGAATTTATCTATGTGTTTCTAAGGAATTTTGTATAACATGAATGGGTGTTGTGCAGAGGCGTACATTGACGTGTCGTCCGCGTACAGGGCAAGATAAGTCCTCAGTGTTCTTGGGATATCGTTGAAGAAAATGCTAAATAATGTAGGGCCGAGGACCGACACTTGTAAAATACCAGAGAGAATAAGGTATAAAGTGGAAAGTATATTGTTAAGGCGGACGCGAAAGGTGCGGTCGCTAAGGTAAGAATGTATGAGAAAGATAAGTCTAGCATCAATTCCAAGCTTAATTAGTTTGTATATAAGGCCAATATGCCAAACATTATCAAATGCCTTAGCGACATCGAGAAAAACAGCCGCAGCTGGTGTGTTCGTGTTTAGCTTCTCACTCAAGAACTCTACAACACGAAGGAGTTGATGTAATGTGAAATGTTTAGCTCTGAAGCCAAATTGCTCAGGAATGAGTATGTTTTGTGCGTCTAAAATGTCATGTAACTGGGACCTGATGACTCGCTCAACAACTTTGCTGATAGAGGGTAATAGAGAGATGGGTCGATAGTTAGTCGGATCTTGAAGATTACACTGAGGTTTAGGAATAGGCGCAATATTAGAAGTCTTCCAAGCTTTAGGGAAATAGTAGAACTGAAGAATAGCATTAGTAAGTTTAGTTAGATAAATAATACAGTTGCAAGGAAGATTTTTAAAAGCACAATTAGTTATGTTATCGTATCCAGGGGCTTTTCTGTTTTTAAGATTTTTGATAATATTAGAAATAACAATTGGTTGAATTTCCGGGAGTGGATCCGTGGGAGGGGTAGCTGAAAAATTTTGAACAGTTTCATTTACTTCAAAATAATGATTAGGTCTGGCAAGATAAGGGTTAGGGGAAGACTGCTCAGCATAGGAACTGGCGAGGATTTCCGCCTTGTCCTTGTCCGTATATGTCGTGGTATTAAAGGCTGTTAAGGGGGGGGGGATTGTAGAGTAATTATTATTAAGTTTTTTCTTTATTTTTCAAAGAGAGTTATCTTGAGGAGAGAGGGAGTTAAGAAAATTGCTCCAGCTTTTTTGTTTTTCCTTAGAAATGAGGTTTTTAGTTTTATTATTAAGCCGATTAATCATGGGCTTTAAAGTAGGGTCTCTAGTATTTTGAAACAGCCGTCGGATGTCATTACGTTGCTTACAAACATTATGAATGTAGTTAGGCATTTTAAAAGAGTTATTATTTTTAGTATATTGGTAAGTAGCTTGTTTTTGAGCATTAATAATAATATTTTGAAAGTTATCAGCAGATTTGTCAATATCATCAGTGTTAGTAATATTAGGGAAAGTTAGGTCAGAATTGGAAAGAATAGTTTTAAATTTACTCCAGTCCACAGCCACAGAGGGGGGGGGGGGAGATGGAGTTACCCGAAAATTTACAGTCAAAGACTTCACACCAAAATGCCAGTTATGTTTTTCTGGTTTCAGAAGTTTTTTTTCAGCAATAAATCTCCAGCCTGGAACTAGGACGGGCACGAGAAATAATAAACAACACCTCAGCGTGTGATATTGACGGGAGCAAGAATTAAGCGGTTAAGAATAGTAGTTTGAAGTGAGGAATAATAATTCAGGGGAAATGTACATTTTACCTTGCAAAAGGTCGGGTAAAAGATTTTTTTTTCTAAATTGTTTATAATGATGCCACCATGGAAAAACCAAGTTTTCTAACAAAATATCTTAAGACTAAATTTTCTGTGGCCGAAAAACAACAACATTTTGGGACATTTTTTGATTTTTTGGAAATATCTCGAGACTCGTTGCCGTAGCATATTATTTGTCAATTACAATATTAAAGAAGATAAAATTCTCTACAACTTTCATAATTACAACTTTTTTATACACTTAATAGCAAGCGCAGTACGCTATTTCAAAAATGGGACATTTTTTTCAATTTTCTTAAAAACCTTAAAAACCGTGAAAAACGTAGTTTTGCCGCTATTATTCAAATGTTCCCCACAGATTTAATTTTGTATGTCGACTTTTAAAAATTGGTAGCAGTAAATTATCTATTTGCACACTCTCGTCTTTACTTTCATTTCAATAGACATTTTATATGCAATAAATTTATATAATTTTAAAAGTAGGCCAGAGTTTAGGTGAATGAGACAATTTTCATATTTATACACTAACTTTAAGTGTATACAATGTTAACTTCAAAGCACTGCTTAAAAGAATTTTTCAATATATAGTAACTTACTGGCACGATAGTTTCAATTAAAAAAGATTTCTCGCTTAATTTGAATAAATTTTATCATTTTTATAATTTTTATAATGCATACATATTTTTCCAGATATCAGTGGAATAGGTGGGTCATTTTCAAAATCTGTCCATGTTTTGGAATAACAAAATCAAATTTTTTGAAATAATCAGAAAGTTTTAATTGTTTGTAAATAATTACCTTACCTAATAAACATTAATATACAAGCATCAGCAGAGACCAAATTACTAATTTAACATTTTAAAATTAATTTTTAAATTTTAATGCACTTGGTACAATGACATAAGTGAGCACGGTAATGACAAATTAAGCAAAATATTTTTATTTTTCCCCAGGCATAAATGGCAGCCATTATATCTTCTAGCCCATACAATGATTTTCTATTTCTCATATAATAAAAGAAGATTAAGAAATAAAAGTTCATTTAATTATCAATTAGAATCGGGTACGGTAATGACTTACGAAAGAATACTCATCAAAACATAAGTCATTGCTTGTTTTATTGAAACTATAAAACTATTTACTCTATTCCCCTAAACCCCATAACAAGTTGACATTTAAGGAGTACTTTTGCCTTGTTAAAAAGGCATGTGCTGTCCTCTAAAAAATCCAGAGGAACTTTTTGTCAGAAGCATGGCAATAACACCATTTCTTGGGAGACGGTTTAAAAAATTATTAAGAATTATAGATAAGTTTAATTAATGAAATTAAAATTTTTTTTTAATTAGTAGCATCTTAATAAATAAAAATGTATAAAAAAAATTATAACCATCCGTTTTAAATAGAACTTTGTCAAATCTTTACCAAATAAATTGCTTGTTGGGACAACCTACGGTAATGACATTTTGACTACAAAAGAATATATTTCTTATTTTTAATTTTTTTTAATTTTAAGCAATAATATATCTGTAAATTACCTTTAAAAAACATGATACTTAATAAAATGCAATAATTAAAATTATGGTATTTAAGTATTTTTCTGTGCAAATGTGAAAGGACAGTAAAACATGACACTTTTTTTTTTAAATCACCCAGGTATAAAAATTTGCGAAAAACATATTTTATTCCCCACTACAATGGTATATTTTATCTACCAATTATTGATAACATATGTTTTAATGTTTTACTGTTTTAAAGATAGGAAACATTGAATTGTAGTTCCATATAAAAGGAGGGACTCAAAAGATAAATATATTTTATGTAAGAAATACTTTTACCTTATAAAATAGCTACAATAAAAACGACACCAGATTATTTCACTAACTAATGTTATGCATTTATATCTTGTAAAATTTATAAATTCTGTTAATAAAATATTTGAGATCACTCATTTTATAAAAAATATTTAAAAGTTTATTTTAAAACATGTCGATTTTTTCCACATATATCTATAAATATAAGAAGAGATTATATCATTTTAGCATGCAAAAATATATAAAACTTTAAGATTTTCTATTAATTGCTTTGAAGCTCAAACAGAATAATTTAATTTTCAGAACGGGCTCCAAACTGTTTTCCAAAAATGAGTGTCCGAATATATATACATATATATATATATATATATATATATATATAAAGCAACCAAACCCGAAAAAGTACAAAAGCGCAACATTAGATATTGATCCCAGGTAACCAATGAAAAAAAAATTATTTAAAAGTAACAAAATTCGAGCGAGATATTTGTCAAGAACGTACCCATAGGTTTAACACTAGAACGGCGGGAAATTTTGCTCAAGTTTTATAAAAAATATTTCACATCAGAATTTTTATTTAGAACTATTAAACTTATTTATTTAAGTTATTTTTGTGCAGCATATATTAATCTTATATTATAAAAAAAATTCTGGTTCGAATCGAAATGTATTCATTCGGCAAGGGTCAAAATGACCCCTCGCCGCCGTTCTAGTGTTAATATTACCTTGCGAATGTCTTCCTATGGCTAATTTAGTCCCATAATTCATATAACTGTGGCTTTAAACGCCTTAATACGACAACTACTGTAAAATCTTTGAAAATGAAATCTGTTCGGTCTTTAAGGAAAAAGTATATATTTTTTCAAGAGAAAGAATATGAACAATTATATCTGCTAAGATGGAAACCTGTTTAAAACGGAATACATTTCGGTTCTTTCGGTACGGTTTTCAAGGTTTTAATGAATCTGTGTTTGGCAAAGCTGATTATGTAGTTCAGCATTACGTATTTAATGCTTACACACTTAAAAATTCCAAAATCCGGCTATTAGAGATTTATTAAAATTCCCTTGATAAATTTTCTTTTTAAAAGAGGGGGAGGGAGGGGGCGCCAAAATCCATGTTTGCCACGGGTGCAAAAAAGGCTAGTTTTAGCCCTGAAATGCATAATTTACTGCTACTAATATATAGAAGTTGACATATACGATTAAATCCGTGGGAAACATTTGAATAATCGGAGCAGAACTGCGTTTTTCACGGTTTTTAAAAAAATTGAAAAAAATGTCCTATTTTTAAAATGGGACATTTTAAATTTTATTTTTAAAAAATATGTATGCATTATAAAAATTATAAAAATGATAAAATTTATTCAAATTAAGCGAGAAATCTTTTTTAATTGAAACTATCGTGCCAGTAAGTTACTATATATTGAAAAATTCTTTTAAGCAGTGCTTTGAAGTTAACATTGTATACACTTAAAGTTAGTGTATAAATATGAAAATTGTCTCATTCACCTAAACTCTGGCCTACTTTTAAAATTATATAAATTTATTGCATATAAAATGTCTATTGAAATGAAAGTAAAGACGAGAGTGTGCAAATAGATAATTTACTGCTACCAATTTTTAAAAGTCGACATACAAAATTAAATCTGTGGGGAACATTTGAATAATAGCGGCAAAACTACGTTTTTCACGGTTTTTAAGGTTTTTAAGAAAATTGAAAAAAATGTCCCATTTTTGAAATAGCGTACTGCACTTGCTATTGAGTGTATAAAAAAGTTGTATATATGAAAGTTGTAGAGAATTTTATCTTCTTTAATATTGTAATTGACAAATAATATGCTACGGCAACGGGTCTCGAGATATTTCAAAATAACCAAAAAAGGTCCCAAAATTTTCTTGTTTTTTGGTCAGAGTAAATTTAGCCTTAAGAAATTTTGTTAGAAAACTTGGTTTTTCCATGTTGGCATCATAATAAACAATTCAGAAAAGAAAATCTTCTACACGACCCTTTGCAAGGTAACCCCTTTTTTTGGTACATTTCCCTGGACTATAATGCCGACCGATGTCTTTTACTTTTTTAAGAAAAACTCTTGCTTTCTTATTTAAATTCTATTCGAAGATAAATACGAATATGATTTACGAATTAGATGCTAGTTGTGAATATTTCAGAATTCAATACAATTTCAGTATGAAGACGGGACTTTTTTTTTAAAACTGAAAGTGAAAGAAGACATAATTTCCATTCGAATAACTATTCCCGTATTTCAGTCTGCTAGATTGCTGTTTAAAAAGTATGGTCTCTTTTTTTAAATCTTTTTTTAGAGATTGTTTTTAGGGGGGTGGGCGTCATTACAAAAAATTATGGATAATAATAGACGTAAATATTAGACGTAACATTTGGCCAAGTGTACATAAAAAACAGAAATGAATCTTGGGGTAATTTTGAAATCAACAAATCTTTACAAGTATCATAGATTAGAAATAACTATTAGGGTGGACCGAATTTTTTTTTTTCTTTTTGATTCTCTATACCACGGAAAACTTGTGTCTAGGGTAGCTTAGTAAAATGCAAAAAGAAAATAAATAAATTTTTACGTTTGGAGTTAGCGCATCGGTCCTAAAATTTCAGAAAAACACGATTTTGATAATTTTTCTAATAAATGGAAATAAATTAAATAACTTCTATAACAAGCGGCTGTAGACATATTTTAGTAGAACAGAATATAAGAATGATAAATAGTTGAAAACATATATACATTTCGCAATACATTGGCAGTGTATTATGTTTTTAAAAAAAGCATTTTTCTTTTTTTAAATGACAAATTTTCATTCAAACAAAAACTACTTTTCTAATTATAAAAATAGCAAATAAAGCCTAATTGTACTAAGCCGGTCCATTGTGTAAAGCCTAAACTTTTCTAATTGTACTATACCTGAATGTAATTTCACTCCGGAATAAAATATAGACCTTTACTTGTCTTTTCTGTCTTTGGGCAGTTTGAATAAAGATTTGCTTCAAAAACTAGCATTGAAGATCTCGAGAAAAGTATCGTTCTTATAAAATCATCTCTGGAATTGGACCCGAAGACGTTTTGTGACGCCTCGGTTTCCAGCTTCACGCATCGTTCTACGGCTTGGGTGTGACATGGGAATTGGTCAAAGTTCCACTAGGCCGCTGTTTCACCTGATTAGACCTTAGACCAAATCTCTTCGTCGGTGGCTCTTCTCAGCAAAGGTGGTGGCGAAAGTGTAGTAGAGTTCCAGTGAATCATTCCGATGTAGTCAGTAGCTAGAAAATTGATTTTGGGTGTTTGAAAACACCTGATTGGCTTTCTTTTAGAAGCTATATTTCTAGCTGTTATAATTCTTCTGTAACTGAACTCTCTACATTAGAGGCGCACAACCTGTGGCCCGTGGGCCACCAAGAATACTATTATTGTTATGCAGAAAAATTTTCCTAATTGATTGACAGAGTCTTTGCTATTAAATAATTAAAATGTTACTTTTAGATTTTTTGTGGTGGCAAATAATTTTCTGCAAAAAGGTTGTGCAGTACTACCCTATATGATCCTTTTTATCTACTATCATACTCAAAATCAAGTTTTCTGGATGAGCAAAAAATGCGTTTCTCTCATTCACTGGGTCAATGACCTCCATCAAATTTTCAGGGATGAATTTTGACGATTTTATATCTTCCAATATACGTTCCGGTTCATTTGTGAAATATTTACCCTTTTTATACTAAACCATACAAGGACATATGACTTTAGGTGAAAATAAACTAAAATCTTGTGTTCGTGTTTTGGATTTTAAATACCTAAATACAACAGGAGAATTCTGTTCGCCGTTGTTATCCGCCTTGAGTGGGAAAGTGTGCCAGGTTGGCGAACAGATAAATCGTCAGGACAGCTGCCTGCTCTTATAGCACAACTAATCTCCAGTAGCAACTGCTGATCGATGCTTAAAATTTGCTGGTGAATTTCTGAAATTTCGCACTCAACACTATCAAAATTTCTCATTGGGAGTTTCTTACAGTTCCCGAGCTGCGTGCCAATCGGACGACTAAATGATTTTGGCCCAGTCGTTCCAACATCTAAAGTTTCAAACAAATGCCTGAATGGCAATTCATTGACATATGTAAGAGGCATACCCCTCCCCTCCCCACACACACACACTGTAATGGTCTTTTAAGTTATTCTTCAATTGTGCAAATAGCACCGGTTTTCCACGCCAAATTAGTAACGGTGCCATCACATCCAATTCATTTTTTTGTTTCCTTTACGTCCACATTTCCAATTTTAGCAATACCATGCATTATTCGGAAGTACGAGAATTTTAGTTCAATGATGGGTATCTTTTACGCTTTTTCACAGCTACAAATAATAGAGACAGGACACCCACAAACCTCAGACACCATTTTACAATTACAGTCTAATATTATTTTGCACTTACACGCAGAGACATCAAACAGTATTTTTTTTCAACTCTCTTTTAGAACTTTCCTTTCCCTTATCACGCTTAACCCTTTCAGGGGCAAGGTACTTGTAATCGTAAAATGTTCAGATAATTTAATGACGCCAGTATTAACAAGAGATTTTATTTGTAAACAAGTAAAAGTAAATTTTCGCGTACTTAATTAAGATGACATTTTCATCATAAAATTCCGGTGCCAATGTGGTAATTTGGAATTGAAATTATGTGATGCCGTAACGACATCACCGCCCTTCAAGGGGTTAAAGGACTTCATAAGATTACGATAACTGTCATAATATGCATTTATTAACTGAACAATTCTGTAAGGCATTACTGTCGGTATTGAAGCTTTATCAAACACAGATTTAACTTGTGGTGCCACAATAAATGAAACGTGAAAAAAATTAACTGACCTGTTGTTTGATTTCAAGGCTAAGTTGTAATTTTCATGGAAACAACACTTGAAAACGTCTTCATAACTTGGACGTTTATTCACAGGTAACTCTTTTGGGTGGCCAAATAAAGGGCAGATAAAGTTACTGCGAGTAATTTTCTTGGAAACAGACATAACTCAGTGATTGATATAATCACTAAATCGAACCACTTATTAAGCAGCCACTAATTAAATCAGTCTTTAACCCGGGAGAACTCGCTAGTGAGAATGCCCAATTGCTTTTCTTTTAATTTACATTAATATAATATCAACTTTTTTTGGTTGGCTTAGTACTTTTATTCACAAAATAGGTAAAATAACAGAAAAACATTTTGAAATTTTAATTAAAATGAAAAATGATTTAAATAAGAGCCTTAAAAAAGTACGACTGTGAGAGAAAATCTCATGCAGCGAGTTCTCCCGAGTTAAGAAACGCGATTGAAACGCACAAGCATAACACACAGATAATCAGTGTCGGCAGAATCCTTGTGAAAAACTTAGAGAAACCGTTGTGTCATAAAGCACACGCGTGCGTATCGCGCAGTGCATTGTGAAATGTCAGTACAGGTAGCATTGAGGGGCTCCAATTCGCAGCAAGGCGCGTCGCGCGGGACTACTACCAGAATAAAAGGACTCAGATTGCAATTTGATTGCGTCAATTTAACACTATAACCGCCGACAAAAACGAATTCCTATAACCGCCAAAGCGGTCATTTTGATCGATGTGGATTATCTTGCTCAACTATTGTTTACTTGCCATTTTCTTTACTCTTAGTATCGTTTATTACTATTATTACCATCATTGGCCATATAATAATATATATTTCATAATTTTTATTACATTTTATTATGTTATAATTACATTATATTGAGATATATCCATATTATTTATATTTTTTATTTTAAGAATATTTTTATCGTAAAAAATATTTTTCATGAGAAATCGAGATTGCTAAAAACAAGAATAAACTTGGTGAAAACAAATATTTATATTTATCCCTTGAGAAATACAATATTCAGTGTGGTGAGTGGTCTTCTGCTCTCGAAACTGGTAGACGGGAGGCGTTGGGTTCGATCCCAATCGCGCCCGTCGGCGTAATCGTTCGGAGTTTTCATGGTTTTCTTCGAACCTTGGTTCTCCAAGCGTAATTACGGGTTAGGTTCCCTTAGAAAGACCCCCACGGTGGGCACTCCTCCCCTTTTGGTTTACATCCTTCGTGCTGATAATTGGCCGTCATAAACACAACCAACCAGCCGTGGTGAGTGGTCAGGGAAAAACACAGTCAAAAAAAGAGGAAACTAACAGTATTTTCTTCTAGAAAATACTACCAATAATATAAAGGATTAAAGAACGCGGATCTTCCTTTAACAAAATACTGGTATTTAACACATTTTTTGACTGTGTTTTTCAGAATTAATGCCGCTAGACCAAGAAAATTATAAAACACTTGTAGCAGGGGTCGTACTTGTCCTGAAATTTAAAGACCTGGAAATTCTTTGATACAAGTATTTTCTTATAGAAAATCTCTTCTTAAATAAGGCAAATTTTTGCATGTTTAACCTGGATTCATCTTTCTATAAAACAAATACTGATATTTGGCCTGAAAAATTCCCAAAAGCGTACGACCCCTGCTTGTAGAAGTCATCGTCTCGAACTAGCTTTTGTAGAATACTTCCGTGCCATTCGGTCGATCACGTCGACGCCAAATTTTGTAGAATTATAGAACTTTACAGTTTCTGGTAAGTGTTTATCACCTGTTTCAAATGTAACTGATGGATGTCGGGAACTTATAATCAAAACATATTTATTTTTCTTCCCTTGATAAACTCAACATAATATCATCTTTGGCAAGAATTTGGCTACTGTACAAAGACTTTTTTTTAGATTTTATGTAGTGGAATTTTGTTTTTCGCCTGCAATTAATTCTGCCAACAACTTCAGCTTTTCTGCAGGGGGCCGTGAATTAAAGAAGTTATCTGTGGTAATGTTGTAACCTTTGTTGAAGTATGGTTGTATGAAGTATGGGCTATTGCGACATCTATTAGATAAACTGTGCATTAAAATTGACGGCGGTCATTTTGAAAGGTTTCGGCGGTTCTATGTATACTACTGCAATACTTTATAAATTTTGGTTAAGTGGAAAATTTATCACTGGCATATCATAGCTTTTCGAATTATCGGAAAAGTCACGGAAACTGAAATTCATACTATAAATAGAAACAAATTGGTAAGGAATGAAAGTTTCGAAACGGTCAAAATGACCGCCTTGGCGGTTCTAGTGTTAAGGATTTTTTAAATGCTTTGCGCTACACTAAACGAAGTAATTTTGTTTCTTTTTTAATATATTTTTTTTTTATCTTTCTTTTAAAGCTTTTTCATTATAGCAGTTTTTTATATTCTTCGTTTGTAGCTTTAAAAAAAAAAAACGATTGAAAACTATTGTTTTTTCAATATATTTCAAATATTCAAGGGTGATGCGCTACCGTAAAACGGAAATATTTATTTAATTTGTTTTTGCATTTTACTAAGCTACCCTAAAAATACCCTATTCCGCGATACAGCGAATCAAAAACAAAAAGCAAAAAAAAAATTCGGCCTACCCTAATAGATATAGATCTGCGTCGTTTCTTTCTCTTTTTATTTCAAGCTGTATTTATTAACAACTCGATTACTAGATTTGTATTATCAGTCTAGGTACCCAGTGTCATATATATATTTTTTAATATTACATAAAGCTTTTTTATTTTATTTTTACCGGTGTCATTAATGTAATTTTTTTCAAAATAAGTTATATTTCTTTGGCGTAAAATTTATTTGATTTTTATGATTTTTTTTTTTTTTTTTTTTTTTTTTTTTTTTTTTTACTTTCAAAGAAATAAAGGTCATCCCTTTGGACATTTTGCATTATATTTATTTTTGTATTTACTTTATATTTAAATTTTTATGGCGACAAAAAATACCCTCTGGAACAATCCGTTATTTTCAAATCGGACGGCTGTTTTCCCTGGTCGCTAGCATCTGGAAAAAAAATTGTCTCCAAATTTTAAAAGCGCACAAGTTTCGCTTTGTTTATACCAGCATTCAGGTTTAAAAGTAAATTTTTGACAAAATGGTGGTCATTTAAACAAAATAGTAATTTTTTTCACTTTTTAAAACTTTTTGCAAGCTTGAAATAATAATCTATGAAAATTATATTTTTCTATGGTACAAGATCCAGCAAAAATGATAACTTTCTTCGTAAATTAAAAATAAAAATATCAACTGAATAGTTCTCGAGAAACATTATCGTCCAGTTTGAAAAACATGGTTTTGAGAAAAACAAAATTAAATTTTTACATTAGTGTTACGTTGAATGATCAAAAAAGATTAAAAGGTATTGGAATGTTACGTATACCTCCTTAGATTATCTTAAAGGATGCAGAAAATGAAAAAAAAAGTTCTGATCGAAAGAAGTAGTTACTTTCGTTAAATATTTAATAAAGAAGCTTTATGTAATACTAAAATATTCAAATTTGTTTTTAATAGTTCAACAAAATCAATATAAAAAAGGAAACAAAGAAAACTTAGAAAAAAAGTCAACTATTTGATCTATTTTATATCTTAAACTATTTTACAATGGATTAAATTATAATAATTTAAAATTGTTGATTCTTTCAAGTTTTTATAATCTACTGGGTCCGTATTATGATGCATTTTGAAAGGTAATTAAGGAATACTGGAACAAAATATTCAAAGTTTTATATGTACGTAAAAGACGCATTTAATAAACGAATGCAATTTTTTAATGATTACTTTAACTTTCGGTAGCTTCAAAAGCACCATTATAGATGTAATCAATATTTATTATGTTCACGATTTTACAACACACTCTAAGTACAGTGAATACAATTTTTTTCAGATATTGATATTGATAATACCAATTGTCGGAAGAAATTAAAATTGGACGATATTACTTGAAACTAATAATTAAATCTTTTGAAATAATTATTTCAAGATTCATATCATAAAAATATGTGAATTGGCGAAAAGGACGGATCGCGGAACTTCCTTAAATCTTATTTGTCACATGGAAAATATAACCCAATTTCCACCAATTATCGAATTGTTTTCCCAGTTTACCTTGAACATGTGATAGCCGAGATGAACGGAAGTGCAAAGGTCGGGCTCTTTCGTTGGCTGCGGTTTTCATATAGGGGGATTCTGAATTCAGGATCAAACTTTAAGGGTTGGTACAGGACACTGTAAAAATCATTAATTGTATAGGAATGTATGGCGCAAGTGACGTGTTGATGTACAAACACCAGGGGGCCAATTTGGCCTTTTTTATTTCAAAATTCTTCTTTCACACCAGAAAGTTCCTCTACTATTCTTTTCTTTATTTAAGACAGACATTTCATGATTACATAAAGAAAAAAATTCTTCTGTAAACTCGTAATTTTTCAAAAAAAAAAAAAAAAAAAAAAAAAGAAAAAAAAAAAAACGCAAAACTGGCAAATTTGTCAAACACAGGAAATACATGAAAAGAAATAGAAATTGCCAGTTTTGCGTTCCTTTTTAATTCGAAAATTTCGATTTCGTACCGGAAATTTTCAAAGGGCAATTTTTCTTTATGTAATTATGAAATATCTGTCTTAAGTAAAGAAAAGAATATTATAGGAGAATTTAGGTATGAATGAGAAATTTTGAAATAAAGAAGGAACAAAGTGGCCCCCCCTGGTATTTTTGCCTCAACACGTCGCTTGAGCCCATACATTCGTATACAATAAATGATTGTTACAGTGTCCTGTACAAAACGTTAAAGTTTATACCATGAATTTAAAATCACCCTGTATTCATATAAAAACTGAGCATGCTAAGATTGTTCTTTTAGAAAAGAATTATACATAAAATTAAACCAGAAACACTGCAGTGTCAAGATGTTCTGTACATGAAAAGTTGTATTTAGGCTTAAATTTAAACGTAGAATTAAAATATTTTGCTAATTTAAAGTATTACTGTTAAATATTTAAACGGTAATTTAAATCCTGTCATGTGGGCATTTTAACCCCTTGAGGGGTGATGGTATTTCTTTGAAACCACTTAATTTTAATTCCCAAATGATGCAACGGCACCAGAATTTTGGGGAAAATATTCGGTTTATTATATTATATGCGAAATATAGTTTATTCTTATTTGCAAATACATTTGTTTTCAAATTCCGGTTCCATTTATTAATTTCAACATTTTAGCAATATGCTTTAGCACTTATATATATATATATAGCGCTTTGGCCCTGAAAGATATAAACTCTAAACTATTCTTACCCCTTAATAAAAAGAACTACTTCCAAGCAATTTATTCCATCATTTCGATAAAATGATGTGTTTCAAAATTAAACGGTTTCCAAATTATTGTCAGGTACTTTACATGTTTTTTTAACGGTCATCCACGGGTTTCTTTTACCGTTTACTTAATGCCTGGACCACTACGCAGTCTAATAACAAATACATTAGACTTTACTTACCTATACGGCACAGCAAGGTATCTTGATACATGAGATACTGGATGAAGTTTTAATATGGAACAATGGAACAATGTGAGCAGCTGAATGGATTACCTAGTTGCGTTGCAAGTTTACATCCAGTGGATAGGTGATTGTGTTGCAAGGGCATTAAGGAGCCTTAAAAAAATAATGTTTAGACGTGGCTGGTAGCCACAAAAGTTAAATTTACTTTTAAGAAAAAGAAAAGACTAACAAAAAATAACAAAGTACATAAGTACTAGTATAACATATGTGAAAAAGAAAAAAAAAAACAAAGAAAAGAAAAAAAATTAATTAAAAAAAAAAAGAAAATTCCATTAGTTCCAAAAAAAGAAGGAAAAGACGAAAAAGCTACCGGGGAGTGCCCCATAAAAAAAGACTCTTTTCAGAGACCATACATTAGTTTAAAAATATAATGCTAAAGAACTAGCAGAAAAACAATTTTTTTTTTTATATACTATAGACAGGACAAACGGAAAGGTTAAGTATAGCAGAAGGTGAGGGAAACTCAGTCTTCATCGTTAAGCAAAAGCGACTATTTAGGGCGTTTTCTGTTAATGGGGTCGGATACCTCGTAGTCGGGTAGTTCCGCTATAATTTGTTTAGGGAGGTTGTATACAGATTTATAAAAATTTTTAGCAAGTTTATTATTGCGCTGTTTTAAGGAAGTGGTTTTCAAATCCCTGCGGATAGTGGTGTTACGAAGAAAATAGTGATCATTACGGATATAGCGTAAGTTTTTGCTATGAGCACCGTAAAGATACTCCATACTGGTTTTGCAAGCGAATTTCCAGATCGGACAAGCATAAGTTAAGATTGATCTAATACATGCATTATACAAGATTAGTTTATTATGAATAGAAAGAGTATTGCTTTTGAGAAGAGGAGAGAGGGCCTGGGAGATACCAGCAACTTTGCCTCGGATATTAATAAAATGCTTTTTCCTGGTAAGTCTTCTATCAAGGGTAACCCCCAGATACTTGGTGTCATTAGTCCAAGGAATAGTAGTGTTATTGATAGTAATGCGATTGGGAAATGTTAGTTTTCTAGAGAAATAGACAGCAGCTGTTTTCTGCTCGTTGAGCTTAACACGCCACAGGGTACACCAGTTAAGGAATTTATCTATGTGTTTTTGGAGAATTTTGTATAATGTGAATGGGTGTTGTGCAGAGGCGTACATTGCCGTGTCGTCCACGTACAGGGCAAGATAAGTCCTCAGTGTTCTTGGGATATCGTTGAAAAAAATGTTAAATAATGTAGGGCCGAGGACCGACCCTTGTAAAATACCAGAGAGAATAAGGTATAAAGTGGAAAGTATATTGTTAAGGCGGACGGGAAAGGTGCGGTCGCTAAGGTAAGAATGTATGAGAAAGATAAGTCTAACATTAACTCCAAGCCTAATTAGTTTGTATATAAGGCCAATATGCCAAACCTTATCAAATGCCTTAGCGACATCGAGAAAAACAGCCGCAGCTGGTGTGTTCGTGTTTAGTTTCTCACTCAAGAACTCTACAACACGAAGGAGTTGATGTAATGTGGAATGTTTAGCTCTGAAGCCAAATTGCTCAGGAATGAGTATGTTTTGTGCGTCTAAAATGTCATGTAACTGGGACCTGATGACTCGCTCAACAACTTTCCTGATAGAGGGTAACAGAGAGATTGGTCGATAGTTAGTCGGATCTTGAAGATTACACTGAGGTTTAGGAATAGGTGCAATCATAGAAGTCTTCCAAGCTTTAGGGAAGTAGTAGTACTGAAGAATAGCATTAGTAAGTTTAGCTAGATATATAATACAGTTGCAAGGAAGATTTTTAAGAGCATAATTCGTTATGTTATCGTATCCAGGGGCTTTTCTGTTTTTAAGATTTTTGATAATATTAGAAATAACAATTGATTGAATTTCCGGGAGTGGATCCGTGGGAGGGGTAGCTAAAAATTTTTGAACAGTTTCATTTACTTCAAAATAATGATTAGGGCTGGCAAGATAAGGGTTAGGGGAAAACTGCTCAGCATAGGACCTGGGGAGGATTTCCGCCTTGTCTTTGTCCGTATATGCCGTGGTATTAAAGGCAGTTAAGAGGGGGATTGTAGAGTAATTATTATTAAGTTTTTTCTTTATTTTCCAAAGAGAGTTATCTGGAGTTTTAATATGTAACATTTTAAATATTTACCTAAATACTTTCTGGTAGTACTTTCTGGTATCAAATGTCAATATTTTTCTTTCATTATAAAATAAAGATAGATGCATTTTTTTATTACCCTCCATCAATCAATCAGTTTATCCTGTCAAAATCTGTCATACAATCGACTTAACATAAACAGCACTGTCTATAACACCGTTTGATGATAAATTTTTATGAAACACTTTTACTGTTATTTGGGATTTTGTATTAATAGGTTTATGCAAAATATATATTTTTTAATTCCACATATATTTCCCACTTAAAGACATTTGAACTAATATGAATTTTTTATTCATACATACATTAAATTTAAAGGCACTGGAAGTTCGCCTGCAGCTTAATATGCTAGCCTGACTTACTGCTTGGTGTACGAGAGATTGGTGAGGGTAGACCATGAAGAAGGCTTTACCCACCCTTCAGTTTTCATATTTAACCCTTTCCGGCGCGGTGTCCTTAATAAAGGACGCCTAATTTTAATTCCAAAACTGGCAAATGGCACCAAGAATATTTAATTAAAAGTTTCCTATTATAATATACGTGAAAATAAGCAAGTTCCTATTTTCTAAAAAATTCGTTTATAAATTGCGGTGTCAGTCCATTATTTCATCAGTTTATAAACAGAATTTCTCCGCGACGGTAAGGGTTAAAAGAACTTCAGAGTTTTGCCAATAAGTGGAAACCAAAACTACTAAAATGCTCAAACAATAGTTTTTGTTTCATGCAAATAATTGAAACAGGTATGGAAAAATCTATTGTGAAGAGTTTTCAGCTTAAAAGGTGTATTTTTTAGAAACATTTTGTAAGATTTTCTCAGGTGAAATTATCATCGAAATTTAAGTAAGTAGGCTTTAAGTAATTCAGATATATTGAGGTTTTACCCCAAGCATAAAGATTGCATAGTAAATTAGTCTAAACATAACCATGTTCTATACTTTAAAAAGGGGCAATATGGGGAGGCTTGACCCAATTACGTAAGGTAGGTTTCGACAGATGGTCAAAGCTCTCTTAACCCAAAAATTCTCGCTCTCGTGATATTCACGGGCTGTGTCTTTTTTCAGACTGTTTAATTCCCAACAGTTTTAAAATATCGTCGGTACTTTTCGGTTAGCCTCGCGCCAGTGTTATATATACTTATTTATATACATACATGTATGTAAATATACATATATATACACATACATATATTGTATATAAACACACATATATGTACGTACATATATATGTACCTATACATACATGTATACATACATATATATGTGTATATAAACACTGGCGCCCGGCTAACCGAAAAGTACCATATCGTCTTATTGGCTTTATTATGGTATCATTTTACCTGTCATTAAATAAGGTGAATATTTGTTTTTCAAAAAAATGGTGCCAATGAGCAGTTTGAATTTTTAAACCGTAATTTAATGCGACCATTAAGGGGTTAAGAAGTGTTTTAAGAAATATTTTTATTATATAATGTACATAATGAAGTGTTAATGGTTATATTTCTTAAAGCTACAGTAAAATAGAGAGATAGAGGGGGAATAGTTTAAAATTGATTAAAGGAGGATGTGAAAAATTGCTATATAAGCAATTTAATGAAATATAAATTGGAAAGTTGATAGGAACTTTTAATTCATTTAAATAGTACCCATGGTAGGTAAATAGAAATACAGTGAAATCTATCTAAGGCGGACGCTGTGTAAGCCGGAATTCTGTCTACCGCGGAAATATTTTGAAGTCCCGCCGAATCCATAGAAAATAACATTAATACGTGCTCCATATGCCGGAATCTGCCTAACGCGATAACGGAAAGGATTTTAAGGTGCCGCAGAAAACCAATTTTTCCATAAGACGAAAAAAAGAAATTTTTAAAAATAAAAAACATTCAGTAAACAAAAATTTAAACTGATTTATAGATATAATACATATAAATAAATACATAGAAAATACAAATATTAATAAAAACATATTTTTGCTCATTCATTTGTTTACAGCGAAAGAATTTTTATGAAATTTTGCATTTTTGCGGATTTAATAAAAAGCAAAAGAAAATACGCAGTTTCCATTGGTGTAGCTCACAACATTTTCTTTTTATTTACAACTTTTAACACAGATTTCTTTTTTTTTTCTTTTTTTTTTTACAGTGTTACATTTAAAATATATGTTTTTATTTTATTTATTTTTTATTACCCTTATAATAAAAATTTAAAAAAAATTACAGACCTATATTCTAACTGCAAATACAAGACTACTAGATTTAAAAAAAGTCATACATTTAAAATTTAAAAAGCAAATTTTTAAAAATCATAATTTTTTTCGAATTATTATGATAGTTGAAAAAAATTAGAATAGTATAGTTTAATTTTATATACTGTATTCTAACCTATTTCGCTGAGAAAAATAGGAGTTTATTTGTGTAAAAAACTGTAAACAATTGTAAATAAAAAGAAAATGCCGATTGAACAAGTAAAAATATGTACATTTTTGTCTTTTATACCTTTCATTAAATTCATAAAATGCAAAACTTCATACACAAAACTCTCTCTCTATATATAAAAAATAAATAAATAAATAAATGTGCAAAATCATGCTTGTTTTTTTTTATTTGTCCCAAATTAAAAAAAGAATATGTATGACTTATTATGGTGTGAAAATAATAGACCATTTGTTTGTTGGGAAGCAATAGTTTTGCTGGGATTCGAACTCCAAAAATATTTATACTAAACAATATTTCACTTTAAGAACGGTTCTGAAGATTACAAACGTAAAAAATACGCAATAGTCTTTTTTTTTTTTTTTTTACTGATTTGCATAAGGCGGAATATTGTCTACGGCGGAAAAATTTCTCGGTCCCAATCGATTCCGCCTTAGACAGATTTTACTGTAATGGAAAATACTAGAAAGGGTGTAAGTAGAAACCCTTAAGATGTTTTAAGTGTTCATGCCTCTGGAAAAGAACGTAATATTGATAAAAACACTTTAGGAACGTATGTACGACTGTTTTCAAGATGAACATAAGTAGATGAAGGCAAATTATGTGGCAACTAGCGTTGCCATGTCGAGTGTCACAAAAACGGTTGCTTCAAACGGAATATTTCTCCTGTGTCTTGAATTCCGTCTAAGTAGGTTCGATTACACATCAAATTTTTCTAAATAATTTTTAATAATAATTAAATCAGGTAGCATGCCATTTTTTAAACTGATTTTATTTCCTTTAACAAATATTTCAATATAAAAATAAAAGGGGTGAAGCTTCCCATATCCTGAGAGCCTTGACCCATTATTTTCTCATGATTAATATCAATTACACAAGTCTGCGATGGTTGTGTTGATAGTTGATTTTTATGTACAGTAGCGCTCAAAAGTATTTTGACAACATTATATTCTCTCTTATTTTATTTAATATCAAAATCTAAAAGAAAATATATTCCCTATAATTTAGAACACTATAACTGCAGTTACTCAAATGTATCAAGTTTCAACTTATTTGTTTATATTCGGCGGCACCGAAGAAATATGACTCCTCCTTAGCTCAAAAGTATTTTGGCAATTAGTTTGCCTTTAACTGTTGAAGGTGTCAGTGGCCCTATAGCTTCGATTAGTGTTTATATTGACTTATTGCGATTATTTTTAAATGCCGAAATGTAAAAAAATATTGACGGGATTCTAGAAAAGCCACTGTAAATGCACTTAAGAAAGGTATACGGCAAGCAGAATTAGCTCGTTCTTTTATGGTGTCTCGGCAACTTGTCGTTACATGGAATGAAGTTTTTAATAAACAGAAATACATCGAAAATAAGCCTCAAAGTGGCCATTCGAAAAAGACAACTTGCAATGCGGACTGTTTTATAAAAATGATATCTACAAGTGATTGTCGTAAGTCCGCTGTAATAATAAAAAATGAATTGAAAGAAAATTACGCATAGACATACACGTTTCATCAGTCAAACGACGCCTAAACCTCTATGGTTTACATGGCAGAAGACCAGCAAAAACACGTTCGTTAACTAATAAGAATAGGAAGGCTAGAGTTGCATTTGTAAAACGACATACCCCTTTCAGGGCAAAGCAATTCCATCGCTAAAGTGTTGAAACTAATGATTGACACCGGAGTTTGAAAACAAATTTATTTGTAAATGAAAAAAAGCTACATTTCACACACATAATAAACCGAATTTTTTTTAACCAAAATTCTGGTGTCAATCATTAATTTCAACACTTTAGCAATGGAATTGCTTTGCCCCTGAAATGGTTATGCGTTTTACAAATGCAACTCTAGCCTTCTTACTCTTAGTAGATAAGAAACGTGTTTTTGCTGGTCTTCTGCCATGTAAACCATAGAGGTTTAGGCGTCGTTTGATTGATGAAACGTGTATGTCTATGCCGTAATTTTCTTTTAATTCGTTTTTTATTATTACAGCGGACTTACGACAACCACTTGTATCAATCATTTTTATAATACAGTCAACATTTCAAGTTGTTTTTTTCGGATGGCCACTTCGAGACTTATTTTCGATGTTTATTAAAAACTTTATTCCATGTAATAACAAGTTGCCGAGGCACGTTAAAAGAACGAGCTAATTCTGCTTGCAGTCTACCTTTCTTAAGTGCATTTACAGCGGCTTTTCTAGAATCACTTCAATATTTTTTTTTACATTTCGGCATTTAAAAATCATCACAATAAGTCAATATAAACACTAATCGAAGCTATAGGGCCACTGACCCCTTCAACAATTAAATGCAAACTAATTGTCAAAATACTTTTGAGCTAAGAAGGAGTCATATTTCTTCGATGGCGCCGAATGTGAACAAACAAGTTGAAACTTGATACATTTGAATAACTGCAGTCATAGTGTCCTCAATTATAGGGAATATATTTCCTTTTACATTTTTATATTAAATAAAATAAGAACGAATGTAAGGTTGTCAAAATACTTTTGAGCGCTACTGTATTTTCTACCTCTGATTCCGAAAATGTCCTTCATTTTTAACCATCACGTCAGGGTTTTTGAAAATCGTAAATTTCAATGGTAAAAAGTCAAAAAATAGAGAAAATCTGACACTGGAAGATACAGGAAATGGTTGTGTTTCTTAACTTTTGGTAACTGATTTTTATATATACGAGGGTCGGCTGGAAAGTCCCGGGCCTGACAAAGTAAACAAAATTGTTTATGATTTTTTTTTTCGTTTATTTCTCGACATAATCTCGAAAAGGCTAATATATTTATCATATTGGCGTTCTAACTTAATTAAACTATCCCTATAATGCTATTAGTCGATCTCCTCAAAATAGCTGTTTACGGCATCAATAACCTCCGCGTTGCTATGAAATCTACGTCCACTAAGTAATTTTTTGAGGTTAGAGAATAGGTAGTAGTTACTGGGTGCTAAATCTGGCGAATAAGATGGATGTCCAAGCAATTCGATGCTTAATTCGTAGATTTTACCCGTTGCGATGACTGACCGATGTGCTGGGGCATTGTCATGGTGAAACAAGATTTTTTTCCCCACAAAATAAGGTCATTTTTTCTTTACCTCGTCGCTCAAACCTCGAAGTAAACTTGGTTAGTACTTACCAGAGATACTTTTACCCTTTTCCAAGCAATCAATAAAAATAATTCCCTTTGCGTCTCAGAAAACCCTCGCCATAACCTTGTTAGCTGACAACGCTGGCTTCGCCTTTTTTGGAGCCAGTTCTCCGGTGGAATCCGCTGTTTTGACTGTAATTTGTTTTCAGAAGTATAGTGGTGAATCGAACTTTCATCCATAGTTATAAGCCGTCTCAAAAACTCTTTGGGATTTTTACGGTAGAGATCCAAATTCTTAATTGATACGGTTTTCCGATGCGACATTTGGTCAGGTGTCAGCAAACGCGGCATCGACCTTACACAGACCTTGTGTTATCTCAAAATATTAGTTAAAATAATACCTACTTGTTCTTTTGGTATGTTTATAGCCTCTTCTATCTTGAACAACTTTAATCGGTGGTCTTACAGGACTATTCGAGGAATTTTTTCAACATTTTCAGGAGTTGTCACTACCACAGGGAGTCTAGAGCGTGGCTCATCACTAATGCTCGTTCGTCCCCTTTTAAACTCTGCAAATCACCTTTTAAATATTGAATATGATTGGGCATTGCATATGATTGGGTCATTAAGTGTGCTCTCAATTTCCTCCTTGATTTCTTTATGCGTTAAACCCTTCAAATGCAAGTATTTCATTACCGCTCATTTATCCAAATCTTCCATTTTCGTAAAAACTCTAAAATAGTCTTGATTTAACTGCTGTCAATCAAACAATAACCAAGCTACTGATCTGAAACTCTGGGTCAGGAATAATGCTATGCAATGCTAGCGCATAACTTCCCTAGTGGTGCTATCTATGGGTCGGGCCAGGGACTTTTCAGCCGACCCTCGTATATTTAGCGCTGAATTCGAAAATGACCTTCGTTTTTAACCATCAGGTCAGGATTTTTTGAAAATCGTAAATTTCAAAGTAAAAAAGCAAAATTCTGATACTATAAAATAGATTTTTTTTCTTTATAATTTATTTTTATGTACCTTTTAGCACTGAATCTGAAAATAACCTTCATTTATAATCATCACGTCAGCCTTTTTCGCATATCGTAAATTTCAAAGTTAAAAAGTAAAAAAAAAATTGCAAAATTTCCTGGCGTGATTGCAAAAAATGAAGTCCATTTTCAGCGCTACAAAACATGTAAGAATCAATTATCAAAATCTAAGCAATATGAAACAACCTAAATTTTATAGGCTTCTGTTATTTTTCAAGTTTCTTATTACACTTATGTCGCAATTTTATTTTTATAACTGCTTGTATAACGAATAAAATGATATATGCATGTTTATTATTCTAGGTTCAATATTTAAAAAATAAAAAATGGGCTTTGTAAAAAATGCTATTTTCCCCTATAAAATATAGGTAAAAATCGTTTCAAGTTATAAGTCTAAAATATTTTAAATATATTAGTTCTACCGGAATGTTCTGTCTGACAATTTTATTTCACAACTACTTTTTAAAATTCATATTTCTTTATTGACACCACTTTTTTGAAATGCTAAAAATCCCATTGTTGTCACCTTAATGTGACATTCGAGAGCAGTCGGAATTTTATCATTTCAAAAAAGTGGTTCCAATGGAGAAATCCGAATTTTAAAAAAGCAGGCGTTGAATAACCTTATAGCGGACAGAGCTTTCCGGTAAACCTATTTTATTCGACTCTCTAACAACTCCACGAATTAATTCTTTTTGTGCATTCGTATTTGCCACAATCCTAATTGTAGCGTATCCGGCCAATCGCGATACACTTCAATATTAATAGAAAACATTTTTATTCTATTTCAGTGCTTATGTGCGTAGATAAATTACATGTACGCGTTACATTCGCATTTTGTTTATTTATTTAAAACATGTATGTTAATAATTTTCAGTTGTTTATTACTAATGAAACTGCAAGCATTAATTATCTTTTGTTTCATCCATTAACTCTCGCTCCCGTGATATTCATGGACTGTGTCTTTTATTTAGTTTGTTTGATTCCAATAGTTTTATAAAATAGTGTAATTGTCTTTATGCTGGTATCAGTTTACTTTTCATTATATAAGTTGAATATTTCTTTTTCAAAAATGTGGTGGCAATAAGCAATCTCAATTTTTAAACAGTAATTTAATGCGTGTTAACCCCTTAACCTACAATGACGGGCATAGCCCGCGTACGATGATCGAGCCAAATGTAAATTCTTCTTACCACTAAAATTTCACAGTAAATATAGTTTAATTTAATCGTCGAAATTCCATGATTAAACAAGGCGAAAATCTCTATTAAATTTTAGTGGTAGTTATGGATTTGCTAAACCGTGGATGTGTTTAGACGTAAATCGTAGGTTAAGGGGTTAAGATCAAATGGATATGAGGACATGAGTTTCAAAACTTGCCATATCCAGAAAATCACATTTTAGGAAATCTCGCAAAATCTCTAGCTGCGTCCATTGGTTTTCATTGTAAATGAAGATTTTACAATGCCAAAAATTCAAGGTCAAACAAAATTTTTTACAGATTACAATGCTTCTTCAGTGCACTTTTACTAGTAAAATAGATTAATGCAAAAAAAAAAAAAAAAAAAAAAAAAGATTTTTATCTTTTGGATAAGGCGAGTTTTAAAACTCACGCCTTCATACGTATCATCGTTTGTGTTTCTTCTTCTTTTTCCGCTTAAGAGAAGAAAAAAAAGAAACATATGGCAGATTTTCTTTCTTAAACCTTTATTAGGTACCCATCAACACAATATCCATTAAAAATCCATTATGATTTACGCAAAAGTTATTCAATTTTAAAGATGCAAGTACAGTAAACTCCCGACTATCCGGCCTAATGTGGCGGAAGGGTAGTCCGGATAACAAAAAAAGCCGCAAAGGATAGGCCGCAGTTGTATAAATATTTACTCACTTCCTGCACTCCACCCACCCATTATATTAAAAATGCATGTTACATATTTTAAGATAAATTTTATATATACAGTACGTACAGTTTCAAAATAAGCGAAACATGAACGTAAAACCTAAGCCTAATTCGTAAAAAAATGAGTAAATCTTATTTTACTGTTTATGATTAAATGATTGCACAAATATAAAAGTTATGCATAAGATAAGAGTCAAAACTTAGTTTTTAGTTTTTGAAAACGTGCTTGATAGATGACTGCTTCTCCCTGTTAGCACTTTTCCGCGATGCAATGTCCCTCCATTTACGTAGTCATATAATATCAGCTGGCGTCCATTTCTCCTGCTAACTTGCAGTTTCTCCTGCATAGTCACTTATAACCTTTTTTCGTTTGTCACCATTTCGTTAATCTTCAATAAGTAAACACGAAGCACACCAAAAGCTATACGAAAGTAAACAGGATAAGTGGAAAGTGACGTCTGCTCTTGTTACATCTGTTGCATAACTGACGAAACAGTTATTCAAACCTCCCCCCCCCTTCCTGTCTGTCTCTGCTATTGTATTCTGCAATCCCTTATTGCTCCTTCCTGTCGTGAGTTAGCACTTTCCTACGGACAGGATTCTACCTGTCTCGGCCGCTTGCAACATTCCTCATTTTTTTGTACTAGGCCAGATAGTACGGAGTTCCGGATAGCCGGGAGTTTACTGTACTAATCGCTTTGTAATTATCTTCTTGTAACTAAACGAAACTGTTCTAATTCAGTGAATTTCGTTCGAAGAAGAATGGAATTTTCACTGCTGCACTTGTAGAGTTTCAAGGAAATATTTCTAAATACAGTGGGTGATCGGTTAACGAATTTAATCCGTTCCAAAACAGCGTTCGCTAACCGAGTATTTCGTTAACTAATCATATATTTGTTATCGATTTGTTTGGGATTCAATTAATTCGTTCTTGTAAGCTAAATAATGTATAAAAAAAATAATATAAATCTTCTGTTTATAATAGATTTAATATGTACAGATCGTATTTTGATGGGTTTGTCCGTGTCGTGGCGCAATTTAAAAGAATAAATGACATGCCCTTTGTAAAAACTTTCAGGATTACATTTTTGGATTACGGCATTAAATTATATCACTTTGCCTCTTTGACCTCTCAAAAACTGTTTAGTTCTCTAAAAGATCGTGTCTACTTCACCGATAAATCTAATTACTGTGACCGATAAAGCTTGACTAGAACCTAGAGGCTGTTAATATTTTGTGAAGTAAATTTCAATTAAAATAATTAATTTGCAATTAAAAACTTTTCTTTAAAAATGGACACAAAATATAAAAAATAATGTTGATTATTTGTTTATTCTAATTTGTAGGACCTAAAATGTAGGCTTCGAATCTCCGGTAGTCTATGATTATGCCCAATAATTATGTAAAAATGTTCTCTGTGTCGACATTAGATGCTATTAAATATAGCTCGGCAAATCTGAAACACAACATTGTTACTTTGTGGCTTTTGTTTGTGAGATTTTCGTTACTAGAACATAAAATTCTCTTTCTAAAGTGTTCACTAACCGATATATTCGTAAACCAAGCAGTTTGATAACCTATCACCCAAGGTATAAGTAAATATCCATGAACCATACAAAAATGTAAAAAAGTTGCAATATTAATATATTTAATGGCCGAAGTGTTCTATCGACAAGATCTTAATTCCGACCGTATTTGGAACCATTTTGCAATTCATGTTGTCTATAGGTCCTAAAATAAAGCGCGTTGAGATTCTTTTGTGACGTCTTGTAGTATATTGGAAATGAGAAAAAATCCTTTTGAGAATGCTTTAAGAAGTGCATTTTTAATTCCTACCATATTTAAAACAATTTTGCATTTCACTTTTACTATAGGTACTAAAATAAAGTGCATTTTCATACTTTTGTGAAGTCTTGTATATTTGAAATGAAAAAAAAATATTTTGATAATGCTTTGAGAAGTGTATTTTTAATTCCTACTATATGTTGAACTATTTTGCTTTACACATTAACAATAGGTACGAAAAAAAAAAGCGCGTTTCGATCTTTTTGTGAAGTCTTGCATATTGGAAATGAGAAAAAAAAATATTTTGAGAATGCTTTGAGAGTGCGTTTTGAATTTTGTGTATATTGTTATCTAGTCATGTGATCTCTGTTTCTGAATTTCTTTCTTTTGATACACCTGAAATGCATTGTTTTATGATTGTTAGCATATATTATCTGAAGAACGGTTTACATGCGTTCCCTATTTTTACCTTTGAAATAGAACCTTCAATGATACGAAAATGTCCTGTGAGTAATTTGTCTTGAGATGGTGTATAAAATTAAAAAAAAAAAAAAAAAAAAAAAAAAAAAAGAGTGTAACTTTTTGCAAATTGATGACAATGTACCTTTACGTACTTTTCTTTTAATAATTTAATTGAAACAACAGCATCTACACACACTTCAACTCCAATTCAAGTTCAGATATTTATTTGTCAAAAGAAGCTACTACGGCTGTTTTACATAAGATTTAATAATAAGTAATAATAATTTAAGATTTAATAATAATGCATAAGTAAATGCATTTTGAAAAAAAAAAGAAAACATTTTAATCCATTTTAACCAGCCTCAAAAAATGTCATGTAAGTCGAGTTATAGCCGACCTGAGCCCGAAAATATAAATTTCGTCAGTATGAAACCCGATCGAAATCCAATGCACTTCACCCCAAAATATTCAATACAGAAACCGAAGTTAATGATAATGAACCCCTTAACCTACAATGACGGGCATAGCCCGCGTACGATGATCGAGCCAAATGTAAATTCTTCTTACCAGTAAAATTTCACAATAAATATAGTTTAATTTAATCGTCAAAATTCCATGATTAAGCAAGGCAAAAACATTAAATTTTAGTGGTAGCTATGGATTTGTCAAACCGTGAGCTGTTGAGACGTAAATCGTAGGTTAAGGGGTTAATCCATACATTATTATAGTTTTAGGAAAAGTCTATAATTATATTTCTAACGTCAATTTTGTCATTTTTGTAAGAAAATGAACATAGGTACACGTATTAACACGTTCACGCCGGCGCCGATATTCATGTTTTTCGCGGTGAAACGGCGGGCGCTCGAATGCCTTTTTCGCTTCATCTGGCGGCGCGATACAGTCGCCTATTCAGAAACTGCATGTAATAACCCGGCCCTCTCATATTCATTAAAATTAATTCGAATATAACAAGCAGAGTTGATTGTGAATCTCTGAAAGTTCATAAGGAGTAAGCAAATTACTTAGATACATGATTCTGTTGATTACACTTAAGACAATACAACCTCCACGTATTATAGATATTTAAACTAATGTTGATAATTAAAAGAACGATCTACCGCAAGAAAGAGCACAATTATCAGGAATTAGATTATATTCGCAGGGCTGCCACAGGCGACTATTTTTCTATTCTATTCGCACCACTATTTAAAAAAGTAATTTTTGTAATATATTTCTCTTGCAAATGTTGTCAAACTGTTTGTCAAAGATTTTTGTTTTGAGAAAGTGGTGCGAGGTAGAATAAAAATATAGTCGACTGTATTGGTCTAAATGGATGTGTATGCGAACGCGCGCATAAAAAATGGCATGAAACGTGATCTTGTTTTATTGATACTTATTTTTCTGCATTTTTCCGACAATTCCACAGCTAGACCTGAAGATCGGTTGAACAAAATTCGAAGTATTGTTGAAGCAATTGTTGATAATTTTAAAGATCCTGTTAAGCCTGGCAAAAATAATTGTAATAGACGAAAGTTTGGTTCCATGGAGACCAGTTTGTTCCAAGGAAAGTTTGGTTCCATTGGAGAAACGCTTCGGTTTTCACCAATATATTCCAGGCAAGGGGCTTAAGTATGGAAGAAAGAAAGACAAAGATGTAAAGAATAATACAAATGCTTATCTAAACGAAAAGGCAGACAGTATACCTCGAAGAAAACTTTAAAAGTAACCGCGTATTGTAAACGTTGTAAAGGCCAGAAAGCACTCTGTTTAGAAAGCTTTAAAAATTGCATCGAGATAAAACAACAATTATATTAACAGATTTCCGACGGGCAATTCTTATCAAATCTGAATTTTAAAAAAGTAGAAGCTCATTCCTGTTCTGAAAGTCTTTTGTAAATGTGTGCTGTAGATAGGTTTCTCAAGCTTATGCATCGGTTAATAACTTTCAATGCACGAATTTAATATAAACTGTCTTACAATCAAAGAAATGTGGATAACATGATATAAATCCATTTTTGTCAATTTTTGCCACGCCCTTAGTCAATGACATTTTTTGAATGAAAATGAGAATTGGCGTATCCTATCTTGAATGTGTTACGTTTATAATAGTGAATTGTTTTTAGTACTGAATTTTTGAGTGTGACCCACCTGTTATTCACGGCGTCTATGGAACAGTCGAGTGTGATCCACCTGTAGTGCACGTCTTCTATGCAACAGTCGAGTGTGACACACTGGTGATGTACGCGGGTTGATGCGACAGTCAAGCGTGACCCAGCGGTGATGCACTCCATCTGATGGTACAGTCGAACGTGCTCCACCGGTGATGCACGTCGGCGTGAACGTCTTACTGTTGAAATACATTGTTTTATGAATCGAAATATATTCAGATTTTACGTTTGAAAAATAGAGTGATCCCGAAAGATTCAAACCTCAACCCAGTTCGAAATCTTTAATGTCAACCCGACTCGAACCGCACCTCACGTCAGATCATACCTGCTCTAAAATAGAGTTACATTATCCAATGCAAGACATTACCTCAAGGTATCCTTTTCTGCTCTTGAGCAAACATAGATATCTTCTTTAAGTTTTGTGCATTTCAATATTCAGAAGAAAAATTGCGAATAGGATTTTCTAACGTAATCATGTGTTTTTATGTAATCAAATTTAGGCGATGAGTAGATAAGCACTGTTAAGGAGTAGACATGTAATCAAACAAAGTGCTTAAACAATTTAGATAATCAAAATCAAAATGTCTGCTGTAAATAGCAAAATCTTTATCATAATATTAAAATATTTATTTGCTTAAAAGACATTATAAAAAAAACACTAAAAGTAAATTAAAAACTTTTTATTTACATGTTTCAATTCATTTTCTGAGTCGTCTTCAGAATGTATAATAGAAAATTACAAATGCATAATGAAAAATGGGAAAAATCATCGAAAATAAACAAGTTATCATGTAACGCGCCCTATATTTTCGCGATTGCTCGAGTTCCCTCTATGTCACGATGCCGTAATTTATCCAACCATTCAACTCATAAATTCAGGATACGAAAAGATAATGTATCGTTACAAACTCCTGAACCTCTTAAATAAATTTCAATGGACTCTTATTGTGACAGCGTTTCTGTCTCATAGCTATCATTTTTATTCAAAATTAATTTAAAACATTGCTTTTATGTCACATTATCCTCCCCCCCCCCTCTTTCCTATACTGAAATATGTGATTAAATTCATTTCTCAAAACCATCCAGATTTTTATTAAGGTGTTTTCTTTCTTCTTTCTAAAAACATCTTTATTTCAGGCCGCTCAAAGATTCATTTCTTTTTTTCTCCCTTTTCCCTTATCTGTCCGTTACCGCTCCCAGTGCAAAGAGATAAATAGGAATTAAATGGCACAGCTGTCGGTATCAAGGTCTTCTTTTACTTGCATTGGATTTTTCCTCGCCGCAGTGATAAGAAATTTTTATCTCTACTAATATGTGAACGTTGAATATGTATTAACAATAAAAAGTAAAAATGAACGAATCTTATGGGATGCATGTATTTTTCGTGTTTTGTGGTCGAGCTAAAAGCCAGATGTCCTGGATTTTCAGCATTTTTCTCATCGAGCAATCTGCAGTCTGCAATTTCATGTAACAGTTAGTTGGGCAAAGGCCTATCTGTAATATAAACAATTTCCGTTTGTCTGTTACTTCTCTCATCCGAATTAGAAGCGCTTACTTGCAATCTCGGCCTCACCCGTCCGGTAGTGACACCACATTTTTGCGGTAATGTTTATCGCCAAAAGCCTTTGTGTCTCATAGCTATCATTTTTATTCAAAATTAATTTAAAACATATCTTTGTTGCTTTTAGGTCACATTATACCCCCCCCCTCTTTCCTATACTGAAATATGTGATTAAATTCATTTCTCAAAACCATCCAGATTTTTATTAAGGTGTTTTTTTTCTTCTTTCTAAAAACATCTTTATTTCAGGCCGCTCAAAGATTCAATTCTTTTTTTTTTCCTTTTCCCTTATCTGTCCGTTACCGCTCCCAGTGCAAAGAAATAAATAAGAATTAAATGGCACAGCTGCCGGTATCAAGGTATTCTTTTACTTCCATTGGATTTTTCCCCGCCGCAGTGATAAGAAATTTTTATCTCTACTAATACGTGAACGTTGAATATGTATTAACAATTAAAAGTAAAAATGAACGAATCTTATGGGATGCATGTATTTTTCGTGTTTTGTGGTCGAGCTAAAAGCCAGATGTCCTGGATTTTCAGCATTTTTCTCATCGAGCAATCTGCAGTCTGCAATTTCATGTAACAGTTAGTTGGGCAACGGCCTATCTGTAATATAAACAATTTCGGTTTGTCTGTTACTTCTCTCATCCGAATTAGAAGCGCTTACTTGCAATCTCGGCCTCACACGTCCGGTAGTGACATAACATTTTTGCGGTAATGTTTATCACCAAAAGCCTTTGTTCACTTTCGCGCAGTCACCAAAAGTTTGTAAATTGGCGATTCTGTGCAACGCCAAGATTTCTAGACTTCTTGCAAAGACTACACTGCTGTTTCAGCTTTCGAGATGTAAAGTTGTCTAAAAGAAAAGGCGCTTCGGCGTCCCATGTATTATGGGGTCTCTCTCTCCCATGTTTTTCTCTAACCGAACCACTTTTTAAAAAAGATGTTTTTAAATAAACAGTAGTTCCAGTAAATTTATAGTTGGAGTTTTTTTTTAGCATTTAGAACCCTTGTCTTCAAATCTATGTTACACTCATATGAATAATTGTAAATAAAAATTAGACATGTAGATGATTTTACTCTCCTTAAAAAGTATGTTAATGTTCTCTATTTGATATAGCCGGGATAAAGTCGTATTACCTCTATTGTATTTTATGTCCGCGATATGTTTTTTACATCTGATATTGAATTTTCGTTGGGTTATACCTATATAATGTTTTTTGATTCCTCCCTCCCTAACAAATGGAATCATTAAAACTCTTGAGAGGTCATCTCTATTAATCGGATCAATTTTAATATTTAAAAGCATCTTTAATTTCGGAGGCGACTTCGCGATCAAACATAAGCCAAAATTTCTTAAATGATTTTTTATATGTTCAAAGAAATCCGGGAAATAATTTGCTACAACCCTTTTCATAGTAACTTCATTAATAGTTTTATTTTTATTTTTAGAAGTATGAAAGGAGCTCTGAATCAATTTGTTAATTAATCTTACCTGATATCCATTATCACTAGCAATACGTTTAATTTTCTCTAATTCATCCCCCAGATATATATCAGAAGAAATCTTGAAAGCACGATTTATTAGGAACCTGAAGGTGGATAATTTGTAAGGCAAAGGGGTGCATGCATCGGAAGGTATAACGTTTAAATCTGCGATAGGTTTTCGGTAAACTGAACGAATTAATTCATTCCCCTTTCTCTGTAACTCAACATCTAAAAATGGTAATTTTCCCTCTGTTTCTAGTTCAAAAGTAAACTTAATATTACTGTCAAGTTCATTTAACTGTTGTATGAAAATCATTAACTCATCTATATCACCTCGCCAAATAATAAAAATATCGTCTACATAACATAACCATACTATATGAACTACCTCAAAAGTGCTGAAAATTTTATATTCGAGGAGGCGTAATTTGAATTCCGCCAGAAGGACAGATATTGGGGATCCCATCGGAGCACCGCATGATTGTTCATAAATAACTTTATCAAAAAAAAAAAACTTGCAATAATTAGGTTTAAACCACTCTTTAAAGTGTTCTTCATAGGTAGATCAAAGGTTTCTGCATTATCGATAAAATGTTCTAGGTTCTTGGTAACTTCTATTGTATCTATGTATGGATAAAGGGAAACAATGTCCAAACTTGCTAAAATACAGTCTTCAGATATGTTGAATTTCTTGATTTTCTCAACGAAATCTGTAGTAGAGTCCACTGTCAATATGGAAGGAGGCAACAATTTTTGTAGTACGGAAACATATGCTTTTTCTAAGAAGTAGGTAGGACCTTGGTATTTCGTCACAATCGGGCGAAAAGGCCAACCTTGTTTATGATCTTTCATTTTACCCACTAATCTAGGTATGACAGCTATTTTGTTTAACCTCAATTTAATTTTCGTGAAATCCAGCCATTTTCCCTTTTCAATGATCTCTTTGGTTTCGTCAGAAATTTTACGTAATGGGTTATGTTTGACGGCTTTACATTTCATTCATCACATTTCACATACAATCTTGCATTTTATTAGTGTACTCTTTCCTATTAAGGATAGCCAAGCGATTAGATTTATCAGTCTCGATTATGGAACTATCTTTGTATGATCTTATTCTTTTGATGGTTTAATCTGTTTTTCATGCAAGATTGTATCGATAAAATGAAATGTAAAACCGCCAAGCATAACTTCATACAAAGATATTTCCATAATCGAGATTGATAAATCTAATCGCTTGGCTATCCTTTATAGGAAACAGTACATTAATAAAATGCAAGATTGTATCGATAAAATGAAATGTAAAACCGTCAAGCATAACCCATTACGTAAAATTTGTGACAAAACCAAAGCAGGGGTCGCAACATATAGGACAAATTTTATTGTTCTTATCAGTATCTTTTATTAATAATCATCAAGACACATTTTTATAAGAATTGCAATAGGAGCGTATCATGTTTATTATTCATAAAATATACTCGTAAGAACAATAGAATTTGTCCTATATGCTGCGACCCATGCAAAGAGATCATTGAAAAAGGAAAATAGCCGGATTTCATGAAAAGCAAATTGAGGTTAAACAAACTAGCTGTCATACCTAGATTAGTGGTTAAAATGAAAGATCATAATCAAGATTGTCCTCTTCGCCCGATTGTGACAAAATGCCAAGGTCCTACCTACTTCTTAGAAAAAGCATACATTCACCTACTACAAAAATTGTTGCCTCCTTCCATATTTACAGTAGACTCTACTACAGATTTCGTTGAGAAAATCAAGAAATTCAACATCTCTGAAGACTGTATTTTAGCAAGTTTGGACATTGTTTCCCTTCATCCTTCCATAGATGCAATAGAAGTTACCAAGAACCTAGAACATTTTATCGATAATGCAGAAACCTTTGATCTGCTCAGTGAGAACACTTTAAAGAGTGGTTTAAACTTAATTATTTAAAGTATTTTTTTTATTTTTGATAATGTTATTTATGAACAATCATGTCGTGCTCCGATGGGATCCCCAATATCTGGCCTCCTGGCGGAATTCAAATTACTCCCCCTCGAATTTTCAGCACTTTTGAGGTAATTCCTATAGTATGGTTACTTTATGTAGACGATATTTTTATTGTTTGGCGAGGTAATATAGATGAGTTAATGATTTTCATACAACAGTTAAATGAACTTGACAGTAATATTAAGTTTACTTTTGAACTAGAAACAGAGGGAAAATTACCATTTTTAGATGTTGAGTTACAGAGAAAGGGGAATGAATTAATTCGTTCAGTTTACCGAAAATCTATCGCAGATTTAAACGTTATACCTTCCGATGCATGCACCCCATTGCCTTTCAAATTATTCACCTTCAGGTTCCTAATAAATCGTGCTTTCAAGATTTCTTCTGATATATATCTGGGAGATGAATTAGAGAAAATTAAACGTATTGCTAGTGATAATGGATATCAGGTAAGATTAATTAACAAATTGATTCAGAGCTCCTTTGATACTTCTAAAAATAAAAATAAAACTATTAATGAAGTTACTTTGAAAAGGGTTGTAGCAAATTATTTCCCGGGTTTCTTTGAACATATAAAAAATCATTTAAGAAATTTTGGCTTATGTTTGATCGCGAAGTCGCCTCCGAAATTAAAGATGCTTTTAAATACTTAAATTGATCCGATTAATAGAGATGACCTCTCAGAAGTTTATATGATTCCATTTACTACCCGTAAGGCATGGTGACGTCACGGCGACGTCGTTGTGAAGTCACACTGACTTTGTGACCGTCGATGTGACGTCATAGTGACTAGAATGCGAGGTCGTTATGGCCGTTTTAGAGGTCGTTTGTGACGTCACATTGTGACCACTCTGTGAAGTCACAGTGTGACTAATTTGTGAAAAGTGTGACATTTGTGACTACTTTGGCATTAATTTTGTGATGAACATGTGACGAAAGCGACAATGCTTTGAAGTCACATTGTGACCAATTTGTGAAATATGTGTCATTTGTGACGAACTTGTCATAAACACTGTGATGATTTCAAATGAAAATCAAATTTCAAATTAATTTCTTAAAAGGCGCAAAGACCAACCTAGTGAAAATGATTCCATGCCGGGACTCGAACCCAGGCCATCAATATAACGCACTGACATTCTACCGACTAAACCACACGGAACGATACCCAGCCTGGAAAATTTCACACAATTACATGTTGGCAAGGCTACAAAAGCAGCACAAGATGGGATATTTATCGTGAGCCACCGACATGGAATAAACAGGAAACTTAATTCAATCTAGCATCGATTGAAACTATATTAATACTTGGAAATTTTTACAGGGAGAACCATTCGCCTTGCATACAATATTTCAAATGAAAATCAAATTTCAAATTACATGCTTAAAAGTCAATTTTAATTTGAAATTTGATTTTCATTTGAAATATTGTATGCAAGGCAAATGTTTCTCTCTAGAAAAATTTCGAAGTCTTAATATAGTTTCAATCGATGCTGAATTTAATTAAGTTTCGTGTTCGCCCCATGTCGGTGGCTCACGATAAATATCCCATCTTATGCTGCTTTTGTAGCCATGCCAGCATGTAATAGTGAGAAATTTTCCAGGCTGAGTGTCGTTCCATGTGGTTTAGTCTGTAGAATTTTAGTGCGCTATGCTGATGGCACGGGTTCGAGTCCCGGCATGGACTCTTTTCACTAGGTTGGCCTTTGCGCCTTTTAAGCAATTAATTTGAAATTTGATTTTCATTTGAAATATTGTATGCAAACCGAATATTTCTTTGTGGAAAAATTTCCAAGTATTAATATTGTGATGAATTTTAAAATGGACAATTTTAAAATAAAGTTTTGTTTGAGATATAAAATCGTATCTTTTTACCGTACTTTTTAGCAAAATATAGCTATTTTGGAGTCCTATTCTTCTAAAATAGTTTTAATTTTTCCACTTAAAAAACAATGTTTGTCAACTGACATCTTTTTTTATTAAGTTCTAAGCTTGATCTTGAGTTCAAGCTTGATATTAAGAATGTATAAGATTTTAAGGTGTTGTGGTTGTGATTAATCTTTGCTTTATTAAATACGACGTAAGCCATATTTATTTAAATTTTTTATTTCCGTGTAAATTGTATTTTGTGAATATGAGCTTAAATAGATTTGGTGTGTTCTATAGGAAAAGACTGATCTGGGAAATAGAAAAAAAAAGTAAGAAAAATCATGCGTTAAGCATAGATTATAAAACACTTTCCAACACTTCCCGAATGCTTTAAAAAAACTTCGTTATTTAGGGAAATAAGGTAAATAAGAGAACTAAGTAAACATTTTAGAAAACGCATAAAACATTTGAAAAACTCATTTCCGCAGTTACTGTTCATAGCTAAATAGGTTTTCCAATTCTTTTGAACAGCCCTGTATTTGATCTGTAGGTTGATATATATATTATATAATGGGATAATTTAGTTTAGCAAGAAAACGCATAACAGGTTGAAACTCTCTTTCAGCAATTTATACTAATATATGGAAACATACTTTAATACTTTTGTACAACCCTGTAGTGGACCTAGAACCTTCATTAAACGCCACTGTTTAGTTAAAATTTAATTCAAACTAAAATACACTTAAAACAGCTGAAATCACATTTCCAGAAATTATAATTTATAGACGGCCATGTATCCAATTCTTTGCATGACCCTGTATACCATTTTATCTATATTATACAACAGTAAATTAAATTCAGTTCAGCGTAAAAATGCACAATTCATTTAAAAACCACCTTTAAGTAACTTGCGCTCATACCCAGTAATCCTTGCGAATACTTTTGTGTAGCCCTGTATATGAATTATAGCATTTATATACACCATATACTATGCATAAATATAGTGAATCATAAAAGCGCATATCATAATTAAAAATGCATTTCCAGCAATCATCACAAATGAACAGTACTTCGGATACAATATAGTATCTGAACTATATTGTATGTGCCTGTAAATGCTATATACACTTCATATTCTACATGAAAAATTTATAGTATGTAAACCTCAGCGACGTATATCATTTTCATTATATATGAAATAGATTAACATAATTAAAGTACGCCTCAAACAATTCCCTCCACCGCTATATCATTATGTATTGGAATTTCTCTTTAGCCCTGTAAATGAACAATAACTATTCTTTGCATCTCGTATTCTTCAGAATGCATATTTTAGTACGTTTCATAAATGCATATCAATTTTTTTCTGTATGAAAACGTGTAAAATCATGAAAAAACCTTTGAAACGATTTTTTCCTATAGGCCGTAATGTAACGGAATTCTTTTGACTGTACCTGTAAATGAACTAAACATGCTACAAACGTCGTTACACATAGGGACCGTGCTATGGTAAAGGTCAATAACATCTAAAAATGTCAGAGCAATCCGAGTATATTTACGAGAGTTAGAGCGCGGACAGACGGCTAGACAAACCAAAGTCATAAACACTTTTCAACTTTGTTGAAAGGTGTTAAAAAGGAAATATAAAAGTAAAATAAATGATTGAAAGGAAATATAAAAGTAAAATAATGAACTTTAAAAAATATATACTAAAGCAGTTTAATCTACAAGCTTCCTATCAGGCATGGAAAACACTTTATTTCAATACTTAAATATAATATTTTATTTTTTAAGGATGTATTTCAATCCAAACTGCTTATTTTCTGATTCATTTTTAAATTCCTTTTTGTTCTCAAACGCATCAAACTGAAAAATTCTCTTATTTAGAAACTACCTAATGTACCGTGATTCTCGATTTTTTGATAAATGCAGAAAATATTACAAAAAAAATGCTGTCAAAGTAGCAGTTTTGAACCGAATTTTTCACAGCGGAAGATCTGGGAATGAAAAAAAAAAAGGTCTTACTGAGAAAATAATTATTTAAAACTTAAATTCTAATGAATTGAGGGGAAAATGAAATCACACGGCCTCTTAAACATCTCTTCAAAAATCACTTCAGCAAGTTTCATGTTTTTACTTTTAAAAATGAGTCTGAAAATGTCTCAGAAAATATCGAGCTGTTGAAGGTGGAAAAATATTTTTTCGAATACACCTTTAATGCCAATATTTATGTGTATCGAAAACGTAGAAAATGAGTTTACAATCGAAGAAAATTTAATAACTGATTCTGAATGTCTATAATTAAATGTTTGATTAAAATCGCAAATAGAAAAAAAATGCTTAGATACAATTAAAAATAAATAAATAAATATACCAATTTGAAAAACACTAAAAATAATAATTAGTATTTTTAATTGTACTATTAAACAACAACTAACTACAATAGATGAATTAAATGCATTATTAGATTTAGCAATTTCTCAAAAATCTTTCCATATGTTATAAGGAATTCCTATTATTTTATAATTTTGGCAAATGTTAAATCTGAAAACATTGGTATGAAGATTCGGGATTTTAAATAATAATTTAAAATATTATTAGCAAAAAAAAAAAAAAAAAAATTTCAAAAGTTACGCTATTATAATATGTAAAAAGACATTTTCCCACTATAATGTTAATTTGTAAACTGAAACAGTTTCGTATATTCGAATATAACATTTAACTGCAAAACAATAATGATGATATATATGAGTGTTAGTAATCAGAAAAAAATAAGAAGCCGAAAAAAATTCCACATCACTGTCTCAATTTTTTTTTTTTTTTTTTTTTTTTTTTTTGAGCGATGGCCGATTAACACATTTTACAAAATAGTGTCGATTAGGAAAATTTCGCTTCAAAACAATTCCAGATCAGTCACTTTCTATATGTATAATATAAAACTATTTAATTCATACTCGTAATATACAAACAGAAATAAAAAAATTAAATTAAATAAGACTTACCCTTTTTTGCTGTAAATTAATAATATCCGAGTATTTTTGCCCGAAAATGGCAGACGTCTTTCTCTTACATTTAAAAAAGCAAAAACAAAAGCTGACATTGTAGACTTGGTCATGTTCTTTTCCGGCGTGTTTTACAAAATGTTCTCTGTTTACCCTGCGGTTGCGGTCATATCCGACGCAGACGATCTTCAGCAGCTGATTTTACTGTTTATTTGCAGTCCTAACTTTCAGGCGGAATAGTTTTATGAGTTAGTCTGTAATTAAAATTTTCTATTTGAAGAATTTTCCAATGCATTTTACCATTTCTTTTTTATCAGTTTCAAAAAAATTCATTTGAAAACGGAAGTTTATTAGATAAAACACTGCTTAAATTTTTAAAATGTGTAAAAATAAATTTAATGGTAATAATACCACCCCCCCTTTTTAAGTAAAGTTTGTTTCATGCGTAATAAATAAAAAATATCTTCTTAATAAATAAAAAAATGTTTTCGAGGATAAAAAATTTTTCTTTGTCAATCTGTCAATCTTTTTATGTTAATTTTCTGCAGAATAAAACAATTTGTAAAATAACTTTTTTAAAAGTCATACTTCTAAAACACAAATTGGAAATGCGAAAAATTAATTATATCATGTGTTTTGCATAAATTTTGTATATATATATTTTTTTTTTCGGAAAAGTCTAATTTTATTTAAAAAGGCTGAAAGAAGTAATTTTTTTTTGAAAAAAAAACAGTTACTAAAAATAGATTAACAGGAAAAAAAATATGACTTGAATGCAAATTATAAAGCAATAAATGCATATATGACTAAACTCTGAAGATTCTTTCTGCGTGCTCATTAAAATCTGCAGACTTAACTGTAATAGAAAATGTTTAGTTTGAAATCACAGAAGTGTTTCGACCAGTGGTCGCCAAAAAAGTTAAAAAATTTCCTCCCTGCAAACTAAATATGTAAAGTGTATAGATTTAATATTTCTAATTATAAATATGTTTCAAATTGCTCCAGCACATAGCATTTTTCTGAGAAATACTTTTATAATAATAACAATCCGTGATGTATTATTATATTAAATTGCAATGGTAGATAAAATTGAAATCATGAAAAAAGTATACTTTCACTTCTTAGATATCAAATTGATAAAATATAGCATGGAAATCTAGTTTGTTGATACTTGTACCGTGCATTTTTCTTTTTCTCCCCTCCCCCTTCTTTTCGTGTCCGAATTTACTGTTTGCTGTCCACTAATATTCATTCCTTATGCCGCTGTAACTAGGGCATGTTTTAAATATTTCTCTTCATTTTCAAAAATTTTTGAAGTTAATATTTTTGTCACACTGTGATTTAGAATATGGTGGTTTTTTTGTCACATATATGACGTGACGTACGTTACATGCTGTGACATAACAGTGGCGTTACAATATTTTTTTAATTGCCGGAAAAATAAAATTTTACAATAAGTAACATGTTTTGAAGAATTTTTATAATTGTTTAAAGTTTTCTAAGAAGTTCACATCTCAGTCACAATGTGACATCACTGAGTGGTGGCATTTTAGATGTGACGTGACCACAGTGACTTACACTGACGTCACTGTGACCATGCATGCTATGAGGGTAGGGAGGGAGGAATCAAAAATCATTATATATGTATAACCCAACGAAAATTCAATATCAGATGTAAAGAACATATAGCGGCCATAAAATACAATAGAGGTAATACTGCTTTATCCCGGCTAAATCAAATAGAGAACATTAACATACTTTTTAACGAGAGTAAAATCATCTACAGGTCTAATTTTTATTTACAATTATTCATAAGAGAGTCCATTGAAATTTATTTAAGAGGTTCAGGAGTTTGTAACGATGCAATATCTTTTCGTATCCCGAATTTATAGTTGAATGGTTGGATAAATTAGGGCATCGCGACATAGAGGGAACACGAGGTAAAATATAGGGCGCGTTACATGGTTGCTTGTTTATTTTCGATGCTTTTTTTCCATTTTTCATTATGCATTTGTAATTTTCTATTATACATTCTGACGACGACTCAGAAAATGAGTTGAAACATGTAAATAAGGAGTTTTTAATTTACTTTTAATGTGTTTTTATAACATCTTTTAAGCAAATAAATATTTTAATATTATGATATGATTAGAAATGGATGTAATTTTGACCTACTACTCGCACTTATATACATTAGTAAAATCTTTATTAGTTATATTTCCGGGTATTGATGGTTTGCATGCGGTTAATACGAAGGCATATCTTTAAATAAATTCTAAAATGTATCTGAATGCATTATTGACATTTGTCATATAAAAATGCTCTTTGGTGTTGTCAGGAGTAGATACAAAAATACGTTTTTCATTTGTGTCTTGTAGCCCGAGTGTGGGCCTCTTGTAATTAGTATATGATAAAATATTATTTTAACCAACCTTAGGGACCGACTTTAGAAAGGCGAAATAGAAAATCAAACATATTAATACAACTAATTTTAAATGTTTTTTCGATCAATAAAGACACGGTAGTAACCAATAAACAATTTGGTATTTTTAATGAGGCTTTCCCCCCTTACTTAAATCAGATTAGCAAAAAAAAAAAAAAAAGGTTCCATCAAATTGTTTTAAATATAACTCTTTTTTTCATATGAAATAGTAGCGTTTATATCAGATTTTAGCTTTCTCTTTCTTGTAAACACTACTTGTCTCACTATATATTTTTATATTCGTGGATATCTACAGATTTTAGAAATTTGATTTTTTCTGTAGCTTTTTATTGCAGCTTGTTACATGTTTTTTTTCCACTCGTCCCTTCAGTATTGCATGCGATTCAAGTGTACCCTAAATTGCCATTTTCTTTCACATAAACTCAGACTTTAAAAGTTAGCAGATATTTTTATTTGTTGTTCTTAAAAGATTGTCAGGAATTCATTAGAACATTAATAAAGCTTGCCCCGGAAATCACAAAATGATTCTTGCTAGTTTAAAATATCTGAGAAAAACAAAATTTTAGAACGCTATATAGGGGTGAAATTTCTAGAATAATAAGATATAAAATTACATTGTCGTACTTTCAAATAAAAATTTGTAAGACTCTTAAATATTTTTAATTGTTTCCTTTCCCAAAGTCTTTTTAATTCAAATAGGACAATTTCATTAAACATTTATCACTTGTCGAATAAAGATTTCACTATAAAACATTTCTGGATATCTATCAAGTGTGTTAAGTTTTTTAGAATAAAGTTCTTTTAAATTTCATTTGTGGCTATAAAAATAATCTAAAAAATAGTAAATACCGTTATTTAAATCGAAAAATTTATGTTTAAAATAATTCTTGTATTTTACTAGAAAATTGTAAGAAGACTAATTTTCCAAAGATCAAATGGATTGATCAAAAGTTGACATAGCTAGAGCGTCCGCCGATTTTTAAATGTTATTCTAAAAAATGTCTTTCAAGTATTCGTTACTCTTTACTCACTGTGACCATGCTTTACTTTTGTAACTTCAAAATTGCCCTTGAAATACCAACCTTTTAATAACAATTTATTACTAATGAAACATAATTTTTCATGTGTATAAATAAAGCACAAGCTACATGCGACCAAAGCAATATTCAACCGGTCAATGTTATTTTAAACCTTAAAATTGGGAAGAAAATTAATTGAAATTGAATGTCTTACCGTCCTTATTAAACCAAAAATATTATTAAAGGACAGAAAAGTTTTTTAATTATAATGTTAATTCAACAAATTATTTGACCTTTGAACTGAAAACATTACTTTTAATGGAATGAAAAGTGGACCGAAACAAAATATTTATTTTAACTAAGTCGGAGTAAAAAGTATTACAGTAATTTCGCTAACGTATTACTAATGGCGCCAGAAAATCTATAGTTCTCAGAGTAATTATTTTTCATGAAAATAGAATCGATTGCTTTCTTGAAAAACTAAACAGTGGGCGACAGTAAAATAACGGCGTGACATATATTTTATTATTTTAGTGTAGTGAAAAAAAATTAAAATCTACCAGAAAAAATAGATAATACAATATTAAAGTAAAACGATTATAACCGTGCAGTATAACTCTGCGTTGTGTAGTTAAAGTATTCAGGGGATCTAACTGCCTCTTTGGGGCAGTTAGAAAATTTCAATCTTACATTTCAGAAACGCACCGCCCAGGATTAATCTGTGCAGGGCTCCCAAATGGTCCGCCAACTGAATACCAATATTATGTTAGAAAAAATTTCTTTTTAGATTTTTCTTACAAACCGCCCCGGAAACACATTTGAAAGTTAATTCTAGCGCAAACCTACCATAAATTGTTCTGTTAAACTTTATTGGTATTCAGTTGGCGGACCATTTGGGAGCCCTGTCTGTGGCGAAATTACGATTGTATCTCTTCATGGATTATTTAAACAGTGCAGTAACTAGTGCCCTAATTATAGCTTTGATTAAATGTCGTTAGATCAAACTTGAAATAAATATTTTCCATTAATAAATTATTACTACACGCTGTAGAGTCACATTCACCCTTAAACGACTTTCCCCCCTTAATTTAGGCTTTTGTAAAAGTAACTGTACTACCAATTATATTTAAATAATATATAATGTAACTTTCCGACAAATATGATTATGAAAAACTGAATGCAAGAGTAAAGTTATAATATATTTTTATCGGAGCTTAAAGAGTGTAATGTAAATAGAATGCATTGTAAAAAAGGAATACTTTTTGCGTACCATATTTAAAATAAATTTCGTATTCTGATATTTATTTCTTTTCTTAATCCTTCTGTTTAGAAGTGATTTTTTTTCTACTAAGTTACCGATTGATAGCTAGAATTTCCAAGGAAAATTATGTTGTTTTTTTAGTTTGGAGCTCCTTATTGAATTGAATTAGGATTTCAAGTACAGCGTGACAAATCTTTTTTATTTTGATAAACTGACATCGTGCTAATACCCTATGAATTGTGATTAAGTTTATCCACGAAATTCAGCTAAGTACAATTTTTATTAAACTATTGTAATTTTTAGTTAAGTCATATTCGTTGGAAATGATATCTGTCCATTCATGGAATAATCTTATGTTTAGTATATTTAGTTCATACAAATTTAATTAAGCATTCTAAAACCATTTATTCAAAACTCTTTAATACTTTCTACAGTTTTTTTTTCTTTTTTTTTTAAATCTCAAATGAAATGTTTATTTAAAAATGTACAATTTTCATCAACGACGCAAAGACTATAAAGTAAGACGTGAAAATTGCTTATTCATTATTATTTATATATTTATTTAAATTTTTTCTTGAGCGATGCAGCAACAATCATTGTTCTTTAGATGACACGTAAATTATTTGCTTTCTTTTTTCTTTTTCTCAGTAAAGCTTTATTAAATAAAATTACGAAATGCAATTCATGAGAATAAATTTCCATATTGGATGAATACTTTCAGATTTTATTTGACGTGTTTTACTTTTTTACATGCATCAAAGGAATGTTTATCGTTATTATCTTATTGTAAAGTCAATACGAAACTAAGAAGTAGAAAATTATAAATTACTTTGATTTTTGAAATGTTTGCGCACAAACCAAATTAAACTGTACAGAGATTTTTCTTTTTAAAATTTATTCGTTTTTATAATTTACGTATCTGCATTTTTTAAATTAAAGTTATTCTGAATAAAGTTATTCCGTCCTTTTTATTTTATTTGAAATGAATAATTTCAGTAGCATTTCAGCAGATTGTTTTGTGTTACGAGACTATATTTAATTAAAATATGTATTATGATCAAATATATCGTGCTATTTAAAATATAATTACTGGATTTTATCTCTCAAACATAGAGTCTCAAACATTGAAAATCATTAAATAATACATTCAATTATAAAATTATTCAAATCAAATGAGAAAATGATACGCACACTTGATTTGAAAAAAAAATGTAGCGAAAAGTATGCTTGTTTAAAATCTCTGATTCAACAATATAATTAAAAGAACTGTTATGCCGAATAAACAGCTTAATACACAACACAAAAATTATGAGCTATAAAAGTACCGGAAGATATCTACAAAATTTATGTTTATTTACTCTTAATTACGTTGTAGATTTTCTGAATTTTCTGTAATATTTCTATACTAAGAAAATAAATCTCAAAATAAATTTAGTTATTTGAGGTATTTAATCAATGTATTAATTTTTTTAAAAAAAGGCCATTAAAAATTTATCGTATAGTTTTATTCATAAATCTTCTTGAAATAGACAGCTACAGATGGCATGTAGATAAGCTGTTCTTAATCCTTTTATTCTTTTTTGGAAGGAAATACATGTAAGTGTTATTGGAAATGATTTCATTTAATTAAATTATTTATCCAACATTTGCATGGAAGTTGGGTTTTAGGGAACGTAACATTCTTCTTAAGGCAACAAGAATATACAAATAAATGAATTGATTTAGTTTTTTAAAATGCTAATGTGAAGAATAGTGTATTTATCACAATGACTAAAAATCTAGAAGTTATTTAAGAATGAAGTTTATTATAAATAATTTTAGTATAGTTAAAAATATGAATTAAAGATATCATTCAAGCAAGAAATGTAATGAAAAACGAGTGAACTATCAAAAAATATATCATTTTAATTTCTATTTGAAAAACATTGTACTAAAATCGAAAAAAATGGAACTTCTAGCGGCCTGAAAAAAAATCCTTTTAGACATATTTCTGTCTTAGAGAACAGAATTGGATTATAATTAATACGAATTTTATATACCTTACCTGCAAAAAACTGCATCAGCTGAGAATAAGATTTGCGTTCGCCGCACCATTCTATAACAGGTCTTCAAACAGAACTCTACGCAATGCATCTGGGTATCTGGAGGTTATTTGGCCGTTTTGAGCTTGAATGCAGGAACGTACGGGCCAGATATTTAGGTATTCCATATTATATAATTGAATCACACCATTCAATAATACCCGAACTTCCTCTATTGCAAATTTCAAGTTGTTAAGAATGGTAAAAAAGCTATTTTTTTAGAACTACCTTAACTAATTCTGTTTAAAAAAACTAAAGTAGCTATTTGTAATTTATATATATATATATATATATATATATATATATATATATATCATGGATATGGGGTGCGAAATGAAAGAGGAAACAGATTGATTGAGTTTGCAGAATGTGAACAGTTGTATATCATGAATTCATTTTTCAAGAAAAAGCCACAAAGAAAATGGACATGGCGTTGTGCAAATGGCTCAACAAGTGAAATCGACTACATCTTAACAAACAAAAAGCATCTTATTCAGGATTGCAGCGTTCTCAATAACTTCAATACAGGAAGTGATCACAGGTTGGTTAGTTGCAAACTGCTGTTAAATACTAAAGTGGAAAGAATGAAGCTTTTGCAACACTCAAAGAAATCAATCGATATAATAAATCTCCAGAAACATAAAGAAGAATTCCATTTGGAACTTAAAAACCGTTTCCAAGTACTTCAATCAGCTTTAGAAGAAGAGCAAGATGTTACAGTAGTGAACAAGAAACTAACCAGTACTCTACAAGATATTGCAAAGAAGATAGCCGGCGATGCACAAGTAAAGCAGACAAAGAAAATAACAGACGAAACAAGAAGATTGATGAAGAAACGCAAAGAATTTAAAATGAAGAAAAACGATCCTAAATCAAGAGTTGAATATGCTGAATTATGTAAAACGGTAATAAATGCGTTACAGAAGATATCAGAAAATTTAACTCTGATCTTGTCAAGAAAATTGTAGAAGATAACAAAAGTTTAAAATCAGCTAGGCGAAAACTTTGTGTTGGAAGAAAAGGTATTTTTGCACTAAAGAGGGCAGATGGAACAATCACCAAAATCAATAAAGAAATAGTACACATTGTCGAAAAATTCTATAACGATTTATATAAATGTGAAGATCAGAGGGAAATCAACTTATGTGATCTACGAGAAAACTTAACAGAAACCGATGCCATAATCCCAGTGACGACAGACGAAGTTTTACAAGCCATTAAATTTATGAAAAAAGGTAAATGCCCCGGAGAAGATGGAATTACAATCGACCTTATCAAAGAAGCAGGAGAAGAATTTGCAAAAATGCTATCCTTACTGTTTTCCAAATGTCTCCAGAAGTCAGATGTACCAGAAGATTGGAATAATGCTGTGATGGTGCTACTTTACAAGAAAGGAGAGAAAGAAAACATTAAAAACTACCGTCCAATCAGCTTACTGTCAGTGATTTATAAAATTTTCACCAAAGTTTTAACGACAAGACGTGAATCAGCTCTGGACTCAGCTCAACCTAGAGAGCAAGCAGGATTCCGAAGTGGATTCAGCACAATGGATCATATCCAAACGGTAAGGGAACTCATAGAAAAACATAAGGAATATAATTTACCTCTTTGCTTGCCTTTATTGATTATGAAAAAGCATTTGATTCGGTCTACACATCAGCAGTAGTAGAATCTCTGGAGGACATTGGTATAGACAAACCTTACATCAATATTATAAAGAAGATTTACAAGAAAGCAACAGCAACCATCCGCTTGGACAAAGGAAAAGCAAAGATCAAGCTTGGAAGAGGGGTAAGACAAGGAGACACCATTTCGCCTAAGCTTTTTACTGCTGTCTTAGAAAATATTTTCAAGAAGCTGGATTGGGAAAACAAAGGGATTAGAATAAATGGGGAATATTTAAGTCATCTCCGATTCGCTGATGACATTTTAATTTTCAGTAACAGTCCTGAAGAATTGGAAAATATGCTAAAAGATTTGGCAGAAGCTAGCATTAATGTGGGATTAAAAATAAACTTCGAAAAGACTAAGGTGATGTTCAATTCATTTGCATCAAAAAAGAAAATCGTCTACAACAACACTGAAATTAAAGAAGTGCAAAGTTATGTGTACCTTGGGCAAGAAATATCATCTGATAATAGTAGCATGAATGAAATCAATAGAAGAATAAGAAATGGATGGAGTGCTTTTGGGAAGAACAATATTATTCTGAAGAGTAGCATGCCCCTGTGTTTGAAAAGAAAGGTATTTAACCAATGTGTTTTGCCTGTCCTAACTTATGGAGCAGAAACATGGACGCTAACAAAACGGATGGTACAAAGATTACAAACAACACAGAGAATTATGGAAAGATGTATGCTAGGTATAACTAGAAGAGACAGAAAAAGAATAACCTGGATAAGAAGTCAGACGAAAGTTTTTGACATCATGGAAAGAATTAAAAGGCTAAAATCGAAATGGGCTGGGCACATCGCAAGAAGACAAGACAATAGATGGAGCACAAACACCCTACAGTAGTATCCCAGAGATGTAAAACGGCCAAGAAGACGACCTCAAGTAAGATGGAGTGATGAAATCAGAAAAGTAGCCGGTGTAAATTGGATGACTAAAGCACTAGACAGGAAACATTGGAAAAATCTGGGGGAGACCTACATACAGCAGTGGATTGTAAACGGTTGATGATGATGATGATGATGATGATATATATATATATATAATTAGTAAGTGAAACTTGGATAATTCGAAGTCGTTTATTTTGAAATGCTGGATAATTCGAATTTTTTGCTTCGTTCCCAGAATTCTGAATTAAAATCATGTAAAATAATCGTGGATATTTCGAATTTTTCTTACCTATGTCCTTAAAATTTTGCGGTAGAAATTGTTCCTGAGACTTTTTTCAGCTAAGATGCAAAACATTTTGACAGTTTACTTTAATGGTCTTTCTAAGGAAAATTGAAAGGCGTTGCTTTGCAATGTTACTATGGGAGTATTCCCAAGGAATTTTCCGACCCAAGCAAAATCCTGCTTGACAAAATTCCAAGACTGGACTCAGGAATCATCAAAAACTATAAACATTTCTTCACGCGTCTGCTGATTGAAAGTATCCTCATTGGATATTTTGACATTAAGAATCTCAACATGCTTGATAAATGTATAGGCAGGCATGGGGCAAGATCAGTGAGAGAACGATTATGGAATGAAACGTTTTCATAAGACCGGATTTGTAAGGAAAGAAACGGACAGAGTAAATGTTGTGGAAAACTTTGATGAAATTGATCCTGAGCTGGCTGTCGATAATTGGGAACATGTAAAATCTGATCCATCAATCTTGTTTGGTGAGTCAATGTGGACCAAAATGTGGCTTAGTGGCGATGCAACTGATGCGGGCATTAATTATCAACTGGCGGAGAACAACCAAGCTGAGGACAGACTATCTGGGGATGAAGAGAACAGGAAAAGCCCCTACCTAGTTTGTCAGAAGCTTTAGTACAAATACATAAACTTCGGCGCATTTTTGGATATCAGTATATAAGATGCTGTTTTAGTAACAACTGATAGGTTGGAATCATTTCTTATGACTCAAAGATTGCATTCAAAGAAGCAATAAAAAATAATCTGACTTTTCTTAAAAGTGATGAATGATTCAGCTTGTAAAAAATTTTGATTTAATGAAAACAAAATGCAGCTAGTAAGATGCAGTAGTACTGCAGAAGCAGATGGATAAACTTTAGGTGTTAAATCTTTCATGGTGGAGTTAATCTTTCCTATTTATGTCTTCTTTTTGAGAGAGTATGTGTAATTCGAATTTTTGGATATTTTGAACTTTTTTCTGTTCACTTCAACTTCGAATTAACCAAGTCTAAATGTATATATAAATATTGCATAATGTTTAAATAAAAGAACAGATTATTATTTTACTTTCCTTTTTGTCATTACTATATCATAGCTAATAAAAATCAACATCGATAAAACTTTTTACGTAAGCTTTCCTTTATTTGTCTCTGGACATTAATATCTGCCTTAAATTAAATTTAATAAGCTTTTCACAGTGCAGTGCATTTCAGATTTAAAGCCGTTAACTCTAAACATTTTGTGTAGAGTATAAAATATTGTAGTAATAAAAATTTTTTAGCTTATTTCAAATTACATTACATTACATGGAGGATTACTCAACATACTGGACTAAATCATTACAGATTCTGAAAATACAATAGAAATCAATAAGTACTTACAAGAATTTTACTGCCTATGAAGTCATAAAGAGAACGAAAACGTGTTAGTAAAATTTACGACATTGCCAGATTAATAGTGGTGCAGATAAATAAAATAACTAATGAATACGCCATATATATTGGAAACATTATTTAGTTTTGGACACGGCGTATACTGACTTATACATATTTATACTGACTAAATACTAAATACTAAGACTAAAAAACTAATTTATATTTACTAAATACTGACGTATGCATATTTTTTTCGCAACAATGTAATTAGGTAGCTGGAAATATTGCAAATAATTATTTTGTGAAATGAAGTTTACTACTATTATAATGCATATCAATATTAAACTGTAAGGTTTCAGATTTTTAAAGCAATTAAATGCATTACATAAAAATAGTTATAATTGTCATTTATATAGTATTTTGCATTAGAAAAATGGCAGCAACTTTTAAATATATAACAGATTTATACACATAGAGATAATGCATATAATTGTTAAACGGTGCTAAATAAAAATAAAACATTTAAAAAGCTTTTATATAAAAGCTACCACAATATTTTACATACGTTTTAGCTTCATCCAGCGAAGAAAAAGACAATTTTCTACAGTTGCATGAACTACGGCAGACATGCAAAACACGTGGCCCGTGTCCACACCTGGCACGCCGGTAATTTACGAGTTGCCCGCCAAGCCTTCCTGTAGAATTCAGGAAAACAGTCTACAATCCTACCTCTAAAACCAATTTTGTATTTCTCGGCGAGTTTTAATCTTACTTAAGTGTATTTATGACTTTTCATTATACAGAAGGAAAACTCATAACAACTGGCGTACCTGTCGTAAATACAGTGCTGCCAAAGGCGAATATTTTTATATTCTGATAAATACCAGTATTTTAAAAAAATACATTTTGTAGTATATCTCCCTTGCAAATGTTGTCAAAGCGTATATAAAAGATTTTTGTTTTGAAAAAGTAGAGCTAAACAAAATTAAAAAATAGTCACCAGTGGCAGCCCTGTAAACATCATCACAAAAAATATTTGATTTTAGCAAATAAAACTAATACCAGAAAAAAAATTGTACCTACGATAAATAAAAGAATATTTTTATCTCTGTAACTATAGAAGATTTAATGTTGAGAAAAGTTCGTGACAGAACCGTCTAAGTAAACGGTTTGGTTAACAACCGAGAGAAATACGCCATAAATTGCAAGAACCGTTAAAATATTGTTGCTCATTGGAATAAAGGGAAAACAAATATAAATTTGAGGGTTACAAGGTTAGCACTCTACATTAAATATTTTTACATTTCTTTCCCAAACAGACTCCTACCCTTATTTAAGACATTTTGTATTAGCCTATTAACCCTTTATCTACTGACGGTACTTATAAGTACCACTCACTTTAAACTTTCATCCCATAGTGAATATTACTAATATTCTAATGGTACTTTGCAAGAACACTCTTTTAACTCCGCTTTATCCGGATACATGGCAGCAGTAGTTCTAGGTTTGTTATTTTAGCGAGGAAGGAGGCTATCTATGAAACAATCAATGTGTTCTGTACCGACATTTTGTAAAGATTGTCATGCCCGTCTTTTTATTGCTGCAAACATAGTAAAGGATATAAGATAAGTGTTGGATTTTTTTTATGTGTTCATTATGATCTTAGAATACAGTTTGACTAGCTATTTTAGGTGAACGGTGTATGTATTTGATTTAACAGTGGAATTACTCGGTGGTACTTATAAGTACCGCCAGTACACTGGGTGTTGGAGAAAAACTGCTTGTTTACTTTTCGTCTGTGTAGTTATCCATTGTTTTCATGTGCTTTAAAATATAATTACTAAAATGCAGTGTAGTAAAGATTTCCTTGGTATTTCTTTTCTGTTTCATTTTTATTTTTTATAGCAAATTGAAAAAGTTGCGGCACCGGCTCGTTTTTGATATGCTAGAAATGGCATATGTAAATTCATATATTGCAAATGTGGAGATGTGAGAGAACATGTTTTCCCTGTAATATAGACATCGCATAACTAAAGGACTGCTAGCAAGATCGAAACCTAAAAAAAATAGTTTTTTTAACCCTTTCAGGACCAAAGCATATTCAATTTTGAAGTGTTGAAATAAATGATTGGCACCGGAATTTAATAAAAGATTTGTTTGTAAATATGAAAAAAAGTCTATATTTCACATACTCATTTAACCCCTTGAGGGGCGGTGGGATATATTTTATCCCGCCTACGATTAATGAAGATTTCCACCATAAACATTTTATGAAATTTTACTTTTCTAACTTGTAAAAATTGTAAAATTGCTTTTCCTATTTTTGAAATAATTTTTTTCTAATTTTCCGGTGGAAATTCAGCATTACACAAACGCAATTGCTTGCCCCTCAAGGGGTTAATCGAAAATATTTTCTGGTGTAATTTGAAATACATTGTGGGTTTTCTGTTACGATATTTTAGTCATAGTGTACTCACGGTCTTTAAAGTATCACCTTAATTAATTACCGCTCATGAATTTTTTTTTTCAGTTACTACAATGAAAATTAAAGGATAAACATAAAAAAAATACTCACCCGTGTAAAATTTTATTATCTAGAGGTAATTAATTAAAATGGTAGTTTAAAGTACAGTCAGTACACTATGACTAAGATATTGTAACAGAAAACCCTCAATGTACATCAAGTGACACCAGAAAATATTTTCGATTTAATAAGCATGTGAAATATAGGCCTTTTTTTTTCTTATTTACAAATAAATCTTTTGGCAAATTCCGGTGCCAATCATTTATTTCAACTCTTTAGAATTGAAAATGCTTTGCCCCTGAAAGAATAAAAAAAACCTGTTTTATTTTAGGTTTCGATCTTGTTAGCATTCCTGTAGTTATGCGACGTCTATATTCCAGGGACAACATGCTCTCTCACATCTCCACATATGCAATATATGAATTTACATATGCCGTTTCTAGCATAGCAAAAACGAGCCGGTGCCACAACTTTCTCAGTTTACTATAAAAAATAACAAAAATACCAGAGAAAAGAGATAGAAGAGAAATGATTATTGTACTACATTTTAATAATTACATTTTAAAGCAGATGAAAACGATGGAAAACTGCACAGATGAAAAGTAAACAAGAAGTTTTCTGCAACACTCAGTGTACTGACGATACTTATAACAGGGTTCGTACGGGTCCTTGAATTTCTAGGCTAAGAAACTCTTCGGGACCAGTATTTTCTTATAAATAATGTATCCTCAAATAAGATGAAATTTCGCGCGTAAACTAAATTTATTTTTCTATATAAAAATACTGATATTTGGCCTTGAAAATAACGGTAACCGTACTAACCCTGTTATAAGTACCACCAAGTAATTCAACTGTTAAATCAAATACATACACCGTTCACTTAAAATAGCTAATCAAATTGTATTCTAAGAGCATAATGAATATATAAAAAAATTCAACATTTATCTTATATCTTTTACTGTGATTGCAGCAATAAAATGACGAGCGTGACAACCTGTACAAAATGTTGGTACAAAACACATCGCCTGTGTCAGAGATAGCCTTCTTCCTCGCTAATATTACAAACCTAGAACTACTGCTGTCATATATCCGGATAAAATGGAGTTAAAAGAGTGTTCTTGCAAAGTACCATTAGAATATTAGTAATATTCATTATGGGAGGAAAGTTTAAAGTGAGTGGTACTTATAAGTACCGTCAGTAGATAAAAGGTTAAAGTGTCGTTAATATAAAATAGCGTTACGTTACAACAGCTAGCCGTAAAACGAAGCAGATGTATTATTGCATTGTTAAATACTGGTAATCTCCACTTCAAATTTTTAAACTTCTACGCATCGTACATTTTTAATTTTTACATCTTCGTATAGGGGAAAAAAGCACTTTTAACTGCAGTTTTTTTTTTCTTTTTTAAGACTGCATTTTAATTTATCAGAGATGTGATTTCCGCGTTTTTGTACACCAGTATTTTTTTAGAGAAAATGATATTTCATTTAATCGGAACATTTTTGCGATTTAAGAGAACAACATTTTCTCTAAGAATATACTGGTGTGCAAATTCGCGGAAATCACATCCCTGATTTATTTTTGAGATATTAACTTTTTGTAGTTTTTAATATCATTTGAGTAATGGTGGCAACTGAAGAACTCCAATTCTATAGAAAGTAACGGCAAAATAGCTGATTACTATGTCTTGTTGTTGCCATTTTTCTCATAACAACTGAAAAAAAAATTGTAATTAAAATACGCGCTATTTTGAAAAAATATAAATGAATTTTGTCTGATAAAACGCGGAGCTATTATAAACTATATTTAATTTTAAAATTAAATATTAATGTTACGAACAAATGAAGGCGCATGAATCTTTAGATATCCGATTTTTCTTTGTTAAGTTTATGACTCGAATGTTAGCCTTAAATGTTTTTTATTGAAATGATAGATTTATTTATTTAATTTTGTTAAACATATCAGTCAAATTCACAAATTGTTTTCCTATTCTTCATTATTTAAAATTTTGCCATTTGAGAGCTAAGGTTCTTATAATATCACCTCTGCACACAGTTTCCATTTCGCAGTAAAAATCTGTAAATGCTCTTCTTCGAAATAACCATTTTACTTTAGTATGTAGGAGGAGGACGGATTCTGGCCTCGAATAACTTCACGCATAAGTTTCAAAAGTTTCGTTTTAAGAGCTCATGATTTTACACTGTTTATTATTTTAACCCCTTCTCTGTCAGCGTCGCATCTCATACGTTTGGCGTTTTTGTTCAGGTACGGTCGGCGTCGCATGTCATGCGAAGGAAATTTATTCCACCTACTGAAAAAAAAAGAAAAACCAGCAAGAAAATGTGCAGAAAGGTAAAAGGATACGAAAAGAAACAAGGTACTATTGTGAGCAGTGTGATGTGGTACTTTGCTCTGTGCCATGTTTTGAACTTTTTCACACGCAACGTGATATAGGTTAGAATGTATAATTAAAAAAATTGGTAATTTTTCTTTCAATGTTAGCAAAAAAGTAATCTGGAATAAATGATTTCAATGTGTTTTTTTTCTTTCTGATGGTCAAGAAAGATTATAAAGCAGTTCTCATGGTAAGGTTGAAAGATTTTTTTTTTGTATGTACCTAAACATAATAATTTTTAACAATTCTTTTTATGCAGAAATTTATCTAATATTATAATACGAGAAAATATTTTATGTGTGTAAAATTTTATGTAAAAAGCTGTTCAGAAAATCAATGTCGGCAGGATTTTGCCAAATTTGGCGAAATGTTGCCAAATTTGTGTTTATACTTCAAATAGATTTGATAAATATAGTTTCAGACTGTTTTTTTTTAAATTTTAAACTTAAGTGCATTGCAGGAACAACTGGGTTTCAGTGACATTTTGATTTTTGGCTATTGGTCAAACAAAAATTGGTTACAAATGAAGATATTTTACATTTTCCAATTGAGGATAGAACACATATTGATTTTCAGCAATAAAAAAAAATGCTTTTTGGGGACGGGAAATTCGAAAAAAAACGGCAGAGAAGGAGTTAAAGATACAATTTTCATAAATTCAGACGACATTTTCTCTAGAGTAGTGTGTATCTATGAAGAACGCTATAGATACTGCTACAGTGCTTTACCAATCATTTAATTCTTGCAATGGTTTCACCATTATTGTCCCGTCATTGCTTTCGTATCATCAGAGCATACATATTTATATGTGTTTTCCCATGTATTCATCCAAAAATATTTCATCCCTTAGTGTTATGGTTTGTAGTAATCTTCAAACAACATGATCCTCAATGCTTTGTGAAACATCTTTCAGACTAGCGTGGCTAAGTCACTTAATCCGAAATCAAGTTAATGTTCACAATCACTGTAGTAATGCAAAGTGAAGTCAAATCTAGTTCTGGATCACCCATTCCAAAATGGAAGTTAAAAATCTTAACCGCCCTATTCTGAAAAGGATATGCATATACAGGGCTCGCACCGTTCGTAAAATTTTTGCACTTTGCTACCAGTATTTTAAATAAGAATTCTTCGTGGTACATTCCTTTAACATCTATAATAGAACTATACAACAAAGATTATCGTTTTTATTTAGTGGTAGCAAAGTAGGAAAATTTTAGGAACGGTGCGAGCCCTGTATATATATATAACGGGGAACTCCTAAAACAACTGATAATCCATTGACTCTAGTAGATTTATCTATCAGTAATGCCAATTTAGTGCATCTGAAATGGTTGTTTATGTGTTCCTTTGACGTCACCAGTTACAGCGTTGACTTTGTTTAAAAATCGCCAAATCGGCGTATCACCAAAGAGGGTTATTTCATCTAAAAATTTGAGCTGACATTTTGGGGTCGTATAGAAAGCGGAGAATGAAATATTGAAATTAAACTGTTATTTAAAGAATAAGAGAACATAATTTACAGATTCAAGTGGGGGGGGGGGGGCATAGTGACTTTACAGAGGCTTTGATGCGGCGTGGACAAAACACGTTGGGAACCACTGCTTTAACCCATTCGGGACCATGGGTGCATATATGCACCTTCGAAACATGCATACAGAATTTTTTTCTGTCAACAGAAACAAAGAAAAGTAATATTTATCATTTTTAATAAGGGCATTTTTGAGCTTATGTAACTGAAAGTAACTTTTAAAAAGTAAAGTGGTGCCAACAGAATAAATTTTCTATAAAAGACGCCGGTCACGAAGGGGTTAAGTTCAGCACATGATTTCTAAATGGCTTTTTCTACATATTGAATCAAGAAAATAATCTTTAAAGCGTGTACTGCAATCAACAGAGTAATTTTAACAACTATTTTTAAAGACAGTTTTTGACATAAAACATGACATTTTTCTCGTTCAAAACAAAACAACTAATCTGCACTTAAAAGAATTCATGATATGTATAGATTTATTACATTACATTATGCATTATTAAATACATAGGTTTTGAAATTTTTGAAATTTGAAATAGATTAAATTTGGTAAAGAAATTTGACTTTATAATTTCGGACAACGCTTTTCTAGGTTTACTCTTTGATAAAATTTCATTTAAAAAATGTCTAAGGAATATTCTTATAGTAACATGCATGAATAACTCTTAACATTTGCACCTTTTGGAAAAACCAACATCGAATCCCTCAGGAATATTTAATTTTAAAATGATAAACAGTCTTTTGTCAGACATCAAAAGTGCCTCAAATTTAAAAATCTCCAATATAAGTACTTAAAAAAAAGAAATTTGTTTTACTAAGCTACGTATGAGAAAAACTATAATAAAATCATTTTAAAACTGTTGTCTTTTAAGTGACACATCATGTCTCATCACTCTATGACCCCTGATGCGTATGTGGTTATTAAATAGGATTTCTTCCTTTTTACATGATTTTAATCAGAAATTCTCAGAATAATTTTACGCTGGAAATATTACAAATTATGTAAATAAACGAGTAAATTACAAATTTTAGAATTTCATTCTTGTTTAGAAAATTTCCAATGAAAGAGAGTGACAAAAGACAGTCTGGAAAAACACAATGAAAAAAGAATTTTCCTGTTGAATTTTTTTTTTTCTAATCTTAATTTCAAATAGTTTGAATTACTTAATTTTTTAATGACCAAAAAAACTGACATTATCTGAAAGAATGTTTGCGTATTTGGTTAATTTTTTTTAATCGGGTATTTATTTCGCTCTGCTTCCATGTGCGAAAACGGAAACTTTTAAATTAATGTTTTAAATATAATTAAATGATCTTTCCATTTTTTTATTTTTTTATTTAGAGGTAAAACATTTAATAAGACTGTTTGTCGTAATATCAGGTAGGTTGTTAACTCATTAAAGCCGGTTGGCAAGAAAACTTGCCATGGAAACTGAACAAAATTTTTAAATTTGCATACCAGTATTTTAGTTTAGAAATTTTCACATTATCTAATATCAGATTTTGGGCGATTAAATAATTCAAATTTACATTGCGAAAAAAACCCGAAGAATTAAAAGAGGCTCGTCCTTAATAGGTTCATGTTATATTTTTAAATTTTCAGAAACATTTTTTTTGTTTTTGAAAAAAAGGTTTGACAAAATTAGTTTTTAGATCATCTTCAATACAATTAAACGTTAGAACACCCGTTATATGACTATTGACGGTCCCTGAGAATGATGCAAGTACAACATATTGCGTTTTTATCAAGCTATGAGTTCTGACAACTTTTACATGAATTTCATATATCTCACACATAGAACAACACTCTGAACTTTCATTTTCAACTTCTACATTTCTTTTTCTATCCGTTTTCCGGTATCTACATTGGGTTTCATAATGATATGAACACCCAGTTTTTCAAGCATAAAAAAGAAGAAAATGTTACAAACAAACTGAAGTCTAATCAATGTTAGAAACAGAACAAATTGTTTTATTTTATAACAAAATATACTTGAAACGACGATTTATACATAAAATAAACTGCACTTTTCCCTTTTGAGGTGTTCATAATGATATGAACATGCGCCAAAAATATAGATTAATAGCCAGTGAATGCACCAGATCTTTTAATTAATGTAAAAATGCGTCAGGCATGCACTGAACCAAGCTTTTTAACCCCTTAATTCTCGCTCCCGTCATATTCACGGGCTGTGTCTTTTGCTCAGATTGATTGATTCCCAGTAGTTTTATAAAATAGTGAAGTTGGCTATATTTCAGTATAGTTTTACCTGTCGTTAAATAAGGTGACTATCTCTTTTTCATAAAAGTGGTGCCAATAAGCAATTTGAATTTTTAAACCGCAATTTAATTCGAGTGTTAAGGGTTTGATATATATTGATCGATTTCATTCCAGTTGAAGATGATAGCAGCTTTTAATTATGAAATTGTGGCATATTGTTTCCATTTGCTTAAACAGCTTTAACTAGTAGGCCCCATAGATTTTCCATTGTATTTAAATGATGAGAAACAGATAGCCATGAATTACATGTACACCATTATTAAGAAACCATTCCTAAGCGCTGTTTGCCGTTTGTATGGATGCATTGTCTTGTTGGAACATCCAGAAAGGTCCTCCAATTTCATCAGCAAATGGCAGCAAGTTTTCTTCTAGCAGGTCTTGGTAGGTTAATGCACTCATTATGCCAGAGGGAAACAAAATGTTGATCTCATCATGAAATGCAAACACTGCCCAATCCATGAGTGAACTTCCACCCTGCTGTCGTTCTGAAAACGTTTCTGCTTTCTTGCGCAGAGCGCCCCAATAATAAGAAAAACCGTCCGGACCATCCAAATTGAATTTTTTTACATCGGAGAATATTACTCTTTCATATTCTAACTTCCAGGATATGTGTTCTTTTGCCAATTCAGGCGATTCTGCTAATGCATTTTAGTCATACGTTGTTGAGGCTTTCAATTCTTGTTCCTCATCTTCTTAAAGCTCTTGACTACTCTGGACAAGGTACTTTTTGACATTGCTATCAGTGGAGCTCTTGAAAGTTCGCCTAAAGTTGTTTTCCCAATGCTCATTCTTTTTATAATGGCTCTTTTTTTAATTTTGACAGCTTTGGCGGACGTCCCGGAGATTTCTTTGCTCCATAACCTTCTTTTAATCGAAGAAAATTTAATATTGCACCTGGAGATCTTTTCAATTTTTTTGCGATATCTCTGGCCGAAAGTCATTGATCCTTAAAAGCCATAATTTTCCGTTTCTCAAAACCACTTAAAGCGATTTTACGATCCATACTTCTAGAACTCACTTTGCGATCATGTTTGGAAATTTCCTAGTCTGTGAATTATCTTTATTTGCTAAACTGATTTGCATATTTTGGTTTCTTCTTCTCGGAGTGGCATTCAATATTCCTGTACAGTTTCCATGCTCGTTTAGTGATAATTTTGATCAATGTTCATATCATTTTGCAACACCATTTTTTTAGATAATTCATATTTTCAGTGAATTTAAAGTTTGTTATTTCTATCACAGCTATGTATTATGTAAAATTAATGTTTTTTGATAATTATTTATGACTTTTTGCCAGGATATCACAAAATTACTAGGTGTTCATATCATTATGAAACCCAGTGTATATTAGTTATTTTAAGCATAATAACACGCATGAAGTTCTCTTGTAATAAATATCTCTGAAGCAGAGGGGCTGCCTCTGGCGACTGTTTTTATACTCCATTGACACCCTTATTTACAAGAAGTATAACTTGTTGTAGATATCTCCTGCAAATGTTGCCAAAGTGTAAGTCAAAGTTTTCTGTTTTTAGAAAAGGGTGCGAGATGGAATTAAAAAATAGTTGCCCTGCGTATGCGATTTGTAAGGAACAAAAATAAAAGTTGTGCAATTGACAGTGAAATATACATTATACAACTGCAAGATATTGCTAGTGTATACAATGTAATACTAGTTATACGAAAATCCCGCAGATGTCGCTGCGATCGACATTTGGGATTTTAGCAGTATCGTCGCAAATCTAACCCCTTCGGGACTGGGAACCTTTTGCGAAATTTTTAATCTTTTGTCACCTCTTTTTAAAAACAGAAATTTGTATCTTCTTGAATCGAGAAAATGCGCTGATTAAACAAGGTAAATTTTACAGTAAAGTTTTACTGGATAGGAAAAACAAGGATTCTGAGCGCTTCATGCGGCACGTAAACGTGTCGCTCGTCCCCAAGGGGTTAAGGGATACAAATGTTTAGCACTGTTTGGATAGCATATTTCCACACTAGGTATTCTAGACGCTGTAATATTTATCTAAATGTTGACATTTTCCAACATAGTTTTCTATCCAACGTAGTTTAACATTGTTCAAGGCTGCCCCAGGGTTCCCAGTTTGGCCACCAGTTTTATAAAAAAAATACCAATCAATACCAGAAATTAAAAATGGTATTTTTCATTTTACTTAACAATGATGCTGAACAGTTGAGCAACATTGAGGGTTTACATAGCTGTGATCAGCATAACACCCAGTCTATTGTTTTAACTCTTTCAAGGGCAAGGTACTTATATTCGCTAAATGCTGAAATGAGCGAATGACACCGGAATTTAGAAAAAAAAATATTTCAAAATAAGCAACAGCATTTTTTTTCAAGTACTTGAATTCTAAAATACTAAATGTATCGAAACTTTAAAGGCATCGAAAAAAAATATAGTAAAATATTTATCAGATAAAACATAAATTGTCCTGTTTGAATTTAAAAGACTTTGAAAAAAAAATTAAAAAATATTTTAGTCATATAAATATTTATTGGAAAGTACGGCAGTCTAATTTTTGTGTCTTATACTTGTCGAAAGGAATGGGATGTTCGAGTGAATCTTGGCTTCTCGATAACTTTATGAAATTTCCTTTTTCTCAGATATTTTTAATTAACGAGAATCTTTTTGTGATTCCTAGGGCAAGCTATATTCATATTTTAGAGAATTTTTGACAACCATTTAACAACAACGAATAAAAATACCTGCTAATTTTTAAACCCTGATTTTATTATTATAAAAATCTACAAAAAAAAAAACAATCTTCTAAAATCTATAGTTATCCAATAATATTAAAAGCTACGGAGAGAAAAGAAGTGTTTACAAGGAAGAGAAACCTAAAATCTGAGGTAAACTCTAATATTGCATATCAAAATGTAAACAGTCTTATTTAATACATTTAGATGGGGTTTTATTTGATACACTCCCTTAAAATAGGGGGGGGGGGTATGAGCCTGGATAAAAGTACCAATTAGGTTGGTTAGTGCCACCTTAACAGGGGCAATAAGGAAATATTTTGTTCGCATAATTTTGCTGAACAGGGATGAACAGTTGAGCAGCATTGAAATTGTCTTATTTGAATTTAAAGCACATTGGAAAACAATTTAAAAATATTTAAGAGTCTATAAATATTTATTGGAAAGTATGGCAAGCTACTTTTTGTATCTTCTAACTGTAGAAAAGAATGGTATATTTCATTGAATTTTGGTCCCTAGATAGGGTTATAAAATTTTCTTTTTCTCAGCTATTTTAAATTAACGAGAATCATTTTGTGATTTCTAGGGCAAACTATATTAATATTCTAGGGAATTCCTGACATTCATTTAAGAACAACAAATTTAAATACCTGCTAACTTTTAAATCGTGAGATTATGGGAAAGGAAATGCGCAATTAAAAGTTTTGTTGCGAGCGTAGGAAGTGTGGTTACACTTGAGCCATTTGCAATATTGAAGGGACAAGTGGAAACACAGATGTAAAAAACTATAATAAAAAGCTATAGAAAAAAGATCAAACTTCTATTATCTGTAGTTGTCAAAGAATATGAAAAGCTATGGTGAGACTAGTACTGTTTACAAGGAAGAGAAAGCCGAAATCTGAGATAAATGCATTAGATGGAGTTTTATTTGACTACTCTCACTTAAATAAGGAGGGGGTTGATCCTGGGTAAAAATATCGACTTGGCTGGATAGCGCTGCCTTAACAGGGGCGATAAGGAAATCATTTACCATCACACTTTTGCATATAATTAGTGTTTTTATTAATACGAAGTATTTTAAAAATTACTTGTAGAAATATGTTTGATTTTCTATTTCCTCCTATGAGGTCGGTTCCTACGGTTGGTTAAAGGAACATTTTATCATATACCGGAGGATCACACGCGGGTTACAGACACAAGTGAAGAAAATATTTTTGCATGTAAAATTGTATATTTTTTTAATATTTAATATATATTTCTAATTTACCCCTGATAACACCAAAAATCCTTTTTATAGGAAAAATATGTATAATATATTCAAATAAAATTTTGAAGTTTATTAACGCCTTCGTATTAGCCACATACCAGACATGAAGAAATACCTAGCGAAGATTTTACTATTTACAGCCACTGGTGCCACCGGGATACTTTTTTTTTAAATTCAGATTTCTTGATTGGCACAACTTTTCTGAAATAGTAAACTTCCTGTTATTTTCGTCCGAATCCTCCAGCATCGGGCGACTTTTTCAGTGGGTTACTTTTTAAAAATTATGATTGTTTTATCCCTACCACTTTTTTGAAGTAGAAGTAGACACTTTCTTTGATTGCAGATTAAATAATGCGAGAAAAGCCGAATTATACGCTTTTAAAAAGTGGTGGCAGTCCAGCAATCTGAATTTTAAAAAAGTAGCCAACTGGAATGCGAAAATAGCGTTTCCCGCAGCTGGAGGGTTAATTAATATGCCATTAAATAGGGCGAATTTTACTACAACAAAAATGTGGTGCCAATCAAAAAATCTGAATTTAAAAAAAGCAGCCCTCGGGCAACACTGTCTACGGCATCTATTTTGATTTTGATTATCTCAGAGTTTAAGTGATTTATTTGATTACATGTCTAGTGCTTATCTATTCATCGCTTTTACTTAAAAAACACATATTATAAAAGCACATTATTACGCTAGTAAATACTTTTTCGTCATTTTTACTTTTGAATTTTAAATTGTATGATACTTATCAATGTTTTCTCAAAAGCAAATAAAATAACTTTGAACTAACACGATTTTAAACTAACCGTGGCCCAACCTTCGGGTCCGGTCTAATTCATATTGGTATTTAATTCTTTCGGATGCACTCGGTTTTTCAAAAGAAAATCCTGAATATATTTCGATTGATAAAACAATGTATTTCAATATTAATAGCTTTACCTATGTTCATTTTCTTACGAAAAAGATCAAACTGATGTTAGAAATGATATTATAGTACTTTTTTCTAAATCTATATTCAAATTTGGATTAATTTTCATTCACTTCGGTTTCTGTATTGAATATTTCGGGTTGAATTGCATTTCGATCGGGCTTCGATTTGACGAAATTTATTTTGTCGGATTCAGGTTGGGTATAGCTCGACTCGCACATGATTCTTGAGGTTCATTGAATTGGATTAAATAAGTTTTCTTTTTTCAAAAAGCATTTTCAAATAAAAACAGTTGTAATTAGGACATTAGATTTTTAGCAAGAGCTATTGATATCATGTATAAAACGTACTAGGGAAGTGCAAGAAGTCTTACTCGCTGATTTTGACAATAGTGGTATCGGTGGAAAGATCCTGTTGTGAGTAATAAAAGAAAAATCAAAAGAACTACCAGTCGCAAATCAGCCATTTTGAAGATATCCGATTTATGTCTCACAGTCTGTTTATTTATTACAATTTATTTATGCTATTTATATGTGTCATATCTTTAAATGTATAATGTTTTAAGTAAAATGGCTTCCTGTGAACTTAACTATGCTATTTATGTTTAGAAATTAAATATGAAAAATAATGTTATAAAAAATGTAGAGAAGTGAACCGCGGTAAATGCAGGACAGCCGCCACGGATGACTACTTTAAAAAAGATAAATTTTGTAGTCCATTTCTCTTGGTCATGTTTACAAAATACTAGTGAAAGATTTTTATTGAAGAAAGTTGTTCGAGATGAAATAAAAAATAGCCCCCAATGGTATGCAGGGAAGTGTTCAGGAAGCCATCTAAATTATAAATTTCACGACATAAAATATGTTACAGCGAAAATACATTATACTAAATGTACATTGCGTGACATAAATCGTGCGATATCTCGAAAACGGCTGATTTGTGACGTTTAGTTCCATTGAATTTTTTAATTCCCTCAAAGAAATCTTTCCAACGATATCATTCTCATCAAAATAGGTGGATAACTCTTCTTGTACTTATTTAGTTAGTGTTTTCAAAAGCATGGTCTTTGACGTCGTAGGCAATAAACTTGAAACATGTAAACATAATATTCATAAAAAAGAGACAATCTAAATAAATGTGCATATAAAATAAATAAATAATAAAATAAATAACTGAGTATTGATTGGGGTGAAGCGTGTAAGATGACGTGTGTGTAGATGGAGTTGTTTAGGTGAAATCTTTAAAAGAAAAGTACGTAAAAGAATATTGTCATTAATTTTCCACAAATTACACTTTTTAAAATTTTATACACATACTCAAGACAAAATTGCTCACACGACTTTTTCGTATCATTTATGGTTCTAATTCAAAAGTAACTACTATGTTGTAGCCATCATAAAAGTTCCTTCCACATAAATCACGTCAATTAAATCATTTAAATAGTAAAAGAAATTACATCAATTTAGCCCCAATTCATATTAAAGTACATCTGAATTTGAAGTTTGATGAAAATTCGTGCATTAGTTCTTGAGATCGAGCTATAGCGGAAATTCTGAAAAAATGTAGCATAGCACGCCACCTATTGAACGATTTGCACCAAAGCGTAAACAACACTAATTCATATCAAGGTATACATGAATGTGAAGTTTGTTGAAAATTCAAGCATTAGGTCTTGAAATGGAGCTCTTTCGGAAATCGCAAAAAATGCAGCATAGCAGCGCCACCTAGAGAGCAATTTACACCAAAATGTATAAAACGTCAAATGAAGTCAAGAACTAACTGAATCTGAAGTTTGATTAAAATCCGTGCATTAGTTCTGGAGATTGAGCTATTGCGGAAATCGTGAAAAATGCTGCATAGCAGTGCAACCTGTTGAGCGATTTACACCAAAAACTAATCAACACCAATTTATATCAGTTACTAACTGAATATAAATTTTTACTAAATTCCGTGCATTAGTTCTTGAGATAGAGCGCCCACAAAATTTCTATCTCATACAGAATTACTGACTCACAGACAGACATTTCGTAAAAACATGTTTTTCGGAATCTCTGGCCCTAAAACGTGTAAATCAGGCGAAAGCCGAAAGTCGAAAATTTTCATCAATCAATACTTTCTTCATGTAAAGAAAGAAGAAAGTAAAAAGAGGGAGAAGAACAAGAAACACAGACGATGATACTTATGCATTTGGTCTTAAACAAAAGATAACCAATGTTTGTAATATTATCTATAGTAAACAACTCAAAATTACTAATGTTTTATATAAATAAATAAAACACGAATTAACGCATACACGTAATTTAGCTACGCACTAAGCAGAGAAATAATTAGAATCAGAAAGGTTTCTATTAATAGTGGAGCGTATAGCGATTGACCGCATACGCTACCGAAATTACCAAAAAATGATTTGGTGTGCTTGTTAGAGAGTCCAATAAAATATTAAAATTATATTAGACTCATAACTTAAAAAAATATTTTCATCCATATTCTATACAGCAGACAGTATGTCCAACATATTAAACACAGGTCGGGCTGCCCGTGACTTCAAATTAACTGTATGTATAAATTAAAATTTTGTATTAGTTCAAATGTATTTAAGTGGCAAATATATGTGGGTTTGAAAACATTTTTTGCACAAACCTGTTAATACAAAATCCCAAATAACACTAAAAATTGTTCATAAAATTTATCCACTGACGGTGTTTTAGACGGTGCTGTCAAGGCGATTTTTTGAGAGGCGGTTTGACAAATTACACGAAGAAACCGATTGATGGGCGATAATAAAGAAAGAAAAGATTTTTTTTTTATCTTTTAATAAAAGAAATATTGGAATTACATACCGGAAAAATACTACCAGAAAGTATTTAGGTAAAAATTAAAAATTTGTTATGATAACACAAAACAATATAATACTATAATCAAGATACTTTATTGTGCCTCATAGGCCGATAAGGTTGAAGTATAATTAAGTAAGTTTTAACCCCTTAACGCTCGAATTAAATTACAGTTGAATAATTCAAATTGCTTATTGGCACCACTTTTATGAAAAAGAAATATTCACCTTATTTAATGACAGTAAAAATGATACCAAAATATACCCAATTTCACTATTTTATAAAACTGGTGGGAATCAAACAATTTGAGTAAAAGACACAGCCCGAGAATATCTCGGGAGCGAGAATTAAGGGGTTAATGTAGCTATTAATTAATATACTGCTTCGTGTCTTTAAATATAGTAAGCGCTGTTACGAAAATACTTGCCACTTCTCGGTATTCATACGAGTGTCACCCATTAAGTATTTATTATAGCGCCTAGAATATACAGTGTGGAATTCGGCTATCTCTGTAATACTTAACCCCTTCGCGACGGGAGCATTTTACGAAGTTTTTAATCCTTTGTCACCGTTTTTTAAAAACAGAAATTTGTGTTTTATTGAATCGATGAAATGCGCTGATTAAATAAGGCAAATTTTACAGTAAAATTTTACTGGTGAGGAAAAACAAGGATTCTGAGTGCTTCGTGCGGCACGTATACGGGTCGCTCGTCCCCAAAGGGTTAAAAAAGCGCTAAAATATTGTATTCCTTAAATGTGCAACAATGCTGCTGAAATATGAAAATCGCAGCGACATCTGTAGGATATTTTCTACAATTGCAAGATAGTGCTAGTCTATACAATGTAGTACTAGTAATACGAAAATCCCGCAGATGTCGCTGCGATCGACACTTGGGATTTTAGTAGTATCGTAGCACATTTAAGGGATACAAATGTTTAGCACTGTTTGGATAGCATATTTCCACACTAGGTATTCTAGACGCTGTAGTATTAATGACGCTGTAGTACGAGTTTTCTATCCAACGTAGTTTAACATTGTTCAAGACTTCCCCAGGGTTCACCAGTTTGGCCACCAGTTTTATTCAAAAAATACCAATTAATACCAGAAATTAAAAATGGTATTTTTCATTTTATTTAATAATGGTGCTGAACAGTTGAGCAACATTGAGGGGTTATATAGCTGTGATCAGCTTAACACTAGAACCGCCGGAAATTTTACTTAAGTGTTATAAAATATTTTACACCGGAAATTTTAATTGAAACTACTTAACTTATTTATTTAACTTATTTCTACTACATTTTAATTATTCTATTAAATTCTAAAATATTCTATTATAATTATTACATTTTAAACTTATTTTAGAAAGAAATTTCTGGTGATAATCGAAATATTTTTATTTGGTAGCGATTAAAATGACCGCTATGGCGGTTCTAGTGTTAACACCCAGTCTATTGCTTTAACCCTTTCAAGGACAAGGTACTTATATTCGCTAAATTCTGAAATAAGCGAATGACACCGGAATTAAAAAAAAAAAAAAAATATTTCAAAATAAGCAACAGCTTTTTTTTTTTTTTTTCAAGTATTTGATAAAAGGAAAATTTTCATTCCAATATTCTGGTGCCAATGTGGTATTTAGGGATTAAAATTAGGTGGTCCAAAAATGAACCACCGCCCTTGAAGGGGTTGACCCTCCTGCCCCCTGCGACTTTTTCAGTGGGTTACTTTTTTTAAATTAAGATTGTTTGCTTCGCACCACTTTTTTGAAGTAGAAATAGTCAATTTATTTAATAGCAGATTAAATAATGCGAGAATAAGTCGAATTATACGCTTTTAAAAAAGTGGTGTGAATCAAACAATCAGAATTTTTAAAAAAGTAGCCCACTGGAACGCGAAAATAAGTTGTATCCAAGTTGTATCCATATATCCATTGATTAGTGTCAGTATAGCATACACAAAATTGAACATACTAATGTATTTTGATACATCACCTCATATTTTTGCTTCCATTTTGGAATAAAAGATTTTGAGCTTATTCTATAAATGATAATTTTCAAACTATATTTTGAGATTTTCACAAAAGTTACTCTATACATTTAGCTGACACATTATGCAAATTATATTTTGTTTACATTCGGGCATGCGCAGTGAATCATTATTTAGTAAAACTGCTCATTTTTCATGCAATTTTTATTATTTTTTCATTCTGATTGCAGGATATTGTGTACAATGTTATTTGTCATATTTTTGAAAAAACTTTTTTTAATATTAAGAACTCTAGAAATTATAAGCAAAGAACTTGGCAAAATTTGGTACTCTTTTTTTAAAAAATTTAATTTCTCTACGAATATCCCTACTATTCTCATAAAAATGAACACAATTTATTAAAATAAGGCACTTAATCATAACCTACAATTTGAACGTTTTTGCTATATTAGTTTTTACAGGGTTGTCCCAAAGATATTCGTTGTTTTTCAATTTGTTGACAGTCCCCTATGGGGTTTCGGCAGATCTTTACGGAAATACATGATCTGTACAATTCTGTTTACACACCTGTAGTTTCAAGATAGTTTCTCATGGATTTTTCTAGATATTTAAGAAAACATCAAAAATCGCAAGTGGCCGGTCACCTTTGGCCATATAGTGTATACTAAACACTGACCCTCTTCTTTAAAAGCTGACGACGCTGGCTGTGCGCCACACATGCCTAACTACATTGCGGTAATTTATACACTTATAAACATTTTATACACTTATTGTACCTATACACTGTCACCTTTCCGTGTTGCTTTTTTCTTTAATATAGGTCGCAATATGGAATGGAAAGATTTAAATATTTATTTACTGTAATTTTCCATGTATAAGCCGCGGCTTAGTTGTCTTTTTTTGACCGGAAATTTTATTTTCACACCATAACGGTTCCATTAAATTACGGTTTAAATATTCAAATTGCTTATTGGCAACACTGTTTTGAGAAAGAAACATTCACTTTATTTAAAGACAGGTAAAATGATACCACAATAAAGCCAACTACATTATTTTACAAAACTGGTGGGAATCAAGTAATCTGAATAAAAGACACAGTCAGTGAATATCACGGGAGCGAGAATTAAGGGATTAAAAATGAAGTCAAATAAATGCTAAGCAGAAGTAAGTCACATTTTATTTTAAACAAATTCTGGTAGCAAATCGAGTTGACTGAGCTGCAACCAGAAATTACGGCAAATACCTTATCCATCGACCGATTTTTAAGAAAATCTGTACAGTTGTTTGTGACAGCAATTTATAACATTGTCACGAAATGGAAGGCATTGGGAAGAACTGTTTGGATTCATCACACACATACATCATAACATCATTACTTTCTTTACACTATGCACTTAGAAGTCAGATCGGAAGCTAAAAAAATACCCAAAACATAGTAATATTCAAGCATTCTGTTCACATAATACAGCCAGTGTTGCCAGATTGGGAACTTTTTTAATTCAGATTATTTGACTGTCACCACTTTTTTTTAAAATAATGTAATTCTCCTTATTGACTGTCACTACTTTTTTAAAATAGTATAATTCTCCTTATTATTCAGAATTTTTAATCTATTCCTAAATAGGCCGAATATTTCTATTTCAAAAAAGCGGTGACAATCAACAAACTGGGGACGAAAAAGTCCCCAATCTGGCAACACTGAATACAGCACGTATATTAGTCACACAATACCAGTGGTGGAAAATTGGCGCAGAGGCGGAGCCTATTGACACCACTAAATTTTTATGGTATTATTCAGTTTATTAAAAACTCAGAAATTTGATCATTAGATAAGAGGCAAAATACTACTATAATTTAGTGGTGTCAATGGGCTCCACCTCTGCGCCAATTTTCCACCACTGTAATACAGCACCGTTGGTCTCAAAGGGATTTAAATATTCCTCGTGGAAAGGGATAGAAGAAATACAGATTATAGAATATGTAATAAACATTTTGTGGATAAATATTAAGTTTTTATATAAATGTAATCAATATTGGAAGATATCTATTTAAGTCTAATGAAAATGAGAAATTTTTCAACAATGAATTAAAATATAGTTTCAAGAGATGTAGAAATAAATTCTTTCCTTCAGTGGGGTCTTTTATAATTGCTTATATGGTGATTTATAATTGAAATACAATATTTCATAAAAATAGATCTATAGCGTCCTTCAGCGAAAAATAAAACAAATCTTTGAAATTTGATGTTAAATTTATGGAGGTTGATCAATAAACGTTTACATGGGGCCTTTTAAGATACTTCGATAAATGATAAATCATGTTTTAAATTCTGTAAAATTTAGTTTAACATATTTAATGGCGTTTTAATTCAGTCCCTCCTAGGGGTCGTACGCTTCAGGAAATTTTTCAGGTCAAATATCCGTATTTTTTTTATAGAAAAATAAATCTAGGTTAAGCGCGCTAAAATTCGCCTTATTTAAAAACAGATTTTCTATAAGAAAATACTGGTACCGAAAAATTTCCTGGTCGTGAAATTTCAGGACAATAGTGTGACCCTTGTTCTTCCCTAAAAAGTAAATTACGAATTGTCTAATTTTATCAGACGTATAAAGAAACTAATAACAGGTCTTAATTTAATACGAATATATAGAGAGAATCAATTTTCCTCTTTCTAAAAAGCAAGAAAAGAATAAGATTTTAAAACTCCTTTAATTTAGGTGTATAATTATTGCCTACTCTTCATGATACTTGATTTTATGATAAAGCAGATATTTCTTTCTACTGAATCTTTTCGAAAGATTGCGGATAAAATGTTCCGCAAGGACACTAAAAGTAAAATGGTTTATTGTGTAAAAATGATCACCTCCTAAATTAGAAACCAAATCTTAAAAGTTGAATATATTTTTGGCAAATAAATTTCATTATAAAAGACGTGATCTACAAAATGTCATTGTCGCCATTTCTGCTTAACTTACAGTTTAAAAAATATTTCTTACTTAAAATTTAACTGTTAATAAAACTAATGTTATTATTTTGTGTAAAATCATCGATTGTATTTTTTTTTTACTTCAAGAAATCGTAAAATTCCATGAAATATTAATACAACACGACGCATATAAATAAAAACATAAATAAATATACTTCATAAATCAAAATCTAATCATGTAATCTCAAACCTTACACTCTTCCTTCAATCTCTATTAGGTTTGAAAGTAACTGATGAAAACGTCAAATTTTCTTTGAAAGATGCAAAATTAATTTCCAAAATCTCTGAAAGAGGAATAAACAGTCTTGTTAATGTGTTACCATTTTTTTATAGTGTTTATTGACATAATATGTAGGAAATTTCAAAAAGCATTCTCGTAAAGAGAAAATCACATGAAGCTGAAAAGAATGAAGTAAAATGATGAATGAAGACAAAATACATCAAAAGATTTTGGCTCCTCTGCCTTCAGGGGAGACAGGGGAAAAGTACAAATGTGATTTAATGCAAGGTTTTCGGCAAATGTGAATTTGTTCTAACATATTTGTTTTCTCCTCAAACATACAACTAATTGCACATTTTAGTCAGAAATCGTATAATTAATTTCTGCAATAAAAAATAGGTACTTTTTATGGTTTTTATAAATATTAAGCTATCCTTAAGGGGTTAAGGGAAAAAATCAGTTGCTTTGATAGAATACAATGGACATAAATAATAAAATAATTGCGTATATTTTCTACTTTTTTATGTCCTAAAAAATATACTTCCTAAAATATATACTTCCTATACCGGAAAAAATAAATTACTAAATATGAAAGTAAAACAAATTTGATAGATAAGTTGCTCTCTCCGTATCATCTCCACTTATTCAAGTAATCTAACTGCGGCTTCGGTATAGTTAGAGAAAAGTCGAAACAGAATTCCTGATCCGCTGTTCCCAGTGGCGTACAATACAGTGCTCAGCAAAATCCTAGACACTGGCTATTTTTAACCTTCAAATAAAAAATACGAACACTTGGGTTATACAAATGGCTGTATTTATTTTTTAATATATTTTAAATGTTTTAGGACAAAAATAACGGTTTTAATGCAGGATATTATTTAATTTAACTGAAAAAAGTGAAATTTGCATATTGCAAAAGTTTAGACACTTTTGTGATTTTTTGGCAACTGTTCACGGAAAAACGCAAATTTCAAACTTATGACGTCACATGAATGAAGTATTTAAGTGCACCTCGCGATAATATCGGTTAGTGAAGATGCCGCAAGCTAGAAATTTTCAGTCAGATGAAGTAATTACAGCATGGAAGCTGAAATCGAAAGGGAAGACTGTTGCAGAAATTTCAGCTACTTTGAATCGTCCAATGAAGTCTGTCTATTAAGTACTGTCTAAGGGTGACTCTTTCAAAGCAAAACATTAATCTGGAAGGCCTCGTGGGGCCAGAAAACGAGATTATAGAAGGAACCATAAACTGGCATCTAGACAAATGATGGCTGTTAATCGCATTAAAAGTGAGTCAGAGCTTTCTGTGTCAACGGATACTTTCGTAGATGAATTGAAGAAAGATGGGCACTAGTTTACATGAAAATGATAAAACAAACAGCCTTGAAATCTCACAACAAATTGACCACTTTCCATCGCGGAGTAATTCTGTTTATAAAACTGACGAAATAATGGACTGAAGTCAGAATTTATAAACGAATTTATTAGAAAGTACGAACTTGCTTATTTTCACGTACATTATAAAAGGAAAATTTTAATTAATTCTTCTTGGTGCCGTCTGTCAGTTTTGGAATTAAAATTAGGTGTGCTTTTTAAGGACACCGCCCTCGAAAGAGTTAATGATTTGGGCCTCACTTTGTTTTAATTCTCAAGTATCTCTGGAATTTCTCAATGGTCGCCAAGCAGCGTAAGACTACATACATACATTGGAAAGCCATTTGGTGAACTTTTAGCTCTTCCAAAGTATATATTTGAGCAAGATAATGCGTCTATTCATGTTGCATACAAATCAAAAAATTAGTTTAACTCTCAAAATATTACTGTTCTCGACTGGCCCGCGTGTAGCCCTGATCTGAACCCAATCGAAAAGTTTTGTGGCATCATATCTCATACGTTTTATGCATTTTTTTAACAATGCTCCTCAATAATGAACTTCGATCTGCTGTTGAACCTGTTTGGTACGAAATGGACCCCCAAGTGATGCAGGATTTAGTTTTTTCGATGGGAACTCACATTGTTGTATTAATAGTAGACAATGTAGGTGCAGTTCGATTTTAATTTATGGATATTTTTCTGTTAACAGACAAATTGTCTATACTTTTGCAACAATGTTAAATTTGTTTTTTTTTTCATTATATATTATGTAATGTGTATAAATTAAAATTTATTGTTTGTGTATGAAAGATAAGTCCCCACTAATATATGACAGTTCCAACAATTCGTTACATACTTTTTACTACAGAAGCACAATTGATCATTCTCTAAACTTTTGCTGAGCACTGTATGACGAGATGTATTTTATGACTAATAAAGCAGTGAACTGTATTTATATACTCGATTCGCAATTCTGGGTCCCGACAATTGTTGTTAATTTTATGCATTTTAAACAAAGACATTAAATAATAAGCCTTATCAGTTGAATGGAAGAAATTTCGCAAGTTGACAATAACGCCCTCTACCGTCTGGTATACTTTTTGCATACAGTAAAATGAAAAGTTCACACCAGAAAAATGAAAAAGAAAAATTATGATATATTAATCCAAAATTAAATTTGAAATAAGTAGATGAATCGTTGAACGAGGTTCATAGACAAACTTTGAGTATAAGTCAGTGTGATGGAGTAATCTAAGATTAAGAGGCTTCTTCAGTCAAATGGAAAGGCCCGTTTGCTAATGCTAATCCTATGGAAGAAATTTATAAAGATATCTCGGTTACATTTTAATATTTTTAAATATTTTTTTTTTTTGTATTGGATAGCTGAGATAGGTCTGCACAAAGGCCGTTTTTTACTTTTTCGATTTTGTTTATAGATATTTTTAATGAGGACACTTTCATTTTCGGAACCGGTTTCGAAAATGAAAGCATTCCCATTAACAAAATCTGCAATCGAAATCGAAAAAATAAAAAAAACGCCTGCATACAGACCGATCTCAGCTATCCAATGCAAACAAAAATCATTTAAAAATATTGAAATGCAACCGAAATATCTTTATAAATTTCTTCCATAGGATTAGCATTAGCGAACGGGCATTTTCCCTTGACTGAAGTAGCCTCTTAACTTGTAGCCATTGCGTTTCCCTCCGCGATGCTCCATTGATAACTCGTGCTGGGAGAATTGAGTGGAGCTCATTCATCCTAACAAAAAAATTTACATAATGTACGTCTGTGGGTCATTTCTATTTTGCACACCGGCTTCAAGGAGGCGCTAGTGTGCGCTAACAAAATTAACACGTACTGAACACGCTCAAAGTATAATCGCTCTGATTTTAAATAACGAAAACTCAAATTTTAGTTATTTTTAACCCTTTAACCGCTGACGTTGCGTTCACGCAACAGTCAAAATAATTGCGCATGCAATGAATTAATTACATTTGCACCACTATTTTAGAATTTTAAAAAATGTCTTATTTATTGGCAGGAATTTTGCTATTTTAGTAAAGCGAAATTTACCTTACTGAATTTGTGGTGGGAAACTTCTTTCAACAAGAAATTTGAAAATTTCTATCGTAATAGTTTTGGCGGTTAATGGGTTAAAGACAAAGTATACTTTTTCACAATGGAAATGATACAGAGACTTAAAAAAAATGTTGTCGTGCAATCAAACACAACTAACTGTCATAGTTGCACTTGAGCGTAGGTAGTCCCAACATTTCTCAATCTTTAGATGTCTAACGTAGTGAATATGTCAACTTTTTTTGGCGAGGTGAGGGGGGGGGGGGTTCTGACATTAACCCTCTCTCTTCGTAATTAATTCTTCGAGATGAGCGTCTTGTACAGAATTTTTAATCTTTTATCACCGGTCCTTTAAAGCAGAAATTTTTGACTATCGTAATTGGGGAAAATGTCCTGATTAAATCAGACAAAGTTTTCGCTAAAAAGTAACTGGTGGTAATAACCAAATAGTATTAATTAAGCGGAAAAATGCATGCCCGAGCATATCTTGGGTTGCCCAGCGAGAGGGTTAAAAGAATTTAATGTTGAAAATTATATAGGTAAAAACATACATAGGTATCTAAGCCTAATTAATAAAAAAAATGTTCCCAGATTATTGCTCACAAGACATAAAAAAAATTGCAACAGCACAAAAAATTGGACACTATTTTTTTTTTTAAATCGGTTTTTCATTTTTTGTTTTTACATGTTTTTCCTTCTCTTCCGATAAATCTCCTTCCAGAAACAGGATTAGACGGTGTGTAAGGGGAAGCGTATAAGCGTCAGTGGATATTCTTTCCGCGATTCAATAATAAATAATAATTGGTATAAAAATGAAACAGAATGCTACAATACTTTAATCATATGTTTTTATTATTTTATGAAGAGAAAAACATACAACAGTCGAGAAGACTTCTAATGATAGCGTTTAATACGATTTCTTGTTTATTACGATTTGTCTTAACTCTTCTTGACGTTCGTGTTTTTAAACTATGGTAAAGAAACCGGAATAATGATGTAGGCTCATTTTACTAATCCGTAAAAGCGAAGCTAGCACGGAAACGAAAATGTATTACATAGGTTCCGAGAAAAGTGCTATCACAGCATAAAAGCTTTTAAATTTTGCCCCATTATCAGAAATTCGTTTTTATGCTTTTCGTTCTTTCATCAGTGCTTTTCACACTTTCCTAAGGAAATTCAGTTTATTACAGTAGTAAAGCGAAATGTTCGAACAAAGTTTTCCCTAGAAATTTATAGAAGACATACTCGCCCAATTGGGATCGCTGTTGCATAGTTGACAATTTTTAAATACAAGTATATTATTTAAAAAAATGTTAGCTTTCTTTAATTGCAGAAATTGTGCGACTCTATAAAGCAAGTATTTCTGCATAGAAATATTGGTATTAAAAAAATTGGGAGGTAGGCAAATGCTGTTATATTGGGTTACGGGTTAGTGTAGGTAAGTGTACAACACACAGAAGGGAACATGCAATTACGCTGGAATCTGGCGTAAAATTGACAAAGACGTGCTAGCTTGTGGACGGGGTTTAGAATGCAATTACCCCGGTTTTTAGTATGACGTGATATACGACAGAATATCTACTATCTGCGCATCTCTTGCACATATTTTCTGAATATTTACCAATACCTTTATTGATATCTGAATCTTTATAAGATGAATTTTGTTACCATATCTATTTCAAACTATTTTTGTTACAGTTTGTTTTGATAAAATTATGCCCATTAAAAAACAATCACAATATCGTTTTAATTTCGGGAGAAAAAGTTCTAACAGGGATCGTACGCACCATGGGATTCACAGGATTTTAATTTCTTGAGTACCAGGAATTTTGTGTAGTAGTGGTCGCTATACCTGAAGGTGGAGTATTTCATTAAATAAGACAAATATTACATAAAAAAGGTTATAGTAAAAGGTATGCAGCGGACCGTTACGCCAAGATAGCTCTAAGTAGCAGCGTCAAATAGATATAAGTAAGCGTACAAACTTAATACTGGAATCGGGAGTAAATTAACACAGTTGCGCCATCTTGTGGACGGGGTGATAATCCACATACGCGAGCTTTTAATGGGACGTCATATATGACAGGATATCTGCCATCTGCGCATATTTTCTAAATCTTTAGTCACTCATGGAAATGAATTTTGTTTACCACATTTATTGCAAAAAAAGGCGTAGCGAGAGGGATTTCCAGATGCACTTGATAGGAATTTTACAATTTTAGTGGTGTGAAGTAAGAAAACATTTAGGCATCTTCCTGTAGTTTAACCCCAACCGCTACGTGGCGTGCGACCTTGATTGATGTGACCTCGCCTTTAATCTTGCGGTTACCTCTCCCATTTAAGATAGGACGCTTATTCATATCACTTTGAGCCGCGTCCAATAAAATTTCATCCCCACTTGGCGAGATAAGGTTCTTGTGGCAACCTCAACAGTGAACGAACGTTTTTCCGAGGATCGCAGTCAGTCTGCGCTCATCTCTCGTCTGCGCATGTCTGTAGCTATGGCTGCTAGTGCTTCATAAAATTATTTAATATCTTAATATTATTTTAAATTAACTTTATTTTTTTTTGTTTTTATTGAACCTGTTATTTTTTTTTACTTTCCACGATGGCATTATTTCTGATGTGTTATTTGTTATTTCTTAACGTAATTAACTAACTTCATGACACCCATGAAACCGCGTGCCAAAGTCCTTACAAGACTCCGAAGCGTACGAATCCTGACTAATGCTACAAAAAGATTATTGCCCTTTGACCCGAAAATAAAATGACACTGTGACTATTTTTAAATACACATTTTTATATCAAAACAAACTGCAATAAAAATATTTTGCAATAAATCTGGTAAACAAGATTCATCTTCCGTCAGTCAGTACCGATTTGAAATTCACGATGGAATTTTGAACACGCATTCTCTAAATAGCTTTGTCTGTTTCAAAAAATCTAATGTGGCGATTTTAGACAATTATTGAAACTATTGTCTAGAATCGCATAATATTTAACAAATAAATGAACAATACTTGCTCGTTTAATAATACAACATTTAATGCATGAATTTTAATTAAACTGATTCCGAATACAATTTAAATGAGTTGGAAATTAAGTGAATGAAATATTTGTAAGTTAAATAGCATGAGTGCAATGCGATCAATAGAGTACTGAAAACTTATCGCCTGCGCTCGACAAACGAAAAAAAATGACTTAAATTTGAATACTTTATTTTTATATAATTAAATTCTATACATATTCTAATCATTCATAAACATTGTATTCTCATTGAGAATACAGCCGTGTACATGAATTTTTATAATTTTTGCGCATCAGGAATTCAATAAAAAACAAAGTCAGACTACAAAATTCTACATATCTTCACATATATTAACAAATTTTACGCGCTATTATTCATTACATTAAACAACATAATTAAAATCGAGCGTATTTAAATCAGTGACATTTGAAAGTATATATTAAATATGTTTAATATCTTTTTATAAATTAAATAAAAACATTTTACCAACTTGTTTTATTCCTTTGAAAACGAAATAGATGAATTCTATCAGAAAAAAGCGAGTTTTCTTACATTTCGAAAACTACAGTTATTAGATGGCTACAGTTATTAGATATGTTATTTTCTAAATTTACACTATAGCAAAAGGATAAGAACGCAGTGAACGTCTCCGCGGCTCCTGATTGTTGGACATTTTCGCATATCATTTAACAAAGCATTTTTTAAAAAAACTTTGAGCACATTCTTTAGTTTGAAACTTTTTGGCTATGTTGAGAAGAAAAACGATTTCTGACTTCGAAAGAGGCGCAATTCTAGCCTATTACAACATCCAAATATCGCTACACTAGAAGGGAGGGAAATTTTACTCAAGATTAATAAAAATATTTAATACCAGAATTTTTATTAAAAATAATTTAACTTATTTATTAAACTTATTTTATTTTTTGGTTCGAATCGACATGTATGCTTTTGGCTCGGGTCAAAATGGCCCCTCATCGGCTGTCTAGTGTTAAACGAATTATTGCTGATTAGACGATCAAAGGATGCCACTTTTAATTTCTTATATAATCTATATATAATACTGCAAAAGCTACAGTAAAGCCGATAACTCTTTGAAACGATCCAAAAATTATAGACTTCGCATTATCGTAAAAATGATAGCAAAGAAAATTGGAAGCCAGATATAGACGTCATCATCGATATGGACTATAAGAAAAACTATAAGGTAAGAAATCATTAAACATATTAAACCAAGTTGGTGTTTGCGTTCCGAAACTAGAGTAAATTTCACCCTGGGCAAGGTAATAACTTGGATCCCTTCTCCCCCACGAATATTTTTTGAAGAACATCTGGGTAAATAATGACTAATAATTGAAAAGTGAAACAATATTCACATACAATACATTATCTGTGTTCAACTTGTATTCTGTAACAGCACAATGCATAAATTACGTTTAATATATTTTTTAATATCGTAGCATAAATAGGAAAACAATATAAAAATCACAGAAAAATCATCATAGTTATCAATTTTATTAAGTTTTGATAAGTTCCTTTCAGGACAATATTAGAATGTTTCATTTAGTTTTCGTTCTAAATACAATCGTAAAAAGAATTATAGAAACAACAATAAAATGTAAATAAAAAAAAAAAAAAAACAATTTTATAAAAAAATTATTCACCAAAGGGAAAATAAATTGCATAACTAACAACAATAAGTAAAACTATTTACATTACACATTTTACTTTTTACCCATAACTTTGGTGGATAAAAGTGGTAACACTGCTTTTCCTTATTTTGCAATGAAAACTTTTAAACATTCCGGTGTGAATTCAACATTATAGGAACACTTGCCCCTGAAAGGGTTAAAGCCTCTCCTCAGCCGAAGCAAATATGTAAACAGCGAGAAGTTTAACCTCACCGTCCACCAGAAGACGCTATTTTGAATTCCCTAAATTTCTCCCATTTATCTAACGAGACTTATTTATTCAGCGGCTTTAGGTTGAACTACAGTGGCTAGAATAGATAATGTGCCGTTCATTGGTTACCATAACGCTTTTTTTTGGTCGTGAAAGGAGGACGCCGCAAGGTGGCGCGCGTGTTAACACCGACTGGGCATTTTGAAAGCTTTTAGCGCCGTGACAGTGAAGCATATTGTAAACAAACGCGAGTTTTTCCCATAAAGTTTTAATTATATATGTTTAAGAAACAAAATATGAGAGAAAAAACTAACAAAAAATATCAGAAAAGGTATTTTTTTGCGCCTGATTGTCGGAATTTGTTTTTTAATCAAGTGTATAAAGCAAAATGTATCTGTTTTCAATTAGTTGATCTCCAATTTTGTTCTAAAGGAAAAAAAATGCATTTTTAGAATATTGTTTGATTAAGTTTTCACGATAAGTGCAATATGTTTTAGTTTCTAATTTATATTATGCTTAAAAATATTTATTGTCAGCAGTAAGTTGACTATTTTGAAAATATCGGATATTTTTTATATTTTCGAAAATATCATGATATTTACGAACCCTGGGCCCGGGGAAAGAGATTAATCCACAGAGCAACGAGATGTCCCTCCGGAAGATTTGATATTTTGTTTTCAGTGGTCAAAAAGTGTAATCCCCCCCCTCCCCCGGATCTACAAAAATCCCTCCCGGAGAAAAGTGTCTCATTTCAACACTGGTTTAAACAGTTTTGGAAGTAGTGAACAGTTGTTGGTATTTGTAAATAAAACTAATGCCAATATACCCTTTGGAATTATTTACTTTTCATACATAATTCATAAAGATTTTTTTTTTTTTATAATTTTCTTAAGAATTTTAATATGTGATTTACAGTGTGAGAAACATTTATTTAACAAATGTTCCTTTGCATTAAAAATAACACTAAATTTTGCTATTGGGAATTTATTTTTATATATTCATTGCATGTTTGTACCAGTGTTGAATTCAGGGGAGACATTCCTCCCCTGAACAATGAGATGCCACACCCCCCGGAAGATTTGAGATTATGTGTTTTCAATGGTCAAAAGGTGCAATCCTCCCCCCCCCCCCCAGAGCCACTGAAATCCCTCCCGGAGAAAAGTGTCTGAATTCAACACTGGTTTGCACAATTTTGGAAGTAGCGAACAGTTGTTGGTTTTTATAAATAAAGCTAAAGCGAATTTAACCTTCGGATATTTTTTTTTGAAATTATTTACTTTTCATACATAATTCATAAAGAAATTTCTTTTTAATAATTTTTCTTAAGAATTTTAATATGTGATTTCAAGTGCAAGAAAGATTTATTTAACAAATGAGGCTTTGTTTTGAAAGTAACACAAAATAAATATTGCCACTGGGAGTTTATTTTTAAATATTCATTGTATGTTTGCGCAGTTTTAGAAGTAGTGAACAGTTGTTGGTATTTGTAAATAAAGCTAAAGCGAATTTAACATTTCAATTTATTTGCTTTTCACACATATAATTTTTATTTAAAAAATATGTCTCTGTTGTAAAAGTTTGTAAATAATATATTTACTAGTAAATCTGCAGATCAAGAGCCTCAACGTCATCTCTGCAACTCGTTGTTTTTATCAAACTTTGCGTAATATTAATCTTTCTACAAAAACAAAATTTAAACTATTTAAATTACACAAACATTTATAAAAGGAAAAAAAAATATTTCGATGGTTTCAGACATTAAAAGCGTTAAATTAAACACGTTGTTATGTAAGGATATTCTGAAATTCTCACGAGCTACTTATTCTAGTAATTTTTATATAATAAAGCAAATTTCTTCAGGGGGGTGCCCCCCCCCTGAACCCCCCGTTGTGTAATTTATTTTGCATTTGTAATTTTCTACTGATTGAGTTAATGATTACCCTATATCTTAGATTTCTTTTTACACTGCGATTTATAAGGATAAGCAATAATTCGGTCAAGCATTTTACGTTATCCTAATATCCATACAGCAGTATTTACTTGCCTGCTAACCACAAATACCTGTATCTAATGGATAAAGAACTTTTCGAAATGTAAACTGAAACATCTAATTTAGAAATCTAATACCTTTATAAATTTTGTTTATAAAAAAAAATAATTTTGATTACCATTCTGCAATATTTATATCTAAGATCTAATCTAAATATCAAAAAATGTACTCGATAGCATTAACTTACTAAAATCACCCTAAAGTAGGGGGGCTTCTAAACCTAACAGTTAATAATTCATCATCGTTAAATAGATAAACATGATTTGGCGCCTTTAAGTATTTTTTGTGATTTTCTTTTAATAGTATCTACATTTAATTTAAAATCGTGATGTTACAAATACCGTTGAAATTTGAAGCAAACCTATGTTCAGGTCAAATTACGAAAGGTTAACTAACATTTCATTTCCCTTAGCCGGACTTTCTGTTTCATTTTTCGTAATAAGGATTATTTTAATAATTTAATTTATTTTACACTCTACAAGCTGTTACACGGACGTTGTTCACGTAGCATTAAAATAGAGATAAATGCATTAAGTAAAACATTTCACTCCCCACCAGACATACCAAGTCTCAAGCTTTTTGCACATCACTATTATCTTAGAGAAAATGTTCTTTTAAATCGCGCAAATGTTTCAATTAAATAAAGTAACATTTTCTGTATTAAAATACTGGTATCCAGAACGCCGGAGGCTTGGCAGCTCTGCTCCTCTTAATAAAAACATATATGATTAACCAACACTTTATCACATTTTATAGGAGACAATACGGAATTTCTTATTTGTATGGCCTTACATATATCTCAGTTATAAAAATGTAAAATTTTGTGCCAATTAATGCACGCAATTGCGAAAATGAAATCGCAAAGAATGAGAAAAGGAAGGCCAAGTAAAATCGTGTAAATCGAGGAATCTTTCTTCGTAGTGCTGGGAAAATACTGCTACAAAAACTATTTTAGGTGGTATTTGGTGTGAAATGTTTATATGTATTCATTCCTGTCCTATATATCCTTTTTTTTTATTTTTTATTTGCTTATTCCATTTTTCTTTTGCACGTGAAAATCTTACAAATTAAAATGAACTCTTTGGGAGAAATTGTTATTCATTTTTTTTTGGCAACAATAAAGTTTATAAAATTTAACAGAATAATGTCAGTTTATTCTGTATGAAAATAACGAACTTTTTCATTTATAATCAAATAGTTGAATAAATAAATGAAAATATTATTCTATATAGTATATAAATACTATTTACATTTCTGCGTTTAAATAAATCTATATGCAAATATCTATACAAAGGCATTCATTAATTCATTCCTTTTGCTTTGATTTGACTTTAAAAAACCATACATACTTTCACATTTATGATATTTTTAGATGAGATGCTGTTGCTACGCAACGGTTAAAAGAAAAAATGAAATATAAGTAAATTCATAAAATAAAATGTTTTATATTATTCGAACACATGTATAAAATTCTATCATAAGTTATACACCTAATTTAAAAGCTCAGACAAATGTTTTGACAAAATTGCAAACTAATAAGAATAATTTAATACTCTTATTTAAAAATTTCAGCATCCAAAATTTACCATTTAAATCCATTATTCATATGAGCGATTTCTTTCAACAAATGAAAATTTGAAAATCGTCTGACTTCCCATAGAAAAGCATTATATCACAAAATAAAATGTTCTGTATATTCCGAACGAATGAACCAAATTTAACCCAAAACTATATAGCTAAATCCGGGGAGCTCATCAACATGCCCAGGGAATTTCAAGCCGATCGGATGCTTTTTGCGGCAGTTATCGCGGAACAGACAGACAGACTAACAGACAGACAGACTAACGGAAACCAAAACTTTTCGTGTCTCCACAGTAAGCCTTCACTGACGTTTCGGCAATTATTGAAATATTTCAGACTTGTTTTCATCTAACTATCAATTTCTAAATTTAAATGTCTTCTTATATACTAGTAAATCTGCAGATCAAGAGCCTCAACGTCATCTCTGCAACTTATTGTTTTTAGCAAATTTTGCTTAATATTAATCTTTCTACAAAAACAAAATTTAAACTTTTAAATTACACAAACATTTATAGAAGGAGAAAAAAATATTTCGATGGTTTCAGACATTAGAAGCGTTAAATTAAACACGTTGTTATGTAATGATATTCTGAAATTCTCACGAGCTACTTATTCTAGTAATTTTTATATAATAAAGCAAATTTCTTCAGGGGGGTGCCCCCCCCCTGAACCCCCCGTTGTGTAATTTATTTTGCATTTGTAATTTTCTATTGATTGAGTTAATGATTATCCTATATCTTAGATTCATTTTTACACTGCGATTTATAAGGATAAGCAACAATTTGGTCAAGCATTTAACGTTATCCTAATATCCATACAGAAGTATTTACTTGCTTGCTAACCACAAACATCTGTATCTAATGGATAAAGAACTTTTGGAAATGTAAACTGAGACATCTAATTTAGAAATCTAATAATAATTTTGATTACCATTCTGCAATATTTATATCTAAGATCTAATCTAAATATCTAAAAATGTACTCGATAGCATTAACTTACTAAAATCACCCTAAAGTAGGGGGAGTTCTAAACCTAACGGTTAATAATTCATCATCGTGTCCACTTTCAATTGACTAAATAGATAAACGTGATATGGCGCCGTTAAGTATTTTTTGTGATAGCCTTTTAATAGTATCCACATTTAATTTAAAATCGTGATGTTACAAACACCGTTGAAATTTGACGCACACCTGTGTTCAGGTCAAATTACGAAAGGTTAACTAACCTTTTATTTCCCTTAGCCGGGCATTTTGTTTCATTTTTCGTAATAGGGATTATTTTAATAATTTATTTTACACTCTACAAGCTGTTACACGGGACGTTGTTCACGTAGCATTAAAATAGAGATAAATGCATTAAATAAAACATTTCACTCACCACCAGACATGGCAAGTCTCAGGCTTTTTGCACAACACTATTACCTTACAGAAAATGTTGTTCTTTTAAATCGCGCAAATGTTTCAATTAAATAAAGTAACATTTTTTGTATTAAAATACTGGTATCCAGAACGCCGGAGGCTTGGCAGCCCTGCTCCTCTTAATAGAAACATATATAGTTAACCAACACTTTTTCACATTTTATAGGAAACAATACGGAATTTCTTATTTGTATGGCCTTACATATACCTCAGTCATAAAAATGTAAAATTTTGTGCCAATTAATATACGCAATTGCGAAAATAAAATCGCAACCAATGAGAAAAGGAAGGCCAAGTAAAATCGTGTAAATCGAGGAATCTTTCTTCGTAGTGTGGGAAAATACCACTACAAAAATTAATTTAGGTGGTATTTGGTGTGAAATGTTTATATGTATTCATTCCTGTCCTATTTATCTTTTTTATTATTTGTAATTTGCTGCATTTTCCCTTTGCACGTGAAAATCTTACAAATTAAAATGAACTCTTTGGGAGAAATTGTTATTCCCCCCTTTTTTTTTTTTTTTTGGCAACAGTAAAGTTTATAAAGTTTAATAGAATAATGTCAGTTTATTCTGTATGAAAATAACGAACTTTTTCCTTTATAATCAAAATAGTTGAATACATAAATAAAGATATTATTCTATATAGTATATAAATACTATTTTCATTTCTGCGTTTAAATCAATCTATATGCAAATATCTATACAAAGGCATTCATTAATTCATTCCTTTTAACTTTGATTTGACTTTAAAAACCATACATACTTTCACATTTATGATATTTTTAGATGAGATATAGTTGCTACGCAACGGTTAAAAGAAAAAAAATGAAATATAAGTAAATTCATAAAATAAAATGTTTTATATTATTCGAACACATGTATAAAATTCCATCATAAGTTATACACCTAATTTAAAAACTCTGACAAATGTTTTGACAAAATTGCAAACTAATAGGAATAATTTACTACTCTTATTTAAAAATTTCAGCATCAAAAATTTACCATTTAAATCCATTTTTTATATGAGCCATTTCTTTCAACAAATGAAAATTTGAAAATCGTCTGACTTGCCATTGAAAAGCATTACAGAGCAAAATAAAATGTTCTATATTTCCCGAACGAATGAACCAAATTTAACCAAAAACCATACAGCTAAGTCCGAGTACCTCATCAACATGCCACATTAATTTCAAGCCGATCGGATGCTTTTTGCGGCAGTTATCGCGGAACAGACGGACAGACAGACAGACAGACAAACGGAAATCAAAACATTTCGTGTCTCCACAGTAAGCCTTCACTGACGTTTCGGCAAATATTAAAATAAGTATCTAAAAAGCATTAATTTATCCGATCTGATTTCGGAAATTTCCAGTCTATACTGGAGTCAGCGCCATCTATTGGAGGATTACTTTCCCAGTCGTTTTTTAGCGTCGAACGGCACACTATATATTCTAGGCACTGTAGTTGAACCATCAAATATAAATAAAATTAATATATATCTATATTATAAAGGACAAACATATCTGTGCGTAACGCATACGCCATTTTGCGAATGGCAACACTTTCAAATTTGAAGAGAATTTTGGTTTTGCAATTTTCTCTACTGCAAAGGGCATAGCCGGATAAGCATTGGAAACATGCCTTTTAATCAAATTTCCTGATTTTTTTCCCAGACGTAGCTACATATCTGACTATATATTTCCCCTATTATCACCCGATAAATATTGATATTTAACGAGATAAAAATGTTTTTTCGATTTTTTAAAAAACGGATTTTCTCAAAAACTGCTACACGAAATTTCATGCCATTAATTGAGGATATGTAGATACCAAAGATGCATAACTGATAATTTTTGCATACTTTTCTGTTTATAAAAACTATGTGAAATAGCGAAATAAAAATTTCAAAAAATAAAAATCATATCTTATGGTTATTCGAAAATTACCATTTTCTTGTAAAAATTTCCCCATATGAGCCCGTATATTTTATATAAATGCCGAAAGTTTGCGTTGGGTACTACATATAAATATTTACAAAAATGTACATTAAAATTATTGAAATTCATTTTAAGGCGTTATTTTGGGCGGTGCTACTCAACTTCCACACCCGATTTTTTTTTGGAATTGCTGTATTTTAAATTTTAATGAACGCATGAGCAACATTATCAACACTGTCAATATCAAAAAGAACATGATGTTGAAAAACATGACTTATATACTTAATGGAATCTAAAATACATCAGTTGACATATTGTCTGCTGACTTTCTTCCAAAAATTCTTCGGATGCTGAAGTTAAGTAGCTCCGCCCCAAATAACGCCTTAAAATGAATTTCAATAATTTTAATATACATTTTTGTAAATATTTATATGTAGTACCCAACGCAAACTTTTGGCATTTATATGGAATATACGGGCACATATGGGAAATTTTTTACAAGAAAATGGTAATTTTCGGAGAACCATAAGATATGATTTTTATTTTTTGAAATTTTTATTTCGCTATTTCACACAGTTTTTATAAACAGAAAATTATGCAAAAATTACCAGTTATGCATCTTTGGTATTTATATATCCTCAGTTAATGGCGTGAAATTCTGCGCGCCAGTTTTTGAGAAAATCCGTTTTTTAAAAAATCGAAAAAACATTTTTATCTCATTAAATATCAATATTTATAAGGTGATAATGGGGGAAGTATATTGTCAGATATGTAGCCACATCTGGGGAAAAAATCAGGAAATTTGATTGAAAGGCATGTTTCCATTGCTTATCCGGCTATGCCCTTTTTAAATTTCTAAACAACGCGCATTTTTAATTTTTACACCGTCGCATAAGGAAAAATATGTTCTTTTAACCCTTTCAAGGGCGGTGGCTAGAGGGTCTAGCCACCAAATTTTAATTCCAAAACTGACTACTGGCACAAAGAATATTTTAATAAAATGTTGCTATTGTAATTTAAGTGCAAAATAGCGTTTAGTTATTTATTAAGAAATTCGTTTGAATATTCTGGTGTCAGTCAATTATTTCATCCTTTTACGAGCAGAATTTCTCTGCCTCTGAAAGGGTTAAATGCGATTTGTTTGAAAGCTGTACCTCAATTTGATTTTAAGATATTAATTTTTTTGTAGTTTTTATTACCTTTTTTGTAATCGTGGTAACTGATGTACTCCATTTCTGTTGAAAGTAAAGGGTGGGAGGGGAGTGAAAGGGAAATAGTAGATTGCTGTATCTTTCTGTTGCCATTTTCTCATAAAAACTGAAAAAAAAAATAAAATACGTGCTATGTCAAGACTATCATGGTGAGTTTTGGCTTTATTTCGTTTTTATTTATCAATTAAATGATTTTTAATTTATTGCAATAACTTTACAAACGATACAACACTTTCTCTTTACAAAAATATATTAAAGAAACAGCCAGTAGTATACCATTCGAATCCCAAAGTATGGATGAAAAATGATCCTTTTACAAAATTTCTTCATGACTTTGATAGATCAATCGGCGCTGAAAAGAAGGAAATCATTCTGTTTATTGACAACTGTTCAGCTCATTCACCAGATTTGTCGTCTTTGAAAAACATAAGTCACTTTTTTCCTATTTTTTTTTTCATATTTCATCTATCGTACAATCTCTTGATGCCAGGATAATCAACTTTTTTAAGACCTTATGCAGGCTATTCATTTTGTACTTGCTGTATGGCATGAAGTAACCTCATCAGCAATCCACACGTTTTTCATGAAATGGATTTTTATGCGAAAATTGATGATGAATGATCAACAGAAGGGAAACAAAGTAATGAAGATGCTGACGATAATGCATATCAAGAGAGGTTATGTGTAGTAGAGGATGTATCGTGTCTGAAATTTTGCGATTGTATTTCCATTGATGAGGTTGTTTTTAACAGTGTGCGGTTATTACAGTAAATCAAGACATGTTTAGATGCTTAGTATTTTGGTATCATTCTTTATGATGAGTCATCTTTGCCTTATTTAACAGTAGAATTTTGCAATTAAATAAGATGCACAATATTATTTAGTGGAAATCATATAGTACTGCTGTTCCTATTTTTCGTTACCACTATTTCGGAATAATACAATGCGTTTTATTTAATCGCAGAATACTTCATCAGCACCAACTCAATAAAGTAAATGATCTCTGTTAATTACAATGAAAATAATGTTTCACAACTATAGATTAGTTCAAACGAAGTGTCTCGAGAACTGACATTTAAATATACAGCAGCTTTTTCATGTCATTTTCCCCCTACCATCAAGCAATATTTAAAAATAATATTTCGAAACTGACACCGGAAAGAATATTTTTTATAAGCTGTAGGTTAAAAGTTTTTTTCGCTACAACACAAGATCCACTGTTTCCTGGAAAATAAATCACGTAATCAAACTGTTTTCAATGGCAGCTTGAAAAACAATATGGGAAGATCGGGTAGAGGGGAAATTTGATATTACAGCTGAATTTATATAAATGTTAAGCAAACAATTTCATAATCGGACACATAGTAATAATAATTAGAAAAGATGCCATTGTACGAGTTTCGTATGGATCCTTTCTGTACAATAGTCCTCACCACAAAGATTTACTTAAATAAAACATTTTGGCTATATCAAAAAATATACCGTGCAAAGTTTTAGTGCAGAAGCCAACTCTTTTTGCACAATTTTTTCATTTGTCGGAACATAAAAAAATAAACGTTAATTTGTCTGTAGTATTAGCAAACATATTTATTAATAAATTATTTAAAGGAAGGTTTTTAAATAGTGCATTTTGCAAGGTGAAATACGTTTCAAATTTATTCGCGAAAACACTGTGCAAAGTTTTATCGTTTTATCTTTTATAGAAAATTAAATATATCTGTTAAAATACAATGATATAAAAAAATGCACTAAATCCTAAAAAACGAAAAGCAAACACATACAATACAACATAAAAATATTTGTAGGATGGGTTTATATGATTTTGTTATGAAAACTCCATTGTACGATTAAGGTGACCGGGTACTCCGCCATGTTAAAATACACCAACTTTATGTACCTTTTTCTCAGAAATGGTGAAATATAGAGGTCTAGAATTTTTAGAGTACCGTAATTTCCGGTGCATAGCCCGCAGATCAAACAATTCAGTTTGGACCCAGAAATTTTATTCAGTATTTGCAGACCAATATTTTCCGCGATCTAAAATGTTACATTTTATTTTAGAAAAATCCTGGTTCGAAACACGATTGTTTGATCCGCGGGCTATACACCGGAAATTACGGTAGTTTGAGTAACATGCTTTACGTGTTTTAACAGACTATTTTCTTTCTAAGTGAATCTGAAAATTAATTAATAATTTTTTATTGAAAGGCATTTTTAAATTAGCATGTTTGGTAACATTTCACAGCGTAAAATAAATAATTCTAAACAAATCATTAAATCCCTGTGTTAAAGTATACAATATAGCATAATAAAAGTATTTAAAAAATTGAGTTCTTAACTTTAATAGATATCGAACAAAAGGAACACAAACATGAAAAATCCAAATTTTGAGAAAAAGTCAATTAAAGATTTAAATGGCCATTAAGCTGTGAAGTACTCTTAGAAAAAATGAATAATTCCAACACTTCTTTTCTTAATATCTAGACATATGTGACACATCGTTGGAAAGATAAATTTTAAACTATTTAATGATATAAAAAAGTAAGAATTGATTCTTTTCCGAAATTTTGCTTACCTTGTCCCCTTAAGTCAATAAGGTAAATGCGTGAATTTTTATTAACCCTTTCCAGTGCGGGTTAATTCTGTTTATAAACTGTTGAAGTAACGGACTGACACCAGAATTTATAAAAGAATTTATTAGAAAATAAGAACTTACTGATTTTCACGTGCCTTATAAAAAGAAAATTTTAATTAAATATTCTTGGTGCCGTTTGTCAGTTTTGGAATTAAAATTAGGCGTCCTTTTTTAAGGACACCACCCTTCAAAGGGTTAAATCGAGTGTCTCGAACGATAAAAATATCTCTAATGACATCTATATTCCAAATAAATATGTAAAAAAGAAAAAAAAAAAAAAAAAAAAAAAAAAAAAAAAAAAAAAACAAGTCTTTAGCGAAGCAAAATTGCTGAAAATATTCTGCTATTAACAGTCTTGCTCTGTGATTAAATTGATCTGGCACTTGTAATTAGCTGAGTGTGCGTGTTTCGAGTGTTTCTGGAATGTAGTCAGGCTTAGTCAGGCGCAATCGAACCTGTGCTGATAGTAACGAACGTACAGTAGCGCTCAAAAGTATTTTGACAACCTTATATTCTCTCTTATTTTATTTAACCTTCCGTCTACCAGACGGGTCCATTGGACCCGACATGTACATTCAAAATATTTATTCAAACCAGAAATTTCTTCAAAACAAACTAAATGTATAAATCAGACAATAATAAGTTAAATAAACAAATTAAATAGTTTTAAGTAAAAATTCTGGTGTAGAATGTTTTTATAAAACTTGAGTAAAATTTCCGGTAGTTCTAGGGTTAATATAAAAATGTAAAAGAAAATATATTCCCTATAATTGAGAACTCTGTGACTGCAGTTATTCAAATGTATCAAGTTTCAACTTATTTGTTTACATTCGGCGCCACAGAAGCAATATGACTCCTCCTTAGCTCAAAAGTATTTTGACAATTAGTTTGCATTTAATTGTTGAAGGTGTCAGTGACGCTATAGCTTCTATTATTGTTTAAATCGACTTATTGTGATTATTTTTAAATGCCGAAATGTAAAAAATATTGAAGTGATTCTAGTAAATCCGCTGTAAATGCACTTAAAAAAGGTAGACTGTAAGCAGAATTAGCTCCTTCTTTTAACGGGTCAGGTCAACTTGTTATTACATGAAATAAAGTTTTTAATAAACAGAAATACATCAAAAGTAAGCCTCAAAGTGGCCATCCGAAAAAAAACAACTTGCAATGTTGACTGAATTGTAAAAATGATATCTACAAGTGATTGTCATAAGTCCGCAACACTTCAGAAATAGCATAGCTTTGCACATGAAAGGGTTATGTCGTTTTACAAATGCACCTCTAGCCTTCCTAATCTCAGTGGTGGAAAATTGGCGCAGAGGCGGAGCCTATTGACACCACTAAATTTTTATGGTATTATTTTGTTTAATAAAAACTCAGAAATTTGATCATTAGATAAGAGGTAAAATACTACTATAATTTAGTGGTGTCAATAGGCTCCACCTCTGCGCCAATTTTCCACCACTGTAATCTTAGTAGATAACAAACGTGTTTTTGCTGGAATTCTGCCATGTAAACCATAGAGGTTTAGGCGTCTTTTGACTGATGAAACGTGTATTTCTGTGCCGTAATTTTCGTTCAATTAATTTTTTATTATTACAGCGCACTTACTACAATCACTTGTAGATATCATTTTTATAATACAGTCAACATTGCAAGTTGTTTTTTTTTCGAATGGCCAGTTTGAGGCTTATTTTCGATGTATTTCTGTTTATTAAAAACTTTATTCCATGTAATAACAAGTTGACGATACCCGTTAAAAGAAGGAGCTAATTCTGCTTGCAGTCTACCATTCTTAAGTGCATTTACAGCGGCTTTTCTAGAATCACTTCAATATTTTTTTTTGCATTTCGGCATTTAAAAATAATCACAATAAGTCAATATAAACACTAATCGAAGTTATAGCGCCACTGACACCTTCGACAATTAAATGCAAACTAATTGTCAAAATACTTTTGAGCTAAGTAGGAGTCATATTTCTTCGGTGGCGCCGAATGTAAACAAACAAGATGAAACTTGATACATTTGAATAACTGCAGTCATAGTGTTCTCAATTATAGGGCATATATTTTCTTTTACATTTTTATATTAAATAAAATAAGAGAAATTATAAGGTTGTCAAAATACTTTTGAGCGCTATTGTATGTTGGCAAGGCTACAAACGCAGCACAAGATGGAATATTTAATGTGAGCCACCGACATGGGGCATACACGAAGTCTAATTAAATCCAGCATCGATAGAAACTATATTAATAAAAGGAAATTCTTCCATAGAGGAACATTCGCCTTGTATACAATAATTCAAATGAAAATCAAATTTCAAAGTAATTGCTTAAGAGGCGCAATGGCCAGCATAGTGAAAAAGATTCCATGCCGGGACTCGAACCCGGGTCATCATATAGCGCACTGACATTCTACCGACTAAACCACATGGAACGATACCCAGCCTGTAAAATTTCTCACTCTTATATGTTGCAATGGCTACAAACGCAGCACAAGATGGAATATTTAATGCGAGCCACCGACATGGGGCATACACGAAGTCTATTTAAATCCAGCATCGACAGAAACTATATTAATACATGGAAATTATTCCAGAGAGAAACATTTAATTTAGAAATAGGCCAGAGAGAAACAATGTTTTTAAAAATATTACTTATGATTATAAAGCTTTCAATCAGTTATATTCAATTGTAATTTTCATTCTGTATTACGGATAAATAAGTGATTTGCAATATTCCTAGTTGCGATTACAAATGGTATGGTGGTTAAAAAAGAAATGTCAGATTGGAGACCTTCAATGAAGCATCGTATCTAAAATTTATGTTAAATGATACATTTGGAGTACAGAAAACTTTTAAGTCATACCGACTTATATCTGTTTAAATTAATACTATGTTATTAAATTAACGTTTAATAGAATATTACATTGAATAAAACAAAGACAATCAATTTTCCTTTAGAATATTTTTAAAAAAGAGAAAGACACTTTTTATTTTAAAGTAAGATTTTGTTATTTAAATTATATTGTTGATGATATAATTATGAAATTTGCCTATTTGGAAAACTCTTATGTTAACTTAATCTGTCCAATTAGACCGATGGCAAATCCCATTAGATCCCGTAGTCAGGAGTCGTGATCACGACAAAATTTCATTTCACTAATTAAGGCTTTCCCTAATGAAACTATGCAGGGTGTTTCATAAAATAAGCGCAAAACTTCAGGAGGTAATAGTACACATTCAAACAAACAACTTTCATCCAATAATGCATGGTCGGAAATAAAACGCAAATGTGCTGACGCATTTGGAAACTTGGTCCAGTGTTGCCAGTGGGATACTTTTTTAAAATTCAGATTTATTGATTGCCACCGTTTATTGAAATAGCGAAATTTGCGTTATTTAATGACAGATTAAATAAGTTGAAAACAAGGCGGATTATTAAATTTAAAAAACGGGTGGCAATCAAAAAAATTGAATTTAAAAAAAGTAACTCACTCGCAACACTGACTTGGTCAAGCAAACGCAAAAGCTTCATTCCTATTGGGAATTGCCGGGAGAAGAATGACACTAATGGCATGTAAATGTGATATGGGAAGAAAAAGAACGCGTATTCAAAATTTCGCTTAGATTAATACATAAAAGCTGCTGATCGGAGCGTGCAACTGTCAATCGGAGTAGGAATGTAACGGAAGATGTTGCCCTTCACTAATAGGGAAAAGCCTGATATGCATTTCATCTACAGAACTGCAAAGGGAAATGGCTCAGAGACTCAACGATTGTACGGAGAGGTGTTTCAAAACTTTGCTTTTGTCGCACTTATTCGTTCTTTGCACGTTTTTGATTCGCATAACAACATATCCAGTTTTGCCACTGGGCTACTATTTTTAAATTCAGATTTCTTAATTAGCACCACTTTTTTGAAATTTTAAAATTCGCCTTATTTAATGACATATTAATTAAGGTTAAGAAAAAGGGAATTTTATCATTTCAAAAAAGTGGTGCCAATTAATAAATCTGAATTTTAAAAAAGTAGCCCACTGGCAACACTGAATCCCTTTGGATCCCACTCGCACCTTTGCGTTTTAATTCCGACCATGCATTATTTGATGAAAATTGTTTGTTTTGATGTGCACTATCACCTCTAAAAGTTTTGCCCATCTTTTATGAAACACCCTGTATATAACACATTTCATCTCTTAATAGGAAATTAAGAAATCTCCTTGGAAATTAAAAAAATTATAACTTCTACAGTGTGAAATGTAACTACTAGGCCCCCAGTATCCCCTGTATAGAAGGAAGCAAAAAGTAATGCTTCGAATAATTATCTTTGATTTATTTTCATCCAATATTAAACTTACTACCCATTCGAATGAATAATTGACTTTCAGAAACATGTGACAACAAAAGTTTTAGTAAAATAATGATTTTTTTCAGTTATGGAAAATAATGTTTTGAAATTGTATAAAGTCCTTAATTATTTAATTAAAACTCAAACCAGAAATAATTCATGATAAACAATTAATTTATTTCAAAAATAGATCTTGAGAAATATATCGTAACAAAACTTCATTGCTTATTGTTCATGGCACAATCCAATTCATTTTGACGTATTGACAAAACCTCGAGTCTTAAGTATCATGGAAACATTTTTAATGCAATATTATTATAAGATTCCTTATTGTTATTGATAACAGGTAACTACCGATTGTATGAGGACAAATTTTAGGTAACTGAAATTTAAATTAGCTATTAATTTTATATATTTTTAATTAGTGAGAGGCAGAATGAATGATTTTACTATTTGAATGGATCATCCGGTCATGCGGAAAAGCATGGCTGCTAGGGCATTATTTATCGTATTAGGGTAAATAACGATATTTTTGTTTTAGATTATATTATTCAGTAACAGATTAATGGAAATTCAATGTTAAATTTGGAACGCATTACCAGTAAGGTATTCTTTTAATTAGCATGGAAACAACTTTATTGGAATATTATTATAATATTCCTTATTATTTTAGATAACAGATAACTAGCGATTGGATGAAGACAAATTTTAGGCATCTGAAATTTAAATTAGCTATTAATTTGATATATTTTTAACTAATGATGGGCGGAATGAATGATTTTAAAATTTGATTGGATCATTCGATCAAGCGGAAAAACATGGCTGTTATGGCATTATTTAATGTATTAGGATAAATAACCATGTTATTGGTTTACAGTTTAATATTCAGTAACAGATTGACGGAAAGTCCCTGTTAAATTTGGAACGCATTACCTGTAAGGTACTTTTTTAAAAAGGGTGATTTGTTTTTTAGAAATACATATTTAAATTATTAAAAAAATGTCCGAAAATTGTTTTCTATATTAATAAAGAAAAAGCCTAAAAAATGTACACCTTTAAAAGTTATTATCTAAAATCATTAATCATAAACAACCGAAGCTACAGACAAAAATATGTACAGGGCTCGCACCGTTCCTAAAATTTTCACACTTTGCTACCAATATTTTAATTAAGAATTCTTCATGGTAGATTCTTTTAACATCTTTAGTAGAATTATACAACAAAGATTATCGTTTTAATTTACTGGTAGCAAAGTGCGAAAATTTTAGGAACGGTGCGAGCCCTGTATATATTTTCAAGTGTCATTCATTAGATTTCTATAAGTACTTCGATTGTCATGAGAGTGGGGGCTAGGGAAATCATAGTCCTTGCCATCTAAAAAATATAGCTCATAAGCAACAAAACACCGCACACTTCCCATTTTCCTCTGAGCCGCCTTACTTCCTTTTATACGTTTCATTTTAAGCACAGGGTAAATAGAGTTTTTCTCATTTAACCCTAGAACTACCGGAAATTTTACTCAAGTTTTATAAAAACATTCTACACCAGAATTTTTACTTAAAACTATTTAATTTGTTTATTTAACTTATTATTGTCTGATTTATACATTTAGTTTGTTTTGAAGAAATTTCTGGTTTGAATAAATATTTTGAATGTACATGTCGGGTCCAATGGACCCGTCTGGTAGACGGAAGGTTAAACATACAAAATTATTATTTTTAAGCTTTGAAAAAAATATAGATAATATCACATTTTCCCAATTATTTATCTGTTCGACTTTTCTGCAGTTAATGTGACTTTTGTTTATTTTAAATCATTTTGCTGCAACAGCGTTTTAAATTAAAAATGACACTGATGATTATATAAAACTGAAAGGATAATTTTGTTTCAGTGAACGAACGATATTTGATTAAAAGTGTTTATAAATTTATTTCATGTTTTTGGGAAGGAATGAAAGATGTGTTTTGAGGAACATAATAAGGCATTCATTATTCTGGGGCGAAATCTGAAATGATTTCATCTGTGTTAGAAGAGTTCAAGTAAATAGATTTACGAATTTGGTTGCTGAAAGTGTTTTATCGTGTGGGAGACAATCTTTGGCCGGTTTAGGCATGGGTTGGCAGTTGGCGTTTTCTTTGAATTTGAATATTCAAAAGGGATATTACTATGTACTCATGAAGTTTTTTTTCTGGCAAGGAAAGGTTCTGCCGCTAATTTTTTTGGCCAATAGTTTATTATTATTATTTAGTAGTTTAGTATTATTAGTAATAGTATATTATTATTATTATTATTATTATTAGCAGTAGTAGTAGTAGTAGCAGCAGCAGTAGTAGTAGTAGTAGTAGTAGTAGTAATAGTAGTAGTAGTAGTAGTAGTATTTTGTCTATATTGCGTTCATAGAAAATGAGAGGAAAACATTTTTTATTTCTGTGATTTTATTTGACTGAAAAAAAAAAGAATATAGCCTCGTATAATTTGAGAGGACACTCGAATACAATTACAATCAATTTGAGAAACGTATTTGTACGTACGAAATTTGCTTGGATGAACGTCATTTCATTAAAAGTATATAAACAATATTGTCGTGTTCTTGTGGGATTAGCTTTCAATATACAGTAAACCCTCGATTTAACAGACTAATTGGGACTAAGATGTGTCCGTTAAATCGCAAAGTACTATTTATAATATTATGTTGTTATAATTATAGTACATATATATATATTATTACATACTTGTAATTACATATATTATTACAGTGCAAATTACATATATATATATACAATACATACAGTGTATATACATGCATTGTATATATACAATATATGTATATACATAAATATATATTGTATATACACATATACTACTGTATATATATATATATATATATATATATAAACACAATACATTACTTTTAATAATACAATATTGGTAATGAAATACAAACGAATTAACACATATGCAACTTTTATGGGAATGAAACACTTTTAGAAGCTGTTTTATCATGGAGGCTTCCAGTAAATAATAGTGATAAATAAATATTTGACATTTGTCAAATATAAAAATTTGAAATACGGGCGTTGAAATTCAGGTTAGGGAGAGGGGAATAATTTTAAATTAACGATTTTGATTTGTTAATTTAAGGATAAAGTGTTTTAAAAGGGATATTAAACGAAACCCTCTGTGCGATCTGCGATCACACTTACCCACTTGTTTTACTTTAACCCTAGAACTACCGGAAATTTTACTCAAGTTTTATAAAAACATTCTACACCAGAATTTTTACTTAAAACTATTTAATTTGTTTATTTAACTTATTATTGTCTGATTTATACATTTAGTTTGTTTTGAAGAAATTTCTGGTTTGAATAAATATTTTGAATGTACATGTCGGGTCCAATGGACCCGTCTGGTAGACGGAAGGTTAAACATACAAAATTATTATTTTTAAGCTTTGAAAAAAATATAGATAATATCACATTTTCCCAATTATTTATCTGTTCGACTTTTCTGCAGTTAATGTGACTTTTGTTTATTTTAAATCATTTTGCTGCAACAGCGTTTTAAATTAAAAATGACACTGATGATTATATAAAACTGAAAGGATAATTTTGTTTCAGTGAACGAACGATATTTGATTAAAAGTGTTTATAAATTTATTTCATGTTTTTGGGAAGGAATGAAAGATGTGTTTTGAGGAACATAATAAGGCATTCATTATTCTGGGGCGAAATCTGAAATGATTTCATCTGTGTTAGAAGAGTTCAAGTAAATAGATTTACGAATTTGGTTGCTGAAAGTGTTTTATCGTGTGGGAGACAATCTTTGGCCGGTTTAGGCATGGGTTGGCAGTTGGCGTTTTCTTTGAATTTGAATATTCAAAAGGGATATTACTATGTACTCATGAAGTTTTTTTTCTGGCAAGGAAAGGTTCTGCCGCTAATTTTTTTGGCCAATAGTTTATTATTATTATTTAGTAGTTTAGTATTATTAGTAATAGTTTATTATTATTATTATTATTATTATTAGCAGTAGTAGTAGTAGTAGCAGCAGCAGTAGTAGTAGTAGTAATAGTAGTAGTAGTAGTAGTAGTATTTTGTCTATATTGCGTTCATAGAAAATGAGAGGAAAACATTTTTTATTTCTGTGATTTTATTTGACTGAAAAAAAAAGAATATAGCCTCGTATAATTTGAGAGGACACTCGAATACAATTACAATCAATTTGAGAAACGTATTTGTACGTACGAAATTTGCTTGGATGAACGTCATTTGATTAAAAGTATATAAACAATATTGTCGTGTTCTTGTGGGATTAGCTTTCAATATACAGTAAACCCTCGATTTAACAGACTAATTGGGACTAAGATGTGTCCGTTAAATCGCAAAGTACTATTTATAATATTATTTTGTTATAATTATAGTACATATATATATATTATTACATACTTGTAATTACATATATTATTACAGTGCAAATTACATATATATATATACAATACATACAGTGTATATACATGCATTGTATATATACAATATATGTATATACATAAATATATATTGTATATACACATATACTACTGTATATATATATATATATATATATATATATATATATAAACACAATACATTACTTTTAATAATACAATATTGGTAATGAAATACAAACGAATTAACACATATGCAACTTTTATGGGAATGAAACACTTTTAGAAGCTGTTTTATCATGGAGGCTTCTAGTAAATAATAGTGATAAATAAATATTTGACATTTGTCAAATATAAAAATTTGAAATACGGGCGTTGAAATTCGGGTTAGGGAGAGGGGAATAATTTTAAATTAACGATTTTGATTTGTTAATTTAAGGATAAAGTGTTTTAAAAGGGATATTAAACGAAACCCTCTGTGCGATCTGCGATCACACTTACCCACTTGTTTTACTTTAACCCTAGAACTACCGGAAATTTTACTCAAGTTTTATAAAAACATTCTACACCAGAATTTTTACTTAAAACTATTTAATTTGTTTATTTAACTTATTATTGTCTGATTTATACATTTAGTTTGTTTTGAAGAAATTTCTGGTTTGAATAAATATTTTGAATGTACATGTCGGGTCCAATGGACCCGTCTGGTAGACGGAAGGTTAAACATACAAAATTATTATTTTTAAGCTTTGAAAAAAATATAGATAATATCACATTTTCCCAATTATTTATCTGTTCGACTTTTCTGCAGTTAATGTGACTTTTGTTTATTTTAAATCATTTTGCTGCAACAGCGTTTTAAATTAAAAATGACACTGATGATTATATAAAACTGAAAGGATAATTTTGTTTCAGTGAACGAACGATATTTGATTAAAAGTGTTTATAAATTTATTTCATGTTTTTGGGAAGGAATGAAAGATGTGTTTTGAGGAACATAATAAGGCATTCATTATTCTGGGGCGAAATCTGAAATGATTTCATCTGTGTTAGAAGAGTTCAAGTAAATAGATTTACGAATTTGGTTGCTGAAAGTGTTTTATCGTGTGGGAGACAATCTTTGGCCGGTTTAGGCATGGGTTGGCAGTTGGCGTTTTCTTTGAATTTGAATATTCAAAAGGGATATTACTATGTACTCATGAAGTTTTTTTTCTGGCAAGGAAAGGTTCTGCCGCTAATTTTTTTGGCCAATAGTTTATTATTATTATTTAGTAGTTTAGTATTATTAGTAATAGTTTATTATTATTATTATTATTATTATTATTATTAGCAGCAGTAGTAGTAGTAGTAGCAGCAGCAGCAGCAGCAGTAGTAGTAGTAGTAGTAGTAATAGTAGTAGTAGTAGTAGTAGTATTTTGTCTATATTGCGTTCATAGAAAATGAGAGGAAAACATTTTTTATTTCTGTGATTTTATTTGACTGAAAAAAAAAAGAATATAGCCTCGTATAATTTGAGAGGACACTCGAATACAATTACAATCAATTTGAGAAACGTATTTGTACGTACGAAATTTGCTTGGATGAACGTCATTTGATTAAAAGTATATAAACAATATTGTCGTGTTCTTGTGGGATTAGCTTTCAATATACAGTAAGCCCTCGATTTAACAGACTAATTGGGACTAAGATGTGTCCGTTAAATCGCAAAGTACTATTTATAATATTATTTTGTTATAATTATAGTACATATATATATATTATTACATACTTGTAATTACATATATTATTACAGTGCAAATTACATATATATATGTACAATACATACAGTGTATATACATGCATTGTATATATACAATATATGTATATACATAAATATATATTGTATATACACATATACTACTGTATATATATATATATATATATATATATATATATATATATATATATATATATATATATAAACACAATACATTACTTTTAATAATACAATATTGGTAATGAAATACAAACGAATTAACACATATGCAACTTTTATGGGAATGAAACACTTTTAGAAGCTGTTTTATCATGGAGGCTTCCAGTAAATAATAGTGATAAATAAATATTTGACATTTGTCAAATATAAAAATTTGAAATACGGGCGTTGAAATTCAGGTTAGGGAGAGGGGAATAATTTTAAATTAACGATTTTGATTTGTTAATTTAAGGATAAAGTGTTTTAAAAGGGATATTAAACGAAACCCTCTGTGCGATCTGCGATCACACTTACCCACTTGTTTTACTTTAACCCTAGAACTACCGGAAATTTTACTCAAGTTTTATAAAAACATTCTACACCAGAATTTTTACTTAAAACTATTTAATTTGTTTATTTAACTTATTATTGTCTGATTTATACATTTAGTTTGTTTTGAAGAAATTTCTGGTTTGAATAAATATTTTGAATGTACATGTGGGGTCCAATGGACCCGTCTGGTAGACGGAAGGTTAATTTTTGTTTAATTTTATTATTTTTTTTTAATTAGTCCGTTGAATCCGAAGTCCGTTGAACCGAGGTCCGTTAAATCGAGGGTTTACTGTAATTTGATAAATAGGCTGCAATTAAATCAAGACTCAAGTCAAGGTAGCAATGAAGTGAAGATCAAATTTCTTTTTTTAACAAATCGTTTTGTTAAAACTGTTTTTTATGCGGGGTATTTTTTATTATCATTTTCAAAATGTTAATTTCTAACCCGTTAATTTTAGACGCATCGTTCCATTTGCAAAAAATGTTTCAATTTTTTTTCTACATCATAAAAATCGATTTACATTAGAAGAATTATTTTTCAAATAGTTAAGAAATTAAACATTTTATACAATAGGTGGACCCTATAAGTTTTATTTAGAAAACAGTTATGTATATTCTAACAAATAAAGGGCGATTTTTTTTTATTCTATGGCCAAAAATTACTGAGCCATATTCATGCTTAGAATTTTATGAATTCTCAACGTTTAAGTCACCATGAATAGAAAAACTTGTTTTTAGTGCCAGAAAACACTGAAAATGTATGATACTAAAAGTACCATAAATAAGTAAGCTTTTGTCTTACAAAAATTAAGTTTTTATCGACAAGCTGATGCTAATTGAGTGAATTCATGTTAACAGCTTCTATATTTACGTCCCCAAAATTACTTCAAACAGTTTGTTTAAAGGCCTTCTGATTTCCACCCGTTGACAGTACATACAGTGATTAGTTATACACGTTACAAAACTAACAGATTCTTGCACCCTGTTATCTGTGCAAGTGTGGAAGGATGCAGCTTGTTGTCTATTTCCCATCTCCAATAGATGACAACTTTTTTTTTTTTATTGAATTTCTATCAGAAATTTTGTGTTGAAAGTAAATTTCTCAATTTAATTATAACTAATTTAATAACCGGATAAAAGTATAAAAATTCCTTTTATCGTAAGAATTTGTGAAGATAATTGATTAAAAACAATTTCAAATATTGGCAACTATAAAAGAGTTTGTCATTAGGTACCCAGGAAAACAATATACACAGAGAATAAAAGCTCCAACGATATCGTGCAGTTATTGCAAATTTATTATAGCGCAAACCATAGGCATAGATATACCAAGATCAAGGAGAGGTACTTAAGCTAAAGGAAAATAAGTCCTGAGCTTCTTTTTGACAAACAAGCGGCACAGAAGTGGAAAGCGAAGTGACAAATTCGGGGTGTGATTTCACACTGCTTGGCGTGACGCAATATCGGTAACATACAAGGCTTTGGTGCCTGCACAAGGGTATACAAAGCTTTGGCCGAGAAAAGATTAGCCAAACTTATGCGGTATATTGCTTGTATATGTACAGTGATGGAAAAAAAGGTAATCCCCCACCCCTACTTACTCTACAACAAACTATTGTAGTAGAAAGTTACTGGTATCAAACTATTGGAAATAACATCTACTTTTAAATGTTGTATATAAATTTTGCTTAGGGTGCCGTCTACATATTAAAACGACCCCAAACATGTTTTTCACGAGGAATACCAAAGTATGACATCATAAATAAATTCTACACCCTCCAGTTATCCGAAATCCAAATTTTCAACAATTTCGTACGATTAGTTTCCGAGAAATTAATTATTTGGAAAATAGCCTATTTTAGAGGCTGCATCCAAATTGAAGTTCGGTACTCGATTGTTGAAATGCTACAGAATGACTTCGTCACTCCTATTAACCCTTGAGGGGCGTTGGGATATGTTATATCCTACCTACGATTAATGAAGATTTGCAGCAGAAAACATTTATTAAATTTTGCTTTTTTAACTTTGGCGGGAAAAAGACATAAAATTGCTTTTTATATTTTTGCAGTAAAATTTTTGGAAGATTCCGGTGTGAATTCGACATTACAGAAGAGTTACATTACATATTTACCTAAAAGAGTTAGCCCTTTCAGGGGCAAGTAATTGTGTTTCTGTAATGTCAATTCCACACCAGAACCTGCGTAAAATTTATTGCAAAATAAGGAAAAGCAATTTTACGACTTTTCCCCTCTAAAGTTAGAAAAGTAAAATTTAATAAAATTTTTCTGGTGCAAATCTTCATTAACCTTAGGTGGGATATAATTTGTCCCACCCCCCCTCAAGGGGTTAATAGCAACTCAATCTATTAATAATAAACGTCTTTTGTGTTATGCATTCATCCATTCTAATCTTACTTCCGCTTGTCCAATCTGGTGTTTTGCCTAATCTAACCTAATCTAAAATCAAATATTATATTTTAATTTTCTTATTTTACTTTTATTTTAAATTTACTGTGTCAGTTTAGTAGATTTTACCACAGTTAAACTTTAATTTTTAACGGTGCAAGTCGCAAGTCGCTTACATACCGCCTGTATATGAAGTTGTTCGGCAACTAGAAAGTCCATCACAAAGTCTTATATTCTTCCGTTGTTCTAAAGTTATACAAACCAAAAATAAAGATTTAAACTTTCCGGTGATAAATCGGAATTTCTGAATAAAAGTCCTGCATGATTTAGGAACACATACAAAAACCAAACGTACAAATTTTCAGTGTATGTAGAACACAATACAAGATGTCTCATATCCACCCGAAGCATAGAAAATAATTAAGTTATTTAATGATATTTCTAGCAGGTTTAGAATTTGTGCAAACAATATCATTGGAATCGTATCCAAACAACGCAAAAGTGCACGTGCTACTGTTGTCTGCATTCCACGCGTGTAACTTATCGAGCAAGCACTTTTTCAAATGTCATGAAATTTCATACTAAACAAGATAAAAGATAAAGAGACAGTCGTAAAATTTCCACTAAATTAATGAAATTAATTAAATTAACGAAAACGCGAGCTCCTATTAGAACCTAAATACCTGAATTTTTAAATGGATAAATAGTAATTTCTTGCAATAAATTCTTTGTTCGTAATTAGATTTATCTTCCTTTCAATTTTTTATGTGGAGTTCCCTGTATGAGTATGTCACAGTATCAGTACTGCAAAACCAGATATTAGAAAATAAAAGAACTCTCTAAAATAATTCATGTATCAATAGTCAACAAGGCATCTTCCTGTAAATTTACATAAGTAACCTAATCCCTATTTATTTTATAAGTTCCGTTTAATTACAATATATTACGTCTAAATAATAAATACCTTTCCAACTCCTTCTTATTTGCATTTATTCATATTGCAATGTTTCTGAAAACGTTTAATTGAAATTAATACACTTTACTAGCCATTTCTTTTTAAATTTTAGCACTATAAATTACATATCTAATTTTCTGACATATTTAAAATTTTATTTCAAAAAACGGTAATTTTAAGAACGGTGTCACTAGAATTCCATTCCGTTTAATGACTCGGAAATATCTATTAGAAAGAAAAATTCCTAAAATAAAACACATTCTATTTGATATTCTTCCGGTTTAATGTTCCGCATAAATGAATGTATGGATCCATTTCTCTCTTTGAGCGAAAAAATAATAAGGTTTCAGATGAAGTTTTCTCTAAAGCATTATTTTAAATTTTCTTTAAAACATGAAACGTTTCAAAATGATGCATAATCGTTAGATATATCAGAGTTCGTATGGGTCCTTGAATTTCCAAATTAAGAAATTCTTCGATACCAGTATTTTCTTACGGAAAATATCTCCTGAAATAAGGCGAAATTTCGTCCTTTTAAACTAGTTCTTTTTTTTTTTTTTTATGCAAAAATACTGATATTTGGCCTTGAAAATAACAGTACCCGTGCGAACTCTGTATATAAAATAATTAATTCTTATTTTAGAAAATGAAATTAAATTTATTCTGAAACGTTTTAGCAAAAACCTTAAAAACATATAAATTTGGTTAATATGTTAAAATACCATAATTGTAGTAGAAACACAGTAATATCTCTCTTATACCGACATATAGTAATTACTTTACACTAGCACTTTTTTCTGAAAAGTAACATCCTCCTTATAAATTCTTCAATTAAATAAGGCGATTTTTTTAACACTAGAACGACCGGAAGGACCATCCACATGGTTAAATGTTAACTGGAACCAGAAATTCTTTCGTAAAAAAAAAATAAATTTAAACTACGCCAATTTACGTTAAATATATCAGTCAAATAGTTTTAAATGAAAATTCTGGTGACAAATATCTTTATGAAACTTGAGTAAAATTTCTGGGCGTTCTTAGTGTTAAATGACACTCGATATCAATAATTCTCCCTTAAACAGATTCGGTCAAACATTCGGACAGCTTCGATTCTAACTGTAGCATATATTTTTTATCTATACTGTACCTTATAGTAATAAAAGTGTTACTTGAATGAAAACTGTGGTATACTAAAATCAATTTTATTATATTATTATATTTTGGATAAAATTTCATGTCAGAACTTGGAGCACATCTTTAAGTACATTTCATAAAAATTTTCGAAAGCAGTTAACTATCATTTTGTTTACTGATTTGGAAAAATTTCATTTGGAGCAAAAAGGCCAATCGAGCGAAAAAAATCTCACAAAAAACCCCAACATAAAATTTTATATTTTCCTGTTTAGCGTCCCGTGTCATTCAAACCGTAAAATTCAAATTATTTTAGATGAAATTTCCTCTATACGCCCCGTGAGAAACACCCAATGCTTCAGAATAATGTGTATTTGTTGAATGTATGAAATGATTTTCTTAATTTTGAGGATAATGGAAACTGTTTGTGCTGAAACAATTTTTTAGAGACACTTACATTTTGATAGTATATTTAAAAATTTAAAATGTAGTATACATAACGTATGATAATTACTAGATTTTCATTTACCGATGCTGCTCTTTCAATTTTACTTTGATCGAATGTATATTGCTTCTAAATATCGCCCAATTAAAAGGTCCACTCCATTAAATAAAGTAAACCCGTTACTTTTAAATAAATTTCGAAAGAAAAATTTGAAAATTACCTATTCAAAATTATTTCTGCTTTTCAAGAGGTGTTTGTTTATACTTTACTTATAAATAAATTTAGATTGAAAACTGGATTTTATTTTTCAGAGACATTTTTATTACAGTCATTATAAAAGGCATTGCTAATTTTCAAGTCCATTTTTAATATATTTCATGGAATTTTGTACTTGCAACGAAGTGATTGTCTTTATGATTGGGATAAAAATCTCAGCAACGGATGGAAATACTTTCAACGAACTTTTGGTTTCGAAAGGGAAAGGGAGGATAAAATATCACATCTATCAGAAATAGTTTCTTTCTCGCTGACTTGTCTAATAACTCGATTATATATTATCGTCATTTTAAAATTACTTTATCTTTCAAAATGTTCTTAGGTAACTATGGAATACCTTAAAAAGTATTGCAATACCTCTAACTGGTTTTTGCGATCGTTAAAGGAAGTATGCTCTGCTGTTATATCCTTCTAGGATAAAGGTACATTTTATACTACTGTGATACGTATTCATAAAAGTTTTTTTTTTCAAATAAAGTAATAATCATTTGGACATCGAAGTAGGTCTGAGACCGAAGAAAATTGTACACGCGAATAACTGATTTTAAAATGATAGCATACTTTTAACAGTTGCTCTTGTATTTGTACACTGTTGGTATCCATCCACGAATTTCTATGACTATTATATGAATCGCATTTAATTGAATTTATGTATCATGAACGACATAAAAGAAAATATCAGATAATCTCCTGGAATGCTAAAGGAAATCATCAGATTAATCCCGGCTGTGTATTAAAAAAGTGACACTTTTCCACTATAATAGCAGGGTTCGTACGGGTACCATTATTTTCAAAGTCAAATATCAGAATTTTTTAATAGAAAAATAAATCTAGCTTAAACAGTCGAAATTTCACCTTATTTGAGCAGAGATTTTCCATAAGAAGATACTGGTACCGAAGAATTTCTTAGTCTGGAAATTTAAGCACCCATACGAACTCTGTAATAGGGATCCTTAGCGTTTTATTTAACCCCTTCTCTGTCGGCGTCGCATGTCATACCTTCGGCTTTTTTGTTCAGGTACGGTCGGAAGAAAATTTTCATCCTTGGAAGTGAATTTGTCGCAACTTGCACGTTGGTATATTCTGGGATCTTTTTTTGTATTTCTGCATAGTGCTAAGAAATGACACAATTAGTTCTATTATTTTCGAATTTGCTTTAATATCGGCGTTCGTTAGTTATTGTTCCATGTCAAAATGGCTTATATGGTGGATTCAGAGAGTGATTCTGATCTGAGGGATCTGAGGGAAGTGAATATATTATCTCTCAGTCAGAAGATGAGAGCTCTGACTTATCAAGTGATGAAATTTTTTTCAGATTCTAGTGATTCTGAAGGTGAAGACGAGGATATGAGCTCTGTATCTGTTGTGTGTATAAATTTTATTCAAAAAGCTGTTCAGAAAACCAATGTTGGGAAGATTTTGCCAAATTTGGTGAAATGTTGCCAACTTTGTGTCAATACTTCAAACAGATAGTATAATATAAATATATAATATAATATAAATATAGTTTCAGACTACTTTTTTTTTTATTTTAAACTTAAGTGCATTTCAGGAAAAACTGGGGTTGTCAGTGCCTTTTATTTTCTTCTGACCACTGGTCAAACAAATATTTGTTAAAAACGAAAATATTTTACGTTTTCCAATTCAGGACAGAAGATATATTAATTTTCAGCAATAAAAAGAATGCTTTTTTGGGATTGGAAATTCATTAAAAAAAAAACCGACAGAGGAGGGGTTAAAGAAGCTTGCTTTAATTTGAGCTTTAGAAAGAGATACATTTTAGCAGATGATATAGGAAGATATGAAAACAAACCTAATAATCATTTATTCTTATGTATATACGTGTTTATACATATATAAATATTCTTATGTATATGTTAATATGTTTTGTGTGAGCATCTAGAAGTTTCTGCCCCCTACGAGCTACGCTAGTCAACATTCAAACACGCAGACTATAAAAACAGCTAATTTGATAAGCTTTAGAAAGATGAATTGCGATTACAATACCACTGGCGATCTCACTGTAAATGAGCTTCCATTCTTTTTCTTTTGATTGGGGAAATTTAAGGCCGAATTCCTGCTGTTAACCCATTTACCCGCTGGTGTTGCGTTGATGCAACGGTAAAATTTAGTAAAAATTAAATGAGCATGCTTAAATTAACTATCAAGCTACCACTATTTTTGAATAAAAAATTGCTTTAAATAATAACAGAAACTTTGACCTTTACATAAAGTAAACATTACTGTTCAACATTTGTGGTGACAAATGTTTTTCAGCAAAAGAATTGGAGATTCCTATTTTATAGTTTCAGTGATTAATTCGTTAAGGCATCTAATGGAAGTTTTCGTGTTTGAGTAAATAACGTCAGTTAAACATTTGAAAATCAGATAAAATAAAATGAGCTAAGTAAACACATTCTTTGCATACCGGTATTTTTTAATAATGCTATAAGAAAATTGTTTTAAATGTAACATTTTAAATGTATAGCTTTAAATCTGATGTAATTTTCAACAAAGTTTTCTTTCTCTTCTTAGTAGTATTCAAGTGAAAAGAATTTTGTTGTTGGAAAGGAAATATTGTTATTTGCGATGTCATAGAATTGGTGGCAATAGTTAGAAAGCCCATCCCGAAATATGAAATAAATCACTTGCGTAAATATATTTTAAAATGTAAAACTGTTTGGCAATATTATTATTTGGTTATCTTAAGTATGACGCAATTTTCCCCATTTACTGCTTTTAAACTATATAAATAAAGTTATTATTTGAAATTTTCTTTCTCTTTTTATATTCACGCTTAAAAACTATTTTTATAACATAATTTTTTTATGTTTTTAATACATAATAATTTAATTCTTATTTAATTTTTTTTGGTTTTTAATAATAATGTGTAAACAAATTTTTAATGTACAGGAAATAGTATTCTTTGCGATGTTTCTACAATTGTCAGCATTTTAAAAGAATACTTTTTTCTAAAACACGAAAATTATATCTTGAACTGGCGATAAATTTAGATGAAATATTTAAAAAAAAAAAAAAATAAAAAAAAAAAAATAGTGAAATTAAAAAAATAAATATACTCTGCACACCGGAAGTTTGTAATGTATGATTTTAGAAAAAACATTAAACTCCTTTGTACAGTTTTGCCCTATAAAACTTTTTTAATGGAACGATTTTGACTAAATTTAACATTAAATAACTTCTTAAAGAATTCTATTTAAAAACTGTCTATTTCAGTATATTTATCAAACATTTATCTATAAAGCTACCCATTTTCCCATTTTTATGTGCAATAGTTTTCTTAATAATAAACTAGAGATTTATCTGATCAACAAAAATTCATTTACAGACGTGGTGGTGACAGCGTTAATTACATTTTTTAACAATAGAGAAATTTACTTTCTGTTTGTATATAAAAATAGATAGATGGTTTCGTTATATTAAATAAATTACATAAATATAAAAAAGTGTTTGTGTACATGGAATAATGGATAAGTTGCCGGAATATAGGTTGACATATTTCTTTCTCTCACAAATATTTTCTCATTGGCAAAGCCCCTATTCTGGAAAAGTACCGAAATTTTAATTATTTTTATTGTTTGTTAATTTCCTCAATATATTTAACTTTATAAAATATTTATGTTTTTTAATAATCAATGCGAGATTTGAATTCCTGTCTTCTAAGTTAGACGCGTATATTTTTTGTAATATATGGCAATAGTGTCCTTGTTATCATACGAATTTAATTTTTCTAAATTTAGCGAAAAAGGACTCGAATCCAGAGCCCTTGTCGTATAATGTCTGTGTTCTACCGGTTGGGAAACATGGTCTGCGGTGGGCATATTGGTGTGATAAACTTATCATCTGCCTTATTGAGTTAAAATTATTAGATTTTAATTGATAGCTTTCGTTCAAATACCTTTACGCAAAGTGTATATATTTGCACGAAAGCTAACAACAGCACGCACAGACTAATGTAAATGTAAAGAGGCGTAGTATTATTTAGTCAACAAACAAGAAATGGTTAAAAAAAAGAAACTATTATTCTTCGGCCAACTGATGCTTTTTGCTTAGTTATCGATATCAATTTGCGCAAAGCGGTTTCGTATTTTATGTTTTTTTCTTTTTTTTTTTTCTTTTTTTTTTTTTTTTTTTAATGCTGAAATTTAAAGTGATATTAACGCATTGAGGACGGGGTCACATGAAATGACGTTTTCGGGGATTGATTGAAGAAAATATTACTGGTACAGGAAATTTTGTAAGTATGAGTAAAGAAGGTGTAATCCAGGTATCCTTACTTCGGATTGGTTGTGAGCAGGACATTTGTAAACGTAAATTTCATGCTTGTTTTCGAAAAATGACCAATCCCCAATGAGTTAATGAATGCTGAGGCATATACAATCATCACTAAATGAATAAAATAATAAAAGCAAACACAGACTAATGGTAAATAAAAAGAGGCGTAGTATTATTCGGTCTTCAGACACAAAATGGTTAAAAAAAAACGAGCCTAGTATTCTTCGATCAACTGATTCTTTTGAATAGTTATCGATATCAATTTGTTTCACGTTATATTTTCTTTCTTTGTAAATTGGGTGTAGATAAATTTCTTTCATATAGGTAAGACTTCACGAAAACTGAGGATGCGTACAGTTCTATCAAATGTTTCATACTTCGTTTCATTGAATAGCAGAAGAAAAATTAAAAATCAACGCTTAAATAAGGTGGTTGCTAAGCGTGCTATTTAAATATCAAATGAAAAAATTCTAATTTAAAATAGTGTTTCCATGCAGCACGGAATTGATAAGGAATGTACGCATGTTAAAATCGTCCCTTTTGCTGCCGTTTCAGGGAGAAAATCCTGCTGTATTTTTTTTCTATTTTTTTTTTCGCTTTAAATGATGATTTTGAAGGAACAATTTCATTTGACATAAGATATTTTGAACACCACTAAATTTTTATACCAAAAGTCTTAAATTTTGAAACTAAATTTTCATCGCCACATTGTAATTTTTTACTAAGGAGTAATGAGAAATTGTGATAGACATCGTTGGTTGCACTAAATCAGTTCCCAAGCGAAAAATTAGAAATATTATTAAAATTAAAAATATTAGAAAATCCCTGCTAATTTTGTTGAAAATAATATATCACAACTATACATTGTTTGCAATGACGTGTCGACAGTATGGACAATTGAACACACATTGAGAAAAATTTATTCTTGTCATTTTTGTTAAATTGTATTATACTTAACCCTAGAACTACCGGAAATTTTACTCAAGTTTTATAAAAACATTCTACACCAGAATTTTTACTTAAAACTATTTAATTTGTTTATTTAACTTATTATTGTCTGATTTATACATTTAGTTTGTTTTGAAGAAATTTCTGGTTTGAATAAATATTTTGAATGTACATGTCGGGTCCATTGGACCCTTCTGGTAGACAGAGGGTTAAGGCCGATTAACGCAAAAATAGATCTTGTACCTCAAAGAACATTTGAAAAAAAATTAAGTATACCGGAAAAAATTATCCAATATATTTGTACATAAAAAATATTTTGTCTATCTGCTGTTGAACCGTGTACCCAAGAGTATGTAGCACAGCGTTATAAGTAAGCGAACAAACTTAATGCTAGAATCAGGCGTAAATTAACACAGTTGCGCCACCTTGTGGACGGAGTGATAATTCACATAAGCGGGCTTTTATTAGTGTGGCGCGTATTTTCTATATCTTCAGTCGTTCATATAAATGAATTTTGTTTGCCACTTTTATTGCAAAATAATGGCGTAGAGAGAGGGGCATCCAGACGCACTTGACATTACGAAGTTTTCTTCGCCTTATCACAAAAACTTCAGTTATTAATCAAGTTGAAAAAAAACTTTATAATTTTAGTGGTGTTAGTAAGAAAACAGTTGGGTATATACCTGTAGTTCACACTCCATCCGCTACGTGGCGCATGACCTTGATTGATGTGACCTCGCTTTTAATCTTGCGGATACTTCTCCCATTTAAGATAGGACGCTTACTTAAATCGCTTTGGTATGTAGTCCCAGAAATATGCTGTTTACAATAGCGGCATAAAAAGTAATGGAAGCGAATTTTGAAAACGGGTCAATAAGGACTCTACCTAGCAAAATTCATGGTAGTTCTGGAAAAAGGCTTACAATATGTTTTTGGGGTCGCTGAAATCGAGTTTTTAACTTCCCACCGTAACCCCCAAAATTTTGGTAAAATGCCCCCCCCCCCCGAAAAAAAAAATATTAAAAAAATCAATTTTTTTATTGTTTCAGGGAAAAATTATCTAGAAATTTAGAAAGTAGACGAAATTTGCAACAAATAAGATACATGACATTATGACGTAGGATGAATGGGGAGGGGCATCTGCCTCGGAACATGCGCCGCGGTGCTGCGTGGACTAAGTTGCGCAATTTCACTTAACCACTCACATCGTTTACATCCGCCCTCCTGTCTCTCCTACGAACTTTCCCTATAAGGTTTACTTTAAGTTTTTCGGATTTCTGAATCCGAAATTTTAACTTCCCCCCAAAATTCCCCCCCCGCAACTCCCCGAAAATAGTTCTTTTTAAATTAAATTTTATATTGTTTTAGGGGAAAAGGTGGAAGAAAATCAGAAAGTAGACATAATTTACAATAAATAGGATATATAACATTATGACGTAGGATGAACGGGGAGGGGGAGGGCTGCCTCTGAACATGCACTTCGGCGCTCTTGCACTAAGTTACGCATCTCCAGGCAATAGGGGATTTTACCTGGCAAAATTAATACTAGTTCTGGATTTGGACTCACTTTATGTTTTTTGGATCGCTGAATCCGAATTTGTAACTTCCCACCAAAATTTCACCCGGCAACCCCCCAAAAAATTTGGTTTTTCAGAACATTGCACGGGAATGTTCGGAGGCAGCCCCCTCTCTCACCATTTATCCTACGTGATAATGTGATGCATCCTATTTCTTGCAAATTTTGTCTACTTTCTGAATTTCTACATAATTTTCCCCTAATACAATTAAAAATTTTATTTAAAAACAACTATTTTGGGGAGTTGCGGTGGGGGAATTTTGGGGGGGAAGTTAAAAATTCGGATTCAGCGACCCAAAAAACTTAAAGTAATCCTTACAGGGAAAGTTTGGAGGAGAGACGGGAGGGCGAATGTAAATGATGTGAGTGGTTAAGTGGAATTGCGCAACTTAGTCCACGCAGCACCGCGGCGCATGCTCCGAGGCAGATCCCCCCATCCCCATTCATACTACGTCATAATCAGGGCTCGAAATGTACCGGAGCAAATCGGAGCGATGTTCCGGTTCGTGAAATTGTGAAAAATATTGTTCCGGTTCGTGAAAGTATGGAAAATATTGTTCCGGTTCGTGAAAGTATGGAATATATTTTTCCGGTTCGTGGAATTATTAAAATATATTATTACAGTTTCATACATATAGCTTATTATGCTCGCTGTGACTTTTTTTTTCTAATTATTTAGAATCTTGAATGCATTTATTTAAATTGGTTTTTTCTACGGTTAAATATAAACTTGCTATACGGTAAAGTCCCGATTATCCGGGTTAATATGGACTAAGGTCACCTCCGATAAGATAAAAAACTCGTATATACCGGATTGACACAAATCGTCACCCACTAAGGAGATGAAATATAAATTTTCACTTCATTCATTAATTTTTATGGTATTAGTAACATTTCTTTGATGTACATTTCCGTTATTTTTAAGAAAAACGGGGGATGAAATTGTTTTTTTTTTCAATCGAACTGATACCTTTGGAATGGATCATTTTCTTCTGATGGACTGATGGCTTCCATTGTTATGAAACAGTCATTATAAATGAAGTGTTTGACTGTTTCATAATAACGGAAGCCATCAGTCCATCAGAAGAAAATAACTCGGTTAAAGCGGAAACTCGATTAAGCGGGACTCGGATAATCGGGACTTTAATGTACTTTCAAGAAAAAAAAATAGTCACCAATAATTTTGAAATAGCGTTCCGGTTCGTGGATTTTTCCATTTCGAGCCCTGGTCATAATGTCATATATCTTATTTGTTGCAAATTTTGTCTATTTTCGGAATTTCTAGATGCTTTTCCCCTAAAACAACAAAAAATTTGAGTTTCTTTAATAAAAACCTTTTTGGAGGCATGTTACCAAAATTTGGGGGAGTTGCCGGCGGAAATTTTGGCGGAAAGTTACAAATTTGGATTCAGCGACAAAAAACATAAAGTAAGCCAATTTCCAGAACTACCATTAATTTTGCCCGGTAAACTTCCCTATTGTCTGGATTAGGAAGTAAGTTTGTGAAATTGAACCCACTTAAATGTCCACGAAACAAAACCGGCTAACCGAATAAAAAATAAAATTAGTGTAAAAGCACCAATGATGATCAAGTCAAGGATTCAGTTTTGTTTTTTAGCATGTAAGTACTATGTCAAACAAAATTTTATCATGGCGATCAGGGGTCATTTTGACCCACACCAAATCTTAACATGTCGATTCCAACCAGAAATCTCTTCGTCAAACAAGTTAAATAGTTTTAAATAAAAATTCTAGAATTATTTTTTTTTAATTAGACATGAGTAAAAGTTCCCGCCGTTCTAGTGTTAAAATATAAGAAGCAAGATTGGAAGAATACTTTGAATTTAAGAAATGAAGAAAATAAGAATATGCAGTGAAACCCTGATCTATCGTTCCCGCATCCATCTTTTTATTTGTATGGCCCCTGCACAAATTATATTTAAATAATGTTAATGAAACCAGGATGGATCGTTCTTCAAAAAGTCATTTTCCCACATTCATCGTTGTAAAATTTTTCTCCTCACTGAAAATAAATTGAAGGTAAACAGATCCATATGACATACAAACTGGAAATACTTCTTTTATCCTAAAACAACTCATTTGTGCTATTTTAGGCTGTAGGGGAAGGGCAGGGATTAGCGCTGGTATTGCGACATGTCTGTACGTGTAAATAACCGAATGCGGAACAGGTGTACTTTTTTAGATAATGGGTTATTCTATTTTGTGTAAAGGGTAGGATGGCTACATCCACTTTGGCCAACTACCACATTCTTTCACATTACTGTTGTGTGCAGTGCACGCGTTTAATTTCAAGAGCGTTAGCTTTCAATTTAATGCGTTCTGCACTAAAACAAATCCAAACCTTTCAAGAAAGGCATCATAGATGAGGTGCAAAAGAATCCTTTCAAGTAAAAAATTAACATAGCTAAACATTTAGGTATAACGCCGTACCCTAAATTCGATAATTTCGAAAAAGAAAGAAATTAGTTAGCAGGCTGGTAAATATGGAACTTCTGCAAAAAAGAGGAAAACTAGCAAAAAGTCTACTTACAGTGAGTTGGAAAGATTTATTTTTGGTTGGTTCGAGCAGGCTTGTACGTCATATATTCATGTGGATGGCTATATTCTTCGAGAGACGCACTTAAAATAGCTGCCTCATACTTTACTGAATACTTTTTCTGCATTAAATGGGTGGATTTCACGTTTTAAAATTCGTCATGGATTTGTATCCAGGAAATTATGCAGCAAAAGTGCCGCAGTAGTAAATACTGACGCCATAGAATTGTGGTTCGAAAAACTTTGGAAGTTACTAGAAGGATACAAGGATTGTGACATCTATAATGGAGATGAAACAAGCCTGTTTTATAAATACTTGTCAGAGAGTACGCTAGCGTTGAAAGGAGAGTCTTGTCATGGTGATAAACATTCCAAAGAAAGTCTTACAGGGCTACTATCCGCAAATAAGGACGGTTCTGATAAAAGAGTATTGGTAAATCTGAATGTAAAGAAACTGCACGTAGTCTACCATTCGAATACCAAACATTGGATGGAAAATGATATTTGTACAAAATTTCTTCATGACTTTCATAGAACAATTGGCGCTTAGAAAAGGAAAATCATTCTTTTTATCGACAAATTCACTAGATACGTCGTTATTGAATAACATAAAAGCCAGTTTTTCCCAGCTAATTGTACATCTGTCGTACCTAACTGTTGTGTGCAGTTGGGTACGACAATTTTTAATACGTACGACAATATTTAAGCAATTTTACAGTAGAAAGCTATTGAAAAGACTTTTATGTTGCATGGAACAAGCAAAAGAAACTAATCCAAAAATAAACCTTCTGCAGGCTATTCATTTTCTACTTTTAGCATGGTATGAAGTAACCTCTTCAGCCATCCAGAACTGTTTTGTGAACTGCGGTTTTGAGCGAAAAATTGATGAACAATTCTCAACAGAAAGGTAAGAAAATAATGATGATGGTGACGGTAATGCAGATGAAGAGTGGTTACGTGTAGAAGAGTATATATCTGGTTGAAATATTGCGATTATATTTCCATTGATCAAGATGTTGCAACACGTAGTGTGCTAAGCATAGAAGAAATGTGTGATGATGAAAAAATGAAAATAATGGCGAAGAAGCATAGGATTTTGTTCATACCGATGAAGCTGAGCCTACTCCAGTGCCAAGTCTGTCTGATGCAAATACGGCATCTGAAACGGTACGAACTTTTATATATCCACATGAAATTACATAAAATGACCATAAAAATGTTGTAAACTTAAAAAGTTGTTGTTTAATTTAAAAAGTAAACGAAAAACCGAACACAAAATTACTGATTTTTTAAAAATAAATATCAATTTTCTAAAACTTCGATTTTTTTTTTTTTTTACAGTTTGGTAAGTAAAAAAATAGTATTTATTAGTATACTGTATTGCATGTATTTAGTAATGCATAAACATTCTTTTTTTTTTTTGACATAAACCCGTATTCATTATTTTCCTGCATTGATCGGTTTTTTCAATCACCCCTTGAAAAACGATGGATCGAGGTTCTACTGTAATAATTTACCTGATTTGTTTTGCAAAAAAGTCTAAAAACACAAGTGATGACCCACCGAAATCAGTGGGAATCATTTTGGGACGCCTTTGGTCCTTGGCCTTTAATTAGCCATCTTAGACACTTTGGCAGTCTTATCAGTTTATCTTACTCCGGTTTTACCAATTTTTTTCTGGTTTGCTCCGTTTTGATGGACTTCTTGTTTCATCTGATGATTGGCATTTTTCAGCTTGTGCCATCTTTGCGATGTCAGGACGAAAGGAATTCTATCTGGCCTCCTATTATCTTTCCTTGCAGGATTCTGCAGCCATTCAAGGGTTTCGGAAACCTCAATGCAAACAAACTAAAAAGCCTGACAAAGAGACAGATGCACTTACCTTTGTTCTTGGTCATCGCTCTTGAGACTGCACCACTTTAAACCCTTCAAGGGCAAAGAACTTTTATTCGTGACATGCTGAAATGATTGAATCACACCAGAATTTATAAACAAATTTATTTCAAAATGGGTAAGAGCTTTTTTTCACTTATTTAATAAAATTAAACTTTTTAGACCTGAATTCTGGTGTCAATGTGGCATTTTGCAGTTAAAATTAGACGGGATATATTTTATCCCATCGCCCTTCAAGGGGAAGGAGCTTACTCAAATGAAGGCTTCCAAAGATGAAATAACAAGTTTTGATACAATAATGTCATTAATAAAAATAAATGACTCGTAGGTAAAAACTTGCCAAGTTCTAGATTTATTATTAATATGCTATCAATAATTTTTATTTTAAAACAATTTGAAAAATGCTATAATACTTCAGTAGGTAAGTTTGAGTGAATTCTATTTGAACTTGGCATCCACTTAGATATCACTTCTTTTCTTGCCATTGTCTTTACAGACTCTTGGCTCCCTTTTTTCACAGTTATGATTTTGTTAGATCATGCTTATATGATTTTCTTGAGCTTACTCCATGTAATTTTTCATATCATAAAGTATATTGTATAGTTTAATTAAACATATAACTACTTATTATATGAATACTTTCCAACATAGCAGAAAAGTAGATTAAATGTTAACACAATTATTCAGTTAGTAAATAAATAACATGAGTTGTAAAATTTCCAAATGGGTGGAAATTTCCGGGCCAGGATTCGAACCAGCGATGACTTGATTGAAGCTACCAATGCGCCAACTGATCTATCCCGGACGAATCTGGAGGACTTAATTCACCCATCTAAGCTTAAAGATCATACCACATAATCTGATATCTGAATCTGTTCGACAGAATAAAATCGGAGGTATGGAGGTATGGAACTCCAGTACCAGCTGGATGCATAATTTTAACAGATTAATGTTTAACACAATTATTCAATTGGTAAAAAATCATATGGTTGAAAAGTGTTTATGAATTCAGTCTGTCTGCCTGTCTCTCTGAACTCAAACTTGCATAAACAAACTTAGGTTGACGTGTAATAGTTACATTTTGTTATGTTATTGAAGTTTACGAGGGCATGTTTGATAATCAAAACGAAATGTTTAGAATTTATAATCAGTGTAAAGGAACACTCAAAGGAATTTCGATTCATTTTGGTCTATGGGAAAAATTTTTAGTAACGTATTTTAATGCCGTTATTCTATTTGAAATATAGTCAAATTGATATACATCGCTGTACTACAAGAAACTGGATGTAGAATGGGCTGTAGTTAGCATTTTATCGTTCATTTACAGGGGCAGACAAAATATTTCAAATACACTACTTTATAGGAGCGATAATAACTGGGGATTCGTTTTTAATTGTGGTATACATTTTATAAATTTAGCTAGTGTTTTGCATAATACTAGTTGTGTGTATACCATTTTCAAATCCTATACAAGACTCCATAAAAGAATCTGAGTACATTTCCTTTTATTGTTGGAATATCAAGAAAGTCAATTTTCAACTGTTAATAAGGCTCCTAAATGAACTGTATTGTAGCATAATATGCAGTATAGTATATACTGAACTATAGATCATATGCGGGACAGCGAATTTAAATACTTTTACGACTATGAAGAGTAATTGCAGAAAATAGGTTTTAAAATGTGTTATGCGTTTTCCGTATTATTTCTTGTTTTGATATCACTTTTTAACTTAATTAAAATGAGAAGATTTGTTTAAAAACCCGTTTCTTAAAACGGTTCCACAGCCGGCATAAATGTGGTGGCTGATTTATTTAGAATATGATGGAAATAATCCTTTATTATATGATAAAGGTTAATATTTATTATGATAAGATGATATTTTTTTTTCTTGGAGTTCACGATATATAAATTGAATGATGAATAAATTGACAGAAATCGTTGAATGAACACCAGAAATATACAAACCTAAGAACAGCTATTGAAACTATGTGATTCTTTTGAGATTCATTTCTTTGGTCACAGACACATTTTGATGTTCAATGAATAATACAATATTTTATCACATACTTTTGTGAGTAAATAAAACTAAACCTGTTGCTTTACGATCGATGAAGGATCTGGGCCTTCATTGCCTTACCCTGTATGCACGCAACTGGCTCCTGAGGTGATTTACAGCATATATCCTTGTCAGGTGGTCAGCCTAACGCAAGACCCACAGTGTTTTATTCCTAACCAAGTTTGGTACTTTTTATGGTACATTTTATGGATCCCGAAGGAATGATCCTTGATCAGCTGGATTCCAACTATTGGACTGTAGCACGGCAGACAGGCATTCTGACCACTATGCTTTATGAAAACATATCGTAGCTTAAATTATGCCTTTAACTTGGAAGAATATAACCACAGAGCAAAGATCTTTTGCCATACATAAGTTTAAAAATCGTCTAATCCATACCTGAAGTATTTTCTAAGGAAATTCCATGTTTAAATATGATGGCAATTTTGAAAAAGAAGTAATTTATAAATGCTATATAATCGAGTTACTACTCATGTCGGCGAGAAATATTCAGTTCAACTTGAAAATTATATTTTATGAAATTTAAAAAATCAATATCCTTTTCCCGAATATGAACTGGATGGCGCAGTACATTAAAAATAGGTTCTTATCACCAAAATTGGCTAAAAAAAAAAGAAAAGAAATCCTGAAGAATAAAATCTACCATTATTATTAAAATTTGGCAATCTTTCGTGTTTACGGGGAAATTGAAGCATGCAGCGATCCGTAATTGAATGATTTCTACAATTAATAGCAGAAAAACTACACTGCTCAAAGCAATTAGGGGAGCACATGGTTTTAACGAAATTACGCTGATATTTACACCGATAAGTAACGTAAAATAAAACACCCATAATTTAAAGTGCTGTAGAAAACGGATAAAGAAAACTTCACACTTAAATTAAAGTTTATGACGTCAAAAACTGGGAAAAGGTGATAAGTGCAGAAATCGGGATTTTGCAGAAACGTCTGTTTCACTGCCTCAGTTGTAAAATTCAATTGCTCAGCTTGTGTTTTGAGAAAAAAGGACTTGAAAATGTCACAACAATGTGATTTTACGGAATCCATTGCTTGGCGTGTTGTCGGGACAGTTGAATATGGGGAAACACAACGAAGTGTAGACGACGCTGTTGGAGTCGCAAGAAGTGTCCATGAAAGACTGTGGAATCGATTCCAAGACACATGGAATGGTAGCCATCGACAAGTGCAAGGACAAAAATGTGCTAACACAGAAACTGATGACCGATATATCCTGTTAACAGCCCATCGAGACGGTACGGGCAATGCTACTCAGCTGCAAACACAGTTGTTCTTGGCCAAAGGACAAAGGGTGTCCAGCCAAACAGTCCAAAATAGGCTTCATCAGGGTGGTCTCTATGCACGTAAGCCGATGGACTGCATTCCGTTGACGTCATGCCACTGTGCGGCCCAAAGAAGGTGGGGAACTGAACATCGAGTTTGAAGGCAACGTTGTTGGAGTGAAATTCTGTTTACAGACGAGTCCCGATTCAGTCTGGATCTGACATCTGATGTGTTTTGGTATGGAGAGAAAGAGGCACTCAAAATAATCCCACATTGGTGTGTGAAAGATCACATTCCAGACAAGGTGGGTTGATGCTCTTGGCTGGAATCAGTGTAGGTGGACGTACGGGCCTGCATATCATTCGGAATGGCACTTTGACGGTCCGAAGTAATACAGACGAGATACCGAGACCTCATGTCGCATTTTATGTTGCAGTAATTAGTGATTTCTTTTTTTTCCATGCATGATAATGCCAGACTTTATAAAGTTCGTCTTGTGGAAAACATGTTTAAAGCTAAAACAATACAGCGTATGGAATGACCAGCATGCTCTCCTGACCTAAATCCGATCGAGCATGTTTGGGACATTCTTAGACGACGCATTGCTGCGAGACCGAGGCCTCCTTTTACTATCCGGGGCATGGAGATTGCAATTCTTGAGCATTGGTATTGAGCACAGTATTCCCCAAGTCTTATCGATAACCTCATGGCATCCATGGAAAACCGGTGTGCAGCAGTCTTACCTGTTCGAGGAGACCACATGCCATATTAAAAATCTTGCATCATTTCCAAGCAATACTTTATTTATGATTTATATGAAACCAAATTATTGCCCTAAACCATCTTTTCATGTTCTTTTCATCTTTTCAAAAAATAAAAGCTCCCTTACTATTTTTTGCGTCTTTTTCTATGCATTGCGCATTGCTATACGTGTACTATCCATTTTATGCCCATACATTGCTGTTTTGCACTGTTCTCTTCAATTTTTTGCTTGCTTCCCTAATTTTTTTGAGCAGTGTACTTATAATTAAGCTTTTAAAGCTAAAAGTAGACAAGAAACTAATTCGACGCTATCGAAACACATTGCCCAAACTGGTCCGTCAGGTATAAAAATGCCTGACGAACCAGCCTATATATTTAGAAGTTCTGGTTTCAACATTATGTGGACCCCTTCCCATTACAGCGCTGACGTGCGTCTCCGCCTGAATGCAACATATGACCAACAGTGGATCGGGCGGGGAGGACTGGTGTATTGGCTTGCTCGACTGTCCGACCTCACTCGTCTTGTCTACTTCCTCTAGGGCTACTAGATATACGAGCTGAAGCATTATTTTTTATTAATTACACGCTATAATTAGTTACAAAATTTATGGTGGGAGGTTGCTAAGCGATGAATTGTTCAAACCATTCAAGAAAAGGACACAGGATGTTCGAATTTCCTGAAGAAAATACAAAAAGAACAAAGTGGATAATCAAGTGTCGTCGAGATAAATGACGAGATTTGTGAAATTGCCAAATTTAAAAGTCTGTTAAAACGTGTAAAAATGATTAATAATTACGATTCTTTTTTAATTTAATTATTTATTTATGTTTATAATGTTTAGATAAGTGTATAAATATACATAAGAGACAATGATTATTTATACTCTTTTAATTTTTTGCAAACTTTTGAGAGTTATTAATATTTACAAGATTTTGAATTATTTATTTTCTTGTTAATCCGATTAGTTATTTATTTTTTTCTCACAACAAAGTTCCAAATACAGCGAAAAATTAAAAAATATTCTAAACTTCATGTGTGGGAGAGAAAAAGATTTTTCTCACACTTGTTTGCGCCGGGGGAGGGGGGATTTATATTACTTGATTTATTTTTACTATAAAGTATGTGGGATATATTTTATTTAAATTAAAGTTTTAAAGATCAAACAGTTTATAGAGCCGAAAGGGGAGATTGAGAAGCCGAATTTTATGAGAATTACTTTTATTAAAGTGATGCATATATAAATAAATACTTATAAAAGTCTTTCTGTACCTTTTTTTAATTCCCTAAAAAATTCATAAATAGGTTAAACAGTTTATTATTATTATTATTATTATTATTATTATTATTATTACTATTATTTTACAGGTTCAGAGTTTAATAATACGGGATAATTTGTTTATTATTTATTTTTTTAAATATTTAAAACAGTTTAGGAGAATTTCATAAATAAATCAATTATTGCCGAAACGTCAGTGAAGGCTTACTGTGGAGACACAAAAAGTTTTGGTTTCCGTTAGTCTGTCTGTCTGTTGCGCGATAACTGCCGCAAAAAGCATCCGATTAGCTTGAAATTAAGTGGGTATGTTGGTAAAATACCAGGATTTTAGCTGTATAGTTTTTTTGTTATTTTTGGTTCATTCGTTCGGAAAATATAGAGTATTTTATTTTGCGCAATAATGCTTTTCTATTGAAATTCAGACTTTTTTTTTTATTTTTATTTGTTGAAAGGAAATGGCTCATATGATTGAAGGATTTAAATGGTAAGTTATGGATGATGAAATTTCCTAATTAGAACCATACATTATTCACATTTGTTTGAAATTTTGTGTATATATTTGTCAGAGCTTTTAAATTCGGTGTATAACATATGGATGGAGTTTATATATGTGTTCCAATAATATAAAACATTCTCTTTTACAAATTTAATTTTTTTTAATGCGCATATTTCATCGTTTTAATTTTCTTTTAACTGTTCCCTAGCAACGGAGCTACACCTAAAAATATCGTAAATGTGAAAGTATGTGTAATTGTTTGAAGTCAAATCAACTTCCAAAGGGATGAATTAATGCCTTTGTGTCTTTACATATAGATAGCACCTTTTGACGATGCATATGTGCATCACCCGTCCCGAAAGGGTTAATAGTGAAGTGTATCGCGATTGACCGCTTACGCTACAATTAGAATTGTGGCATGTGGTCAATACGAAAGCAATAAACAAATTAATTCGTGTACTTGTTAGAAAGTCAAATAAAATATATTAAAAATATATCAGACTTATAACTTAAAAACTATTTTCACCTACATGTTATAGGGGAGAATAGGTAGTGTTGACCTATTTTTAACAAAATGATTTTTATTTTTTAAATATTGAACCTAGAATAAAGATTCATATATCATTTTATTCGTTATCTAATCCGTTATAAAAATAAAACTGCGACGTAAGTAACTTGATATAAGAAACTGCGATACAAGAAACTTGAAAAATAACACAAGCCTGTAAAATTTAGGTTGTGTCATGTAAAATTTAGGTTGTTAGCTTTTGATAATTGATTCTTACGTATTTTGTAGCTGTGAATCCGAAAAGGGCCTCCATTTTTTGCAATCACGTCAAGAGTTTTTGAAATTTTTTTTTGCTTTTTAACTTTAAAATATACGATTTGCGAAAAAGGCTGATGTGATGCTTAAAAATGAAGGTTATTTTCAGATTCAGTGCTAAAACGTACATAAAAATCAATTATCAAATTTTCAAAAATCACAACCATCATATCTATTTTATAGTATCAGAATTTTTCTTGATATTTACGATTTGCAAAAAATACTGACTTGGTGGTTAAAAATGAAGGTCATTTTCGAATTCAGCACAAAAAAATATATATATAAAAACCAGTTATCAAAAGTTAAGAAGCTTAACCATTTCCTGCATCTTTCAGTATCAGATATTATCTAATTTTTTACTTTTTACCATTGAAATTTACGATTTGCAAAAAATCCTGACATGATGGTAAAAAATGAAGGACATTTTCGGATTCAGAGCTAAAAATTACAAAAAAATCAATTATCAAAAGTTAAACAACACAACCATCGCAGGCGTGTACATCTTGACACTGCAATGTTTCTGGTTTAATTCTATGTGTAATTCTGGTCTAAAAGAATAATCTTAGCTGGTTGGTTGGTTGTGTTTATAACGGCCAATTATTAACTCGAGGGATATAGACCCTAAAGGGGGGCTCATACCCTCCGTGGGGGGTCTTTCTAAGGGAACCTAACACGTATTTACGCAAGGAAATCCAAGGTTCGAAGAAAACCACAGAATTCTCCGAACGATTAGGCCGACGGACGCGATTGTGTTCGAACCCAGCACCTCCCGTCTACCAGCTCCGAGAGCGGAACTTCTCAGCCACTTGTAGGGCCGAATAATCTTAGCATGCTCAGTTTTTATATGAATACAGGGCGGTTCTAAATTCATGGTACAAACTTTAAGGGTTGGTACAGGACACTGTAACAACAATTTGTATGGGCACAAGCGACGCGTTGAGGCACAAAACCCTGGAGTGCAATCTTGGCTCTTCTTTTATTTCAAAATTTCTCATTCATACCTAAAAATTCCTATAATATCCTTTTTCTATATTTAAGATAGACATTTTATGATTACATTAAAGAAAAAATTCCCTTTCAAAATTCCCGGTACGAAATCGAAATTTTCGAATTAAAAAACCCGCAAAACTGGCAATTTCCATTTCTTTTCATGTATTTCCTGTGTTTGACAGATTTGCAGTTTTACATTCTTTTTTTACTGAAAAATTTCAAGTTCATACCGAAATATTTCACACAAGATTTTTTTTCTTTATGTAATCATGAAATGTTTGTCTTAAATTAAGAAAAGAATAGTAGAGGAATTTCCTGGTGTGAAAGAGGAATTTTTAAATTAAAAAGGGGCAAATTGGCCCCTGGTGTCTGTACCTCAGCGCGTTCCTTGCGCCCATACATTCCTATACAATAAACGATTGTTACAGTGTACTGTATAAAACCTTAAAGTTTGTACCATGAATTTATAATCACCCTATATACTACTTGAAAACCGCAGCCAACGAAAAAGGCCATGCCATGGCACTTCCGTTCATCTCCGCTATCACTTGATCAAGGTAAATTGGAAAAACAAATCGATAATTGGTGGAAATTGGTTTATATTTACCATGTGACAAATGAGATTTTTGGGAGTTCCGCGATCCGTCCTTTTCGTCAATTCACATACTTTTAATACTGAATCAAGTAATATCATCCAATTTCAATTCCTTCCGACAGTTGGTATTATCACTATCAATATCTGGAAAAATATTGTGTTCTGTGTACAAACAAATTGAGGACACACAATGTGTTGCAAAATCGTGGACATAATAAATATTGATTACATCCACAATGGTATTTTTAAGCTAAAGAAAGTTACAGTAATCACTAAAAAATTGCATTCGTTTATTAAATGCTTCTTTTACGTACGTATAAAATTTTTAATATTTTGTTCCAGTATTCCATATTTATCTTTAAAAATTCATAATAATACGGACCCAGTAGATTATAAAAAAGTTGAAAGAATCAAAATTTTGAAGTTATTATCATTTAACCCATTTTAAAATTGTTTAAGATGTAAAATAGATCAAATAGTTGACTTTTTTTCCTTAAGTTTTCTTTTTTTCCTTTTCTATATTGATTTTGTTGAACTAGTTCTAGCAGTTTTAAAATACAAATTGGAATATTTTAGTATTACATAAAGTTTCTTTAGTAAATATTTAAGGAATGCAACTACTTCTTTCGATCTGAACTTTTTTTTTTAAATTTTGCATTTTCTGCATCCTTTAAGGTAATTTAAGGAGTTATACTTAACATTCCAATACCTTTTTATCTTTTTTGATCATTCAGCGTATGGCTATTGTAAAAATTTAATTTTGTTTTTCTCAAAACCATGTTTCTCAAACTGGACGACAATTTTTCTCGGGAACTATTCAGTTGATAATTGCATTTTAGATTTACGAAGAAAGTAATCATTTTTGCTGGAGCTTGTACTACAGAAACGTATAATTTTAATAGACTATTATTTCAAGCTTGCAAAAAGTTTAAAATAAGTGACAAAAAATTACTATTTTTTTTAAATGACCACCATTTTGTCAAAAATTGACTTTTAAAGCTTAGTGCTGGTATAAACGCATCGGAAACTAATGCGGATTAAATCTTGGAGAAAATTTTTTTTTCAGATGCTTGCGACCGGAGAAAACAACCGTCCGATTTGAAGTTAACAGATTGTTCCAGAAGGTATTCTTTGTCGCCAGAAAAATTTAAATATGAAGTAAATACAAAAATAAATATGATGCTAAATGTCCAAAGGAGTTACCTTTACTTCTTTGAAGGTGGAACAAAAAATCGTAAAAATCAAATTAATTTTACGCCAAAGAAATAGAACTTATTTTGAAACAAAATATATTACTCACACCGGTAAAAATAAAATAGAAAAGCTTTATGGAATATTAAAAAAAAATTTTTTGTTGTTGATAAGTTAGTAAATATTTAAAATGAATCTAGCAATCGAGCTGTTAATAAATGCAGCTTGAAATAAAAAGAGAAAGAAAAGACGCAGTTCTATATCTATTAGGGTGAGCCGGGATTTTTTTTTTGGATTCGCTATAACACGAAAAACTTGACTTTAGGGTAGCTTAGTAAAATGCGAAAACAAATTAAATATATTTTTACGTTTGACGGTAGCGCAGCACACTCTAATATTTGAAATATATTGAAAAAGCAATAGTTTTCTATCTTTTTTTTTCTTTTTTTTTTTTTAAAGCTACAAACGATGAATATAAAAATCTGCTATGATGAAAAAGCTTTAAACGAAAGATAAAAAAAAATATTCTAAAAAAGAAACAAAATTACTTTATTTAGGGTAGCGCATTCCTTAAACTGACGCAATCAAGTTGCTATTTGAGTCCTTCTATTCTGGTAGCAGTCCCGCGCGACGCGCCTTGCTGCGAATTGGAGCCCGTCAATGCTACCTGTACTGACTTTTCACAATGCCCTGTGCGATACGCATGCGTGTGATTTATGACACAGCGGTTTCTGTCAGTTGTTCACTAGGATTCTGCCGGTATTGATCTAGGTTCACTAGGTTTCTGCCGGCTCACTAGTGATCAAAAACATAAAATCTCATGAATCCTTTGATGTGTGTGAACTATGGATAGAGAGACAAGCAAGATGTTTGAGAACTGGCGAACACGATCTTCAGATCTGGCGCTTAATCTTTTTCTCTGCGGTATTTGGAAGCCATGCATTACAAGACCCCACTCAACTCCATAAAAGAGTTGACGCTGTGAATAACGGAAGGCTATAGTAATATTTTTGCAGACTAAATTAAATCAATCATGAATGACTTTCTGCAACTTCTGAATGAATTTGTTACTCCCAAGAAGACGCAGGCGACGACTTAACAGGACTGAACTTCCGCCACATTTTACTAACGTTCACCACTAATTTTAAAATGCTATTTTGCGGTTAATAAATTACTGTAATAAATTAAGAAAAATATCTTTGCAAAATTAGTTGTTTAAGTATACCTGATTACATATTTGCACGCATGAAGTAAGGCATGAAGTACGCAAGAAGTGGAAAGCAGCCAACGTTTAACCACTTAGCCACTCATCATGTCCGTCCCTCTACATCCTTTACCTAAATCTGACCCCTCCCTACACGCACACCTCTGGAGTTTATTCGAGGTGCATTTCCCCATTTTCCAAATTCCAGATGCATTTATTAGATAAGAGGTTAGAGTTGAACTTTTGGTTGACACATATTATGAGGCATGAGACCAGACAGAGACTACGACTAAAATAACCTCGTACTAAACTGTGAAAACCATAGTTCGAAACGTATATGTGATGGGGTTGAATCTATTTTTATTCCATGGCGTATACGTGACGTAAATGGTTCATAAAATGTTGATTTTTGAAACCAGAAATTTAAAAAAGAAATTTGTGCTTTAATTAACCACGGAATTTCGACAATTAACTTAGTCAAAGTTTTAATTTTAGAATTACTGGTGCTAAAAGGTTAAAAAGTGTGCACGAGACTCATGTTACAAAAGAGTTACAATAATAAAATTCGGCATCGGTCGCAGTTTTCTCGGCACTTTGTAAAACCGCATTTTCTATATTTTGTTTTAACCTAGATGATATATGATTCAAATCCTTCCTGTTGATAGTATTTTGTTCTTTTTTTTTAAAGAAAAAGAAAAATATTTCCCGAAAGTTATGTTACCGGCAGAATTATAAAATTATCTCATAGAATGATAAAATATCGAGGTTTACGAACTTATTTATCACGTTATTATTCAGAAGTGAATATCGGGTTGGGTTGATTTTTGAAGGCGGATTATCTACGCGAGGGATATAGGGCCGAGGAGGAAATGTCCTATGTGTAGGTCTTTCTAAGGGATCCTAATCCGTATTTACGCATGGAATTCCAAGGTTCGTAGAAAACCACGAAAACTCCGAATGATTAGGCCGACGGCCGCGATTGGGTTCAAACTCAGCACCTCCCGCCTACCAGCTTCGAGATCAGAACTTATCGGCCATAGGTGGAGCCCCTAAATATCGGAAAATGTGTCTCCAAAAAATCATAAATAGCTCCATAAAAAGGTAAACTGACGAAATATGATTTCAAAATTTGGCTGGTTCATAAAATTTAATTATACGTTTTTAACATAAAACTACAGAATTTAATTTGCGACTTCATTATTTCATCAATACTTAATCGAAATATTTAACGAATGTACTCGTAGTATTTATACATGATATATTACCAAGTATGACAGAATGAATTTTAGTTTTAAATAATTTATGTTGTATTCCCATAATATATTCAAAAAGCAAAATACTAAATCTAGCTTCACTGCTTAATTTCCGTAAATCATCCTTTATTGAATATTATCTTGTCATTATGGAATATTTGTCACCATTTCGAGTTCTGTCGGAATCAAATTAACTATCGTACGTACTAAACACATTAAGCCAAAAATGAAATGGAAATCGACAGAAATCTGTGATTTCTTACAACTTATAGGAACAAATAATTAAACAGCTTTCGTTAATGTTTTTATCACAACAATTGGAAAAGTTCGATCCGTAAAACTACGTAATTTACAAACTAATGGACTACATTTTACATTACAATAAAGAAAATGCATATTTTTTAAAACAAATTATTGACATCTTTTCTTTGTATTTAAAATCTATTTTATACTTTTAGTTTTTTAAACACACTCTTGTTTTAGTTTCATGCGCCTGGTTTCGCGAATAATGAATCCATTGTTGTTTTAGTTCATTAAAAATGTAGCCATAAAGAATAATGGACGGATAATCACTTGCTCCCGGGTAAAGGGAAATGCCTTAAAAATAATATATAAAATTATAATTCATTTCTTAAGATATTAAAAAGTTGTATTGTTATCGGAAATACCCGTTTACATAGTTTTTATAATAACAGAAAGGGATTCAAATATCAATTAAATAGTTTCAAATTTCCATTCGTTAACCAAAATATATTAAATAAAAGAATATAAAAAGCTAAAAAAGATAATTTTATAACATAAAATTGCAGAAATTGTTTTATGTGATTATTATTTCATGAATATAATTAATCGAAATAGAAAGGCATTTAAAGCCCCATTTAAAGGAGATGAGATTTATTTTATTATCGAAATTTTCTTTTTTTAACTTTATGAAAAAAAAAATGTAAAGTTGTTTTTTCTGTTTTTCGAATAAAATATTTCGAAAATTCCGGTGGGAATTAAAAATTATAGAAGCACAATTATTTTTCTCTGAAAGGGTTAAATTCCTACATGGAAAATATAGAAGTAGATACTTTTCTCCATAGAATTATTAAAGTATACAACTGTACTTTCGAGAAGGATCTGTTATTAGCTGTCATCATCAGGAAATTAATAACAACGGTAATATCAACGTAAATTTCAACATAATTAAAGTTTTCTTTATTTATCGTAAAAGAAATTGAATTGTCACTTAACCCATTAATTCTCGCTCCCATCATATTCACGGGCTGTATCTTTAATTCAGATTTTCTTGATTTCCACCAGTTTTATAAAATAGTGTGATTGGCTTTATTATAGTATCATTTTATCTATCATTAAATAAGGTGAACATTTTTTTTTAAAGTGGTGCCAATAAGCAATTTGAATTTTTTAACCGTAATTTAATGCGAATTGTTAAGAGGTTAAACATCAACATTATACTTTCAGTTCGAAATAGAGATGGATTTAATGGAAATATTCAACCTAGTTACAGTTAAAAACTACATTAACGGTTTAAATTCATACAGCGTAATTCCGATTACATGAAATCATCTAGCATATGAGTCATAAATGCGTTTATCAATTTATCGTATATCGTATATTTATATATTTAACACCAGAACGTCCAGCTGCTGTCAATTTGAAACCGGGGTCATTCCATGTCAGTTCAGGCAGGCATGTAACCCACCATCACAGATTTTGATGAAACTGCGTGTGTTTGTTCCTTTTATTAAGATATGATTCCCAGTATTTTTTTTACTTCTTGGACAAATAGTTTCTGAGAAAAAAATTGTCAAAATTTTGAAAAACTGCCATCAGTTGGCATTCTTGACTGCTCGATTTTCAAATGTAGCATGACATAAATATGATCATATTTCAATATCTATTCCACAAATCATCTTCAAATAATTTATGCATAATATATAGGGTACGTATTTTATGAAAAAAATACTGTTACGCTTATATAACATTTTAAGTGTGTCTAAAAAAATGTTTAATCTTTGAAGTCGTGATTTTTTTTATGAAAAATAATGCATTAACTAAAATAGCATTATTAACAAAAGGCGGTATTTTTATTAAATTTATTTTTTGTGGGGGATATACTTAAAGGTGTCCTTTACCTGATTCTGAAATAAAAGTAGTGGGATTTTGGGTGTTTTTAGTAGTATTTCACATTTAAAAATATTTTGAGGCGTATTTCAAATCAAATCAAGCAGAGTCATTCCATGTCAGTTCGCCTAAGACATTTAATTCACTGTCACAAATTTCAATGAAACTGGGTATGTTTATAGCTCATTTTAAGACAGGATCAAGGAAATTAAAGGTGATTACAAGTAAAATATTTTTTAAGATAAAAAAAAAATCTAAATTTTGAAATTTTTTGAAAATGCTTTTAATGACAGATCTATATTCAAAGACTGCATAAAAAAAGTCATTTCAATATAAAATCACTAAATAAGTTTCAAATAATGTATATGTGACAAATAATGTAGGCAGATTATTATTTATTTTTGTTTGTCATGTTTAAATGCTAAGAGTGTGTTTAATCTTGTGAATTCTTAAAATCAAGAATTTTGTGAAAAATAATGTGTTAATCAAAAATTTATTATTAACCGAAGGCAGGCTGTTATTACTTTTTTTAATTGTACGTTAAAATATCTTTTCAATAGTTATAAAATAAAAATAGTGAAAATATGAGCAATTTTAACAAAATTTTCATAAAATGTGAATGTTTAATGATAAATATTGAAGCTTTTCATGCTAAGATGTACTAAAAAGACTACGATATCGTGTATTTCTACTCTTGCTTAAATATAATACATACAATAATAAAATAAATATTATTTACAGCAATAAAAATTAAATTAAATAGTACCGGTTCCTTTACCAACACTACATTGCTCAACAGCCGACTTAAAATCAACAGCCCACTCTTATTGAAAAATACTTTCAACTGTTCAAATAATAAATAAACTGCATTTAAAAATTTTAATATCAACTTATTATCTTAAGACGATAATAACTAAACAACATGATGAATTTATAAATCAGCTTTTAATTGAAAAGTCATGAAATGGTCCCTTTAAATATTGTTGCTCATCGAGTCAATCAAAACAAATTATATAAAAAAAAATAGTGAGCCTAATATGCTGACTGCAATGACACTTCTAACAAAACTAATTAATTCATTACCATCTGAAATCAAACCCGAAAGTTAAAAAAGGAAAAAAAATCATCTGTAGTGTGAATGTGACATACTCAGTGGTTGTTGAGGTGGGAATGTCTTTGTGACATTTTCACCTGTACTTCAATAAAATATAAACATGTAAGCTTTTTTCATTCATCCAAATTAAGTAAAACAATTATAAAATTTTGTTGTCATTACACCATATGTTAAATTTTTCGTTACATACTATTAGATAAGTTCTTTACTTTTAGACATTATTGACATAATATCATAAAATTTACTATATGTATTTTCTATAAGTGTATAAACAATATATATATGCTTTATTAAACATAAATTAATAATTTTTAAATAATTTGTTTGAGAACAGGGATATATATACACACATATATATGTTGAAAATCCATCTTTCAGCAATACTGCGATGAAATAAATCAAATTACCGTAATTTCCGGTGTATAGCCCGCGGATCAAATAATCGTGTTTCGACCCAGAAATTTTTAAAAATAAAATGTAACTTTTTAGATCACAGTAAATATTGGTCTTCAAATACTGAATAAAATTTCTGGGTCCAAACTGAATTGTTTGATCTGCGGGCTATACACCCGAAATTACGGTACATATCATTAGAAACTGAATAAAGTTACAAAAGTGCAACTCATTAAGTTTTAAATATTTTTTTTAGATATAGTTATTTGAAAGATATAAATATAATGGATTATGCATTTTTTGCATATATTTAAAGCACAATGCATCAAAATTTCCTTCAAAAGAGTGAAATTTGGTTTTTTTTTTTCAATATTAGCAGCTCAATACTAAATTTTCAATATTAACAGCCAAATATGAGTTTAAAGATTAGGACTGTCATTTTGAAAATTTCTGTTGGGCGGTGAGGAGCTAGTGATTTTTCTCTTTTTTGGAAAGGGATAATTGCTCTTCGCCCTAGAAGTTTTACTAAAAAACAATATTGTTTATTTTTTTCCTTAAGAAACGAACATAAAAGATAATTTGAAAAATAAAATAAATGTATAAATAAAAATATTTCCAGGGATCATACATTGTATAGGTTTTACATTTGAAAATATTGATAATTTTAAATATGATTTAAATACTACTAAAACCAACCAAAATCCCACTATTTTTATTTCAGATCCAGTTATAATGTAGTATTATGTACAATTTAAAATTAAAAAATTAGTCATAGAAACTCCGCCTTTGATTGATACAGATTTTTTAATAATTTCATTATTTTTTGTAAAATATTTTTGATTTCAAAGATTATACAATTTTTTAGACACATTTAAATATTTTTTAACATTACAGCAATATTTTTTTCATAATCTACATACTTTATTTACATTGCTTAAATTATTCGAAGAAGATTTCTTTATTAGTTATTGAAATATGATTTTATATATAAAATAAGGCCTTTGAAAATTGAACAATCATTAATGGCAACTCGTGGAATTTTTCCAAAATTTTGATAATTTTTTCTCATATGTTCACTATTTTTATTTTATAACCATTTAAAAGATATTTTTACGTACAATTAAAAATAAGCAATAACACCCTGCCTTCGGTTAATAAATTTTTGATTAACACATTATTTTTGACAAAATTCTTGATTTTAGAAATTCATAAGATAAAAGACACTATTAGTGTTTAAACATGATAAAAAACAAGAAATAATAATCAGCCTACATTATTTGTCACATATACATTATTTGAAACCTATTTAGTGATTTTATATTGAAATGACTTTTTTTATGCAGTCTTTGAATATCGAACTGTCATTAAAAAAATTTAAAACAATTTTTCAAAATTTTGATATTTTTTATCTTAAAAAATATTTTACTTAGGATCAAGAAAATTAAAGGTGATTACGTCTTAAAATAAGCTATAAACAAACCCAATTTCATTGAAATTTGTGACAGTGATTAAATGGCTTAGGGGAACTGACATGGAATGACTCTGCTTGATTTGATATGAAATGGACCTCAAAATATTGTTAAATAGGAAATACTACAAAAAACACCCAAAATCCCACTATTTTTATTTCAGAATCAGGAAAAGGACACCTTTAAGTATATCTCCCATAAAAAATAAATTTAATAAAAATACCGCCTTTTGTTGATGATGCTTTTTTTGTTAATGCATTATTTTTCATAAAAAATTCACGACTTCAAAGTTTAAATATTTTTTTAGACACACTTAAAATGTTATAAGCGTAACAATATATTTTTTTCATAAGCTGCGTTCCCTAAATATTGTGAATACATTATTTGAAGATAATTTGTAGAGTAGATATTGAAATATGATTATATATATGACATTCTACATTTGAAAACCGAGCTATCAAGAATGCCAACTGACGGCAGTTTTTCAAAATTTTGACAATTTTTTTCTCAGAAACTATTTCACCAAGGAGCAAAAAAAATTACTGGTGATCATATCTTAATAGTAAGAACAAACACACGCAGTTTCATTAAAATCTGCGATGGTGGGTTACATATTGATATTTTACTGCCTGATTTGACGTGGAATGCCCCACCGGTCAAATGATAAAATATCGATTCGAACCAGAATCTTTTTCGTAAAATCAGTTAAATTTTAACTAGGGAAAACTCAGTTAAATAAATATGTGAAATAGTTTTAAATACAAATTCTGGTGTTAAAATGCTTTTATTAAGGTTGGGTAAAACTTCCGGACGTTCGAGTGTTAATGCAATTCCAATAATGAAGAAGGGAAACGGTAAATTTAGGGCTAACGGTTAATTTCTGAAAATCCCCTTTTCTAATATCACTTATCTGTCATTAGAGTATTCGTCTTCATGTGAATCAGTCGTAGTTACGCAAATGACCTTCCGAAAGATATTGCGCATCAAGCATATCAAATCCGAAATTGATCCGGTATCAATTTCTGATTTCCTGTGACTCGTGTAAATAAATGTTTAAGTCGATAATAATGTCAATCAGTTTTATCACAACAAATGGTTAAGCTACCCCTTAGTTATCATATTTCATAAAATTATTAAATTGATTATGATATATATATATATATATATATATATATATATATATATATATAACTTATTTTTAAAACTTTTTCTTGTAGTTCTCCATATCATCAGCAATCAATAAATGCATGTTAATAATTATTTTTTTCGAAAATTAAGATTCCAAATTTACACTTTTTTTTTTTTATTTGAGCTAATGAAAGCTTTCTTGAACTAACTAAAATGACAAGAATTCTTAAATTAAGTACATCGACACGCAATTTTGTTGAAACATCACAGCTGTGCTTGTGTTTATTTAATGAAACTTAGATTAAAATTCTTAGAAAATGCATACGAAAATTGTATTAGCTACGCATTTTTATAATAATTGTATAAGATTTAGGTAAGTTTACTTCAGAAAAAATATCTATTTATATCATAGGTTTGACTCTATTGCATCAAAGTGTGTAAAATTATGCATGAAATCCATGCATTATAACGTATTTTTTATGCATATACCGGGGCGCATGGAATTTTTAATACAATTTTTACTTTATGTAACCTTCGAAAACTAGAACTAAATCTTACATTAAACAAGAAAGAAAAATCATGCGTCAAGGGTAGAGGATGAAACACTTCCCAACACATTCAGAATAATGTAACAAAACTGCACCGTTTAAAAAATTAAAATTTTACGTCCGATTCATCAGTATGGAAACGCATAATACATTTTAAAACCCAATTTCAGCTGTTCCCATCTGCAACCGGAAAATTATCCGAATTCTTTCAGCAGACCTATATATGATATATGGATTTGTATCTATTAACTACATGCATGCCAAAATTTAGTTCACATAAGAGATATACATATTTCAGTTGAAAATTTCCTTTCAGCAATTTCCTCTAATAAAAAAAAAAGGTACGTGAATACTTTTGTGCTGCCTTGTATATGAGTTATAGAATTTATAAGTAACGACTAACGTGTAAAAAATTAATTAAATTTAAAAGCGCACACCGAATTTTAAACCGTACACTCCAGCAATTATTACTCAAAGACAGTACTGTAACCAGTTTCTTTTGTATGATCCTGTAAATGAATAAAAAATGCTATGAATGTCCTGTTCTGACGTGAGCGTAGTGCAATTCAGTGATTAGTATCAGTTTCAATACATTTTAAACAGCGTAATCTCATTATAATACACTGCAAACGATTTTTTCCCCTTTCAAATGAAGGTTTGGCACAAATGTTATATATGCCCCATATTGGCGCGATTCTTTTCCAACGCCAATTTGGGGAACGCATCAACAGTATAAACAACAACATCCGGCTTACCGTATCAAGCAAAATAACCATACTTTGGCGCCAGTTAAGTACCCGTTGCGTATATGACTTTGGCGTCATAAAAAAATCGCGCCAATATGGGGCCGTATATAATATCTGTGCCGAAAGAAAAAAAAGCCGGGTGCAAATCTCGCCAATATCTTTTTTGCAACTCGACAGTTAGAATTTTTTTATTCTTCGAGTGGAAAATTAAAACATTGATTTGAAGTTGAAATTAAATGTCATGGTTTGTTGCATAATTTAATATTTCGCCAGATGTCATATACGCACCGCATGTTTGGCATGATTTTTTTTTTTTTTTTTTTTTTTTTTTTTTTTACGAAAATTTGGCGAAAACCTCGTTTTCGAATACCAGTTACATATGTATTTTTGGTACTACTTAGTTATCCCGTCGATCAAAAATCTATCGCGAACTATAAGATTAAATGCCAATAACGGTTGATTGAAAATGTCACATTCACTTGACTTTTAGCAAGTTACACATGTCTACGTCATCAAGTGATTTTTATTTCGACGTTTTATTTTTATATTTATTAATGTTATATTAATTCAATTGTTCTTTCGTTATTTAAAATAAAAATTTTGTCAATTTGTACAATTTGGCGAATGGTTTGGTGATTTATATAATTTGAGAAATTGGTTGACGGAATAACTACGTTGTACCGTGTTTTTTAATTATTTTCTATTATTTTCAAAAGGAAATAGCAAAAAAATAATTAATAACTATAGAACAAAATAATTTTTATAAATTAAAAAGAGAAATAAAAGTAAATAAACATTTATTATTAAATAAAAGACAATAGCCATGACAATCAATGCCATTTTTGCGCCAATTAGGTACCCCAGTGCGTATATGACATCTGTGCCTAATATTTTTCTTTTCGTTTTTCTTTTTTTTTAAAAAAGTAAGAAGTGAAAGCTATCAATTTAAATGTTTCATTTTTAAATGAAAGTTTTGTATTAAATAAAATGATAACGAAACACAAAAAAAGCATTGTTCTTAGCATAGATTCAAAGGAGGCCAAATTGGTCGCCAAATTAATTTAAAATTGTAACATTCTCTGAAATATGAGAAAAAAAATTATCTGTTATGATTAAAATTTGAGTTGCCATCATTAGAAAAATGTATTTAAAATTAGAAAAAAATTAATATTTTGAAAACTGATTCGAATTTAAAAATTCTAATACCAGTTTTGAGATCTGTGGATCAATACGAATTTTTGGTGTTAATTTCATCGCAAAGTATTCCATATTTTAGGAGAAATCGCCGTGAAACATAATCAGTTGTTTAATCAGTCGATTCAAAGAATCGATACACATTTCAGCCGTTTCATATATTCGTTTCATAAATTCGTTTCTTTAGGATTGTATATATATAGGGTAGATAACTTTTTTTTAAAAATAACTTTATATTAATACTAAATAACTTAAATATTTTACAGTACAAATAAATTAGTATAACATTAATAAAAATACAAATAAAACGTCGAAATTAAAATCACTTGATGACGTAAACACGTGTTGTCAAGTGAATGTGACATTTACGATCAACCATTATTGGCATTTAATCTTACAATTTGGCGACAGTAATTTGGTCAGCGGGATAACTAACAAGTACCGAAATCTGTACTTTTCCAGAATAGGTGTCTTATAGGCAAAGAAAATGGGTTTGGCGAGAGAAGTAAACTTTTCATGCATATTTTCTGGTAACCTACTCATTGTTTCATGTACCCAAGCAATTTTTTTAAGGATTTAAACAATTAATTTAGTGTAAACAAGACATTTACGCACAGATGGCAAATGCGCACCACGTTGGCACGATTTTTTTCTAACGCCAGTGTCATATAGGCACCGGGGTACTTAACTGGCGCCAATCTTTTGTGTCGTTATTTTGCTTGATGGTAACCTAGATGTTGTTGTTTATTTATTAATAAATTGTTTATTTTCTTTTATTATCTTTTTTTTTATTATATAAATTGTTTTGTTCTATAGTTATTAATTAAACTTTTTTAATTTATTTTTATTCCTTTTTTAAAAATATATATGTAACTGGTATTCGAAAACGAGGTTTTCGCCAAAGTGGCGTCAGAAAAAAACCGCGCCAACGTGGTGCGTACGTGACATCTGTGCCAAAAAGGTTTATATTTATTTGTAAAAAATAAACATAAACGTTCATCGGGCTTGTAATAAATTGTCAGGTTTGTATCTTTTTGTAACAAATCTCACTTTCTGAAGCCAAAACTGCATAAAGCTTTAAAAAAAACGCCAATGCAAAGTAATATTGTTAAAGTACAGTGAAATTAGGTGTATTTTAAATGAAGTGAATGAAAGCTTTATATTTTAAAAGAAATGAATGCAAGATGAATATAGTATGTATGGAAAAAATACTGTCAATTTATCACCTGCGCTTGGCTAACTTAAAAGTATCAATATTGTAATTGGTACATGCTATGCAAAATGAAAAAATTATATTATAACCACTCTTCGTGCAAGAAAAATGGCCAATAATTCGTATTCAGATACACAGGCAAGGTTGACGTCAAACAAGAGTAATACTAACAGCAACATTGTTATAACGGAAGGGAGTTATAATAGCTAAGTAATAATGGCTTTAAGCACACAAACCACACAAGCAATTTTTATTAACACTTTCCAACAAAGTTGAAAAGTGTTTATGCATTCGGTTTGTCCAGCCGTCTGTCCGTCTGGCCGTCTGTACGCGCTCTAACTCCCGTAAATATACTCGGATCGTTCTGAAAAATTTGGATGTTAGTGACCTCTACCATACCACGAATCCTATTGCAAATGAAGTTTGTAGCATGTTTAGTTCATTTACAGAGGCAGTCAAATTTTTCCGTTACATTACGGCCTATGGGAAAAAATCGTTTAAAATGATTTTTAATGATGTTACATGCTTTCAAACATAATAAAATTTATATGCATTTATCAAATGCACTAAAATATGCATTCCGTAGAATATGCGCTGCAAAGAATAAATATTATTCATTTACAGGGCCACACAAAAGAATTCCGTTACATAATGATATACGGGTGAGGGAATTTTTACCGGCGTATTTTAATTATGTTAAATTATTTCATGTATAATGGAATTGATATACGTCGCTGAGGTTTACTGTAACTTATTTCAGGTATAATACGAAGTGCATAGCATTTACAGGGACACACAAAAGATTTCAGATACTATATTGTATCCGAAATGTTGTACGGTAGCGATGATTGCTGGAAATGCCTTTTTAATTATGTTATGCGCTTTTATGTTTCACTTTATTTATGCATTGTATATGATGTGTATAAATGCTATAATTCATATACAGGGCTACACAAAAGAATTCGTAATGGTTACTGGGTATGATTGTAAATTGCTTAAAGGTGGTTTTTAAATGAGTTATGCATTTTTACGTTGAACTGCAGTTTGTTTACTAAGAAATGTTTGTAGATAAATTTATAAAACATAGATAAAATTATATACAGGGTCACGCAAAGAATTGGATACATGGCCGTCTATAAATGGTAATTTCTGAAAATGTGATTCCAGTAGTTTTAAGAGTGTTTTATTTTGAATTAAACTTTAGCTCAATTTCTGAAAATGTGATTCCAGTAGTTTTAAGGGTGTTTTACTTTGAATTAAACTTTAACTAAATAGTGGCGTGTAATAAAGGTACTAGCTTATCTACAGGGTTGTACAAAAGTATACAAGTATGTTTCCATCTATTAGTCTAAATTGCTGAAAGAGAAATTTCAACTTCTTTTTCGTTTTCTTGCTAAACTAAATTTCCCCATTATATAGCGTATATATATCAACCTACAGATCAAATACAGAGCTGTTCAAAAGAATTGGAATACATGTTTGATATGGATCGTAACTGCTTAAATCAGTTTTCAAATGTTTTATGCGTTTTCTAAAACGTTTACTTAGTTCTTTTATATACATTATTTCCCTAAATAACGAAGTTTTGTTAAAGCATACAGGAAGTGTTGGAAAGTATTTCATAATCTATGCTTAACGTATGATTTTTTTTACTTGTTTATATATGTTTAGAGTGAAGTTAGATCATCAAGGTGCTAATTTTTCATGCAAGCAACCGTTACATAAAAGAAAGTTTAAAATTTAAATGTAAATACGTGCAATCTCGCATTCTCCCCCCCCCCCAAAAAAAAAAAAAAAATAAATAAATAAATAAAATAAAATGGTACAGCAATGAAATTAAATTGGAGTTAAGCGAAGCTTTTTAAAATACGATATTGGTTGAAAACCAAATTACGGAATATTCCTATAATATTTGAATTAATCACGGTAAATTTTTTTAGCCCGGTTCAGATTTTGCCAAGAGTATTTTATTTTTATTTTTTGTCAAAACCCGCCTTTTTTCCCCGCAAGTGTAACTTGTGTTGATGTTGAAATAAATGTTTTGACTTATGCTATTACCTCTTCTTATTATTTTTATTTATTTACTTATTATTATTTTTAATTAAATGAGTCAAATCGTATATATAAATTTATTTAATGTGTGTATTTTAAATTAAAAGAATGCATTACGAAATGAGGCGATAAGAACGATATTTGACGATTTATCAATTGCGCTCGCCTAAATGCTTTATTACCATGTGTTTAATTACCTTCATTGAATTTCATTGTTATATGGACTTTGCTTTTTTAAAAAGCTTGACGTAATTCGAGTTTAAGAAAGTGATATTTTTTGTCAAATGATGTAAACGACTATGAAAATAGAACTGAAGAAGTATTATACTGGTTTATGTATGTATTTTAAAAAATGCAAAAATGTCGGTATGAAACAGCAAATAGGTTGTCCGAAAGTACTTGTAAATGTGTTCCTTTTCTAAGCTATTCTATCTCTTGCCAGGGCCCTTAACCGAGGGAAGAGCTGGTTTAAAATTGATATGGATTTTTTTTCAGGTTCACTAATCTAGATATTTCATCATTTGAATTAGTAACCAGTATATGGCAATTAAAGATAATATCTCATTTTCTTTACTTGAAACAAGTTATTATTAAATCTATGTTCTGGGCAATATCGCTCAGACTAATCCCTCCGAGGGAAGTCCTAGTTTAGAGATTTATCATGCGCGCAGCACTTGATGATTTTAATTCACACATTAGTGAGAGAAAATTTTAAAATAAAAATTTAAATATATATTTTGTATGTACAACATATATTTTTCTCAATAATATACTTAAGAATGTATAATTTGGGCAAAAAGGGAAAAAAGATCTTAGTTGCATATTATTTGTGTTTTGGACGATGTTTTTGATCGTTTCCTCAAACTCAAAGGTCCTATGCCCCCTTAAACCAATTTTTTTTTTTTTGAAAAATAAATTTTTCAATATATTCTGACTAGATCTGTGTGCAGTTATATATAATAAAATCTAATGAATGAACTGAGTATTAAAATCGGGAGTACTAAATTTTGTGAAAATCCTATTCGCCAAGGGTTTCTTTATGTCAACTACGCAGCACTGTTCTGGAGGGCTTCGTTGCTAAACAGTTGGAATCAGTAAGAATAGTAATCTCGAACAAAAAACAGCGAGTAAACGTAACACGAAAAAGTCCTTCCGGCCAGTGCCGGGAGGAAGAAGTAGCTTTCGTATTCCTTATTTTAAAAAAGCCAGCTTATATTATTCAAATACACGAAGCTCAATTAAGTGGAAACCGAATATAGGAGATTCAATACTAATTTTTATCAATACTAAATCATTATGAATGAGAATTTCGCGAAATTAGTCAGCTTTATCCAAGCTGCTTTTATTTAAAGTAACTTATATTTGGCTGCCAAATTCGGCGATTTCTTAAAGTGCCTGCCATTTTAAGACAACATGGTGGATGAGGCTAACCAGTGAACTTGGTCGAGACCTTAGTAATTGCTGTGCACATGCTCACTCACATCGAAATCGGTTGATATATACGAGTGCTGTCGCAGGCAAAAAATCAGATTTTTCAAAATGTCACCCACGTTAGAAATTGAAACTGCTATATCTGAGCCATTTTTTAAGATAAAGACAAACAAAAAATGCTACTGAATCCTTATATCAAGGTCAAATACTTAAGAAAGAAACCTTTTTCAATTTCTAATTTTTTTGCACCTCATTTTAAATATATATATTTTTTAATTTAATGGCCGCCATTTTGAAACAAGATGGCTGATGAAGCTGGCCAGCGAACTTGGTCGAGATATTGATGTATACTATCCACATGCCTTCTTCCATCGAAATAGGCGAATACGTGTGGTATCGCGAGACAAATACAAGATCGTTTCAAAGTGTTATCCATGATAGAAATTCAAAGTGCTATAATTCAACCACTTTTTAAGATATAAACAAAAGAACAAATTTTCAGAAACAAAAACTGCTCCACAATCTTTGTATCAAGGACAAACACATAAAAAAAATCTTTTTCATTTTCCAATTTTTTAATACCTCATTTTAAAATTTAAATTACATTTTTTTAAAAAAAATGGCAACCCTTTTGAAACAAGATGGCGAATGAAGCTGGCCGACGAACTCGGTCGAGACATTGGTATGTACTATGTACAGACCAAGTTACGACGAACTCGGTCGAGACATTGGTATGTACTATGTACAGACCAAGTTACATTCAAATCGGTTCATAAATACGCCTGTTATTGCATGACAAAAATCAGGTCGTTTTAAAATGACACAATAGAAATTCAAAATGTTTTAACTCAGCCATTTTTTTAGATATAGACAAAACAATACCCGTTCCGGAATCTTTGTATTAAGGTCAAACACATACGAAAAAACTCTTTTTCATTTTCCAATTTTTTGGTATCTCATTTTAAATTTAATTTTTTTTAAATTTTTTTAAATGGCCGCCATTTTGAAACAAGATGGCGGAAGAAACTGGACAACGAACTCGGTTGAGTTATTTGTCTGTACTATGTACACACTAAGGTCATCCAAATCGGTTCATAAATACGTCTGTTATCACGTGGCAAAAATCAGGGCGTTTCAAAATGTCAGCCACACTAGAAATTCAAAATGCTATAACTCAGCCATTTTTTAAGATATAGACGAAACAAAAACTGCTCCCGAATCTTTTTATCGAGGTCAAACACATAAGAAAAAATATTTTTTCAATTTTTAATTTTTTGGTACCACATTTCAAATTTAAATTTTTCTTAAAATTTTAAATGGCCGCCATTTTTAAACAAAATGGCGGATGAAGCTGGCCAACGAACTCGGTCGAGACATTGGTCTGTACTATGTATAAACGAAGTTACATCCAAATCGGTTCATAAATACGCCTTTTATCGCGTGACAAAATTCAGGACGTTTCAAAATGTCAGCTTCGCTAGAAATTCAAAATGCTATAACTCAGCCATTTTTTAAGATATAGACGAAACAAAAACTGCTCCCGAATCTTTTTATCGAGGTCAAACACATAAGAAAAAATATTTTTTCAATTTTTAATTTTTTGGTACCACATTTCAAATTTAAATTTTTCTTAAAATTTTAAATAGCCGCCATTTTTAAACAAAATGGCGGATGAAGCTGGCCAACGAACTCGGTCGAGACATTGGTCTGTACTATGTATAAACGAAGTTACATCCAAATCGGTTCTTAAATACGCCTTTTATCGCGTGACAAAATTCAGGACGTTTCAAAATGTCAGCTTCGCTAGAAATTCAAAATGCTATAACTCAGCCATTTTTTAAGATATAGACGAAACAAAAACTGCTACGGAGTCTTTGTATAAAGGTCAAATACATAAGAAAAAAATATTTTTCCATTTTCAATTTTTTGGTACCAGATTTCAAATTTTAAATTTTTTTAAATTTTTAAATGGCTGCCATTTTGAAACAAAATGGCGGATGAAGCTGGCCAACGAACTCGGCCGAGACATTGGTATGTACTATGTACACACCGAATTACATCCAAATCGGTTCATAAATACGAGAGTTACAGTGTGGCATAGGTCAGATATATATATATATATATTGATATGTATATATCAATTTTGAACGGAGGGTGGTTTCGCGGTCTGGGGCTCATGATCGCTGAAAACATACTAAAATTTTTTGAAATCGCTTTCCTCCGAACGGCTGCAATAGGTAGCTTTTTGTAAAGAAAGCTACCTAAATGACTAAAAATGGCATATACAATTGCAGTAAATTCTGCATTTCTCGTCGTTGTTTGGAACCCACTGGGACAGAAAACTATTGAGTGCACACTTGCGAGTGCTAGATAGAAGTACGCTCCCAAAGACGTTTAAGATACACAGAAGAAAGACGTCTTTGGTTTTGCTCCAACGAGTGTGACACGTTACCTCACAAGCACAAGCACTTTAGAAGAAGAGGACGCAAAGGATTAGAGATAGGAGAAAAGGAATAATAGGAAAATGTTGTGCACCAGGCATCTTCTTTTTGTCTGTATTTCGCAGGCATAGGGAGCTTGAAACCAAGATTAAGTCATTGGCGAAAATAAGTCAAATTTTATTGCGTAGGCCAAAAATCCCAAACTGTATAGAGATTATTAAAGATTTATTTGTGTGTATTATAAGTGACCGCTGCTTCTGTTTTACAAATTAATTTTTACTCAGTTTTATACTTCTAAATTTTCGTATGCTATTTAACCCCTTGGAGGATGATTGTGTATAATTATTATATACTCCACTAAACTGTAGTGCCCAAATAACACAATGCTACCAATGTATTGGAAAATATTAATTTTTTATTGACTCAAAGAAAAGCTTTTACTTATTTTCAAATATATCTTTTCGTAAATTTTGGTGCCATTTGAACATTTAGCAAAGGTAGCTCTTTGCTCCCAAAACGTTTAAGAATCTTCTCAAATTTAAACGGGAGGCTTTTCAGATACATTTATGATATGATATTCATTCATACTTTAATACGCAGCATTTACAGTTCTTCTTATTTGCATATCAAGAAACTTGAACACTTTTACTGAATTTACTAAAGAGACAAATGATCTTTCAATGATTTTCATCAAATTTACTCTTTTAGACAAATTAAGACGGAATAAAGACGGACTTTTGTTTCAAAAGGAGCAAAGTAATTTCAATTCAAAGTATATCACATTTACAGAAATTTGAAAAATTTTGCTGCTTTCTCTGGTAAGAAGATCCGTGAGTATTCATTATTATTCCTCATGCGGACAGAAGACGTGAATGCTGCTTCTTATGTATGACTAAAACTGCTTCTTAAAACGATCATTTATAAATTAAAACGGAGACTTTAAAGTTGATATTTTGATTAAATATAAAACAGTTGAAAGAATCTGTATCTAGATTAAACCGATGGTGAGGCGCGATTTCATACATTGATCTAACGAAAACTGAACGATGAGTTTCCTATTATCTCAAAGTTCTGTAGGAGAGGAAGAACGCTATGTCTATTTGAATGTATATATTATTGATATATCCGGCCAAATGAACTTTAAGCTTACTTGGGTATTTCTCCACAAGCATGCAGTACTCCCCTATGTCAACATTTTCATTTTGTTAACATTATTATCTACGTTTGTGAAAAGTTTGTTCGATATAAATATACATATATTGTCAACCCTCATACAAAACTAATAAAAGTAAAATGTTCAAAAACAAACAATTGTCAACACTTTAAATAACATTTAGTATTAAAATAAATAGTTATTGTTTAACGTCTGATATACGATTTAAACTTTAAAAAATATATTACAATTCATCAGACATACAAGTAAAAATTGCATAAATACATTTAATACAATTAAAAACCAAAGGTTTCGAGCTAAATTTTAGCACATCATCAGTGCAATAAATAACATTCAAATGACAGAAAACTATATATCATGTTTACAGTTAAAAATTACTAGCAGTTAAAATTAAATAAAGTATAAAAATTTCAAAACAATGCTGAGTATTCAGGAGGAAGTGCACATGATTCATTTATCGGCGACGTTTGCTTACGAGTGAACACACCTTCCAGAAAAACTCTACTTTTAATATTATTGCAACCGGATCTGATAACTTTCATATTTGCGAAATCTGGGATATGGTCGGAATCTAAAGAATGCTGTACAATTTTAGACTGAAGGCTTCCAGATTTGTACGCACGTTTATGTTCGGCAAGGCGAATAGCGCAAGTACGACCAGTTTCGCCGATATATACCGAGTCGCAATCTTTACATGGGATACTGTAAATTGAGCCGATTCTTAGTAAGGAGGCAATTTTTGGTTTAGATTTGCAAAGTAAATTTTTCAAAACATTTTGTGGCTTGAACGATGTACAGATATTATGAGACTAGAAATTTTTTCAGAAAGATATTTGTTGTATGGTAGAGATATGTAAATAGCGGGAGCATTACAAATTACAGAGGATGACACGCGATGCTCAGAAAAAATCCTTTTTAACCATCTTAAAGGATAACCATTTTGAATTAAGTCACTAAATATCTTCTTTTTTCAAATTGGAAGGCTTCATCAGTATTACAATAACTTTTAGTTCTGTGGATTAAAGGATTTCTCTGAAAGGTGTCTCGTAAGCAAGCGTCGCCGATAAATGAATCATGTGCACTGCCTCCTGAATACTTAGCATTGTTTTGAAATTTTATACTTTATTTAATTTTAACTGCTAGTACTTTTAACTGTAAACATGATATATAGTTTTCTGTCATTTGAATGTTATTTATTGCACTGATGAAGGGCTAAAAATTAGCTCGAAACGTTTGCTTTTAATTGTATTAAATGTATTTATGAAATTTTTACTGGTATGTCTGATGAATTGTAATATATTTTTTATTTTTAAATGGTATATCAGACGTTAAACAATGATTATCTATTCAAATAGTATTAATTTGACGGAAAAGTGCATGCCCCAGCATATCTCGGGCTGCGCAGCGAGAGGGTTAATGCATTTCAGGGGTAATTTTTTAGATATATTTACGTGATGATATGTTGTTTGACAGTTTACAGTGAATATAGAAATAAATTAAGTTTTTTTTTTTTTTTTTTTTTTTTTTTTTTTAACTCAAAACTGCATACATATTAAGCGAAAAAACTTAATGCTGGAATCGGGCGTAAATTATTTCAGCTGCGCCATCTTATGGGCGGTGTTGATAATCCACACATGCGGGCTTTTAGTGTGACGTCATGTATGACAGGATATCTATCATCTGCGAATACTTTCTAAATCTTTAGTCGCTCATGGAACTGAATTTTGTTTACCACATTTATTGCAAAATAATGGCGTAGCGAGAGGGGCGTCCAGATGCACTTGACACCATAAAGTTTTCTTCGCCTTGCCAGGGACACGTCAGCTATTAATCAAGCTGAAAAAAACTTTACAATTTTAGTGGTGTGAAGTAAGAAAACATTTAGACATATTCCTGTAGTTTAACCTCGTCCGCTACGTGTCGTGCGCAGAGGTGCCAAGTTCGCACTAATCTTCCGTAATGCGTAGATTAATTTGACCCAGTTTAACAACGTTTCGAACCAGAAAAAATATTTGATGAATCTGTATTTATTTAATTCCAGTTTTCTACCTGGAACGTGTTTAATTTCATCTCTGAAAAAATGTTCTGGAGCGAAATGTATTAAACCAGGGTTAAATTAACCCACATATTACGGAGGATTAGTGGCAACTTGGCACCTATGGTCGTGCGACCTTGATTGATGTGACGTCTCCCATTTAACCCCTTGGGGACGAGCGACACGTATACGTGCCGGAAATAGGCCTAAGGATCCTTGTTTATCCTCACCAGCAAAATTTTACTGTAAAATTTGCCTTATTTAATCCGAGCATTTTCCCGATTTGAATAGGCACAAACTTCTGTTTTTTAAAACCGGTAGCAAAGTAATAAACATTTCGTAAAAGGCTCCCATCGCGAAGGGGTTAAGATAGGACGCTTACTTATATCGCTTTGGTTAAGTTGGTTCAGTTCGAATAACACGCATCCCTGTATTTAAATTCTCCTCCATTATTTTTATGCTGCATAGTAAACAGCATATTTCTAGAACGAACATTCGAGTGAAGCAACAAAACAGTAAAATTTGAAAATATATTTATATATATAAATATTTGGATTAATTTTTCCGGTGTAAACTTAAATTTTTTTTTCAAATGTTCTTTATGGTACAAGATCGATTTTTGCGCTAATCTGGCCTTAAGTATAATACAATTTAAAGAATACATTTTTCTCAATAAAGTGTGTTCGATTGTCCATACTGTCTACACGTCATGATAAACAATCTATAGTTGTGATATATTATATTCAACAAAATTACCAGGGATTTTTTTATACAGCACGCTTGGGAACTGATTTAGAAACTGCGCAAACAAAGACGTCTATCACAATTTTCCCATTACTCCTTATTGAAGAATTACAATGTGATGATGAAAATTTAGTTTCGAAATTTAAGACATTTGATATAGATGTTTATTTGATTTTATAGAGTTTTGATTAAGACTTATGATATTTTGATTAGTCTGTGCTTGCTTTTATTATTTTATGCATTTAGTAATGATTGCATATGTCTCTACATTCATTAATATCACTTTATGTTTCAACATTTAAAAAAAAAAAAAAAAAAAAAAAAAAAAAACATAAAATACGAAACCAATTTGCACAAATTGTTATCGATAATTAAGCAAAAAGCATCAGTTGACCGAAGAATAATATTTTATTTGTTTTGAATACTACGCATCTTTACATTTACCATTAGTCTGTTCTTGCCAAGCTGTTGTTAGCTTTCGTGCCAAAGATAACCTTTGCGTAAAGGTATACATTTGCACGAAAGCTAACAATTACACTCTAGTATTTTTAACTCAGTAAGGCAGATTGTATGTTTATCACGCGAATATGCCCACCGCAGACAATGTTTCTCAAACAAAGGAACACAGACACTGTAAGTCAAGGGTTCTGGATTCGAGTCATTTTTTGCTACATTTGGAAAAATTAAATTTGTATGATACAGGAGTCGTACACTTCAAGGATTTTTATCAGAACAAATATCACTATTTGTTTATAGAAAAATAAATCTAGGTTAAATGCACGATAATTCGCCTTATTTAAGAAGAGATTTTCCCATAAGAAATTCCTGGTCGTGAAATTTCAAGACAAGTACGATCCCTGTATGATAACAAGGATACTATGGCTATGTATTACAAAAAAAAAAAAAAAAGAAAAAAAAAGAAAACCATACGCGTATAACTTAGAAGATAGGAATTCAAATCTCGCATAGCTTAATAAGAAACATAATTATTTTATTAAATTAAAGATATGGAGGATATTAACAAACAATAAAAAAACCTTAAAATTTGGGTACTTTTCCAGAATAGGCGCTTTGGCGAGGGAAATATATTTGGCAACATATGGCACCCCGAGAGGTTCTGCTCTCGAAGCTGGTACAAAGGAGGTGTTGGGTTCGATCCCAATCGCACTCGTTGGCGTAATCGTTCGGAATTTTCGTGATTTTCTTCAAAAGTTGGTTCTACAAGCGTGAATACGGGTTAGGTTCCCCTAGAAAGACCCCACGGAGGGCACTCCCCTTCTCAGGGTCTATATCCCTCGTGCTGATAATTGTCCGTCATAAACACAACCAACTTGGCAACATATATTCTGGCAACTTATTCACTATTCCATGTACCCTAACAATTTTTAATATTTACATAATTTATTTAACATAAAGAAGACATTTATCTATTTTTATGTACAAACAGAACGTAAATCTCTCTATTATTAGAAAAATTAACTATCGCTGTCACCAGCGCGGACGTAAATGAATTTTTTGCTGACCAGGGAAATTTCTAGTTTATTATTAAGAAAACTATTGCATATGAAAATCGAGAAATGGGTAAATTTATAGAGAAATGTTTGATAAACATGCTGAAGTAAACAGTTTTTAAATGGAAGAATTCTTTAAAGAGTTATTTAATGTTAAAATTAGACAAACTCGTTCCATTAAAAAAGTTTTATATTTCAAAACTGTACCAAGGAGTTCAATATATTTTTGTAACAAACTTCCAGTGTGCAGAGTGTATTTATTTTTTTTTATTTCACTAATGTTTTGAGGTTTTTTTAAATATTTTATCCAAATTTTTGTTATTTCAAGAGATATTTTATTCATGTTTTAGAAAAGGGTATTATTTTAAATTACTGCCAATTGTAAAAACAGCGCAGTGAATACTATTTCCTTTAAATTAAAAATTTAGTTACACATTATTTTTAGAAACAAACAAAACTTTAAAATAAGAATTAAATTATTGCGTATAAAAAGCATAAAAAATAAACAAATTAAATTATAAAAATTATTTTTAAGCGTAAATATAACAAAAGAAACGGAAGATAACTTTAAAATAATAACTTCATTAATATATTTTAAAAGCAGTAAATGGGGAAAATTATGTCATATTTAAAACGGCCAAATAATAATACTGCCAAATAGTTTACATTTTAAAATATATTTACGGAAGTGATTTAGTTCATATTTCGAGATGATCTTACTAACTATTGCTGACAGTTCTATGACAGTGCATATAACAATACTTCCTTTCTAACAACAAAAGTATTTTCAGGTGAATAATAAAAAGAGAAATAAAACTTTGATGAAAATTACGTCAGATTTGAACTACTTTGAACTACTTTGATTAAAACTACTTTTAAAACAAGTTTCTTACAGTGTTATTAAAAAATATATATCTGGATGCAAAGACTGTATTTATCTAGTTTATTTTATATTAGCTGATTTTGAAATGTTTAACATATCTTCTTTAATAAACATGAAAACTGCCATTAGATGTCTTAACAGCTGATGATTCGGCCTTAAAATTGCACAATCTAAGGGAAATGAATGGAGACCGTTTACAGGGAGATCGTCAGTGGTATTTTAATTATAATTCAATCTTCCGTAATTTTTTAAAAGCCGATCAAATTAGCTGTTTTTAAAGTCTGCGGTGTCTGAATGGGGATTGACTAGTGCAGCTCGTAAGGGGACAGAAACCTCTAGTTGTTCCCAAAAAAATATCAACATATACATAAATAAAATGTCTATATATTCATAAATATATATATAAATAAGAATAAAAGTTTATTTGGTATTTTCTTTCATAGCTGCTTATATCATCTGCTATAAATCTCCTTTTCTAAAGCTTAAATTAAAGCAAGCTTCTTTAAATAAAACGCTGAGGATCCCTAAAGTGGAAAAAAAAGCAATTTTTTAATGCACAGTCAGGATTAATCCGATTCTTTCCTTTAGCATTCCTGGTGATAATCTGATATTTTCTTTTATGTTGTTCATGATATATAACTTCAATAAAATGCGAATCTTAAAATAGTCATAGAAGTCGATGAATAGATACCAAAAGTGTACAAATACAAGAGCAACTATTAAAAGTGTGCCATCAGTTTTCAGCATGTTCATTTTTCCTTGGTCCCAGACCCATTTTGATGCTTAATGAGTATTACATTATTTGAAAACTTTTTTGAATACATATCTTCGCCTTATATCTGGGAAAAAGTATGCCTTTATCCCAGAAGAATATACAGCAGTGAATACTTCCTTTAACGATAGCAAAATCCTGTTAGCAGGGGTCGCATTGTATAGGGAAATTTTATTGTTCCTACCAGAACCCTTAATGAGTAATCTTCATGATAATCTTATTTTAAATTTGCTTTTGAAAAGTACTATGAAGATATTATTTTCGAATATCAATAAGCTTTTCCTTGATATTCCAAAGGTCGGCAGGGAAGACATTTTTGAAGGAGTTCTTCCAACATTTTTTTTTTTCTAGCAATTATTATTATTTTTTTAACTTTTTTTTTTTTTTTAACTACTAATAATGGAGTTCAAGGAAAGCTTATTAGTAGACTGATAGTTGGAAATATTTTCTTCAATTTCAGAAAAGAAAACTTTATTATAAAATTCAGGGAGGAAACTACGTTTTTTACAATCATCTTATACAAGCTAATTTTAGAACGTGTGGAGATCTGACTGACTAAATTACGAAAATGGTTGTCAATTGTAGCGACAGTGGTGGATGCAAAATTGGGAACCAAAAAATCCCCTAGTCAAATGTAAATGAATAACAATCCTATTACACACATTAGAACCTGAAAACACCTGGCGTAATAGTAAATTGCAATGTTCCTAAATCCGGTAAGCTTTATAAAACAGATAAATTTAGCGTATTTTTAGAGCCTGTGGGCTCAGGACGGGGAATTGTAATTGTAATTCGTCGGGACAGACCGATAGGTGCTGGGTTCTAGCCCAACCGCGCCCGTCGGCCTAATCGTTCGGAGTTTTCTTGGTTTTCTTCGAACCTTGGTTTTCCTAGTGCAAATACGGGTTAGACTCCCTTAGAATGACCCCCACGGAGGACACTCCACCCCTTAGGACCTCGTGATGATAATTGGCCGTAATAAACACAAACAAACAAACGTCGGGACAGAGTCTTTGTCTGTAACTTAGTAAAACCCTAGTAAAATAGTATATAGCCCATTAATAAAATATTATATAGACCTCTAATAAAATAATATATTGGAATTTTAAAACATGTAGTTTTCTTTCTAAATCCTACCTTAGCAATGGTTAAAATAAAATAATAAGTCAAGGTATATTAGGGGTACTGGAATTTCCAAACCCCAGGAAGTTCTTCAGCACCAATATTTTCTTATAGAAAATCTCTCCTGCAATAAAGCGAAATTTTGCGCAGTTTAAGTAGATCTTTTCTTTAAAAAAAAAATACTGATATTTCACCTGGAAAATAACGGACCCCTTACAAACCATATTACATGTAGGAGATATGGGGGCACACGTAAATAGATCTCATAAATATCTTTTTGTCATAACTGGATTAATTTCTATAAACAAAGCTACTCAGTATAGTAAACAGAACTTTCTTTTACGTATGGTAATTTTTTTAAATCATCAGTGTCGTTCTTTTTACATTTTTTAATAGTTTTATAAGTTCAAAAAATTGTTCAAATGTGCCCTATCGGCGCGGTAGTTCAGAACACACGTGAGGCACATATGAATACAAGGGAAAGAATCCTTTGGCATACTTTTTATTCTGTTATTCATTTATCATCATAATCATAATTTATATTATCTAGTAAATTCACCATAAATAAAGAAATATATATATATGTATCTAGATTCTGGATGATTTGTTAAAGCAAATGATTATAAAATGAAAATAAGTATTTTTTTTTTTTTTTGGGGGGGGGGGGAGAACTTAGATGATTGATTAAATATTGTTGAAATAAAATAAAAAAAATAAGTAAATTTGAAAAATAATTTAAAGCTATTAAATTTTGCTCATGAGTTTTTGTTTGGGGGAAATTTTAGGGAGGGGGCATTTAGATCATATTTATCGGAAATCTGCCGCAATACGAAAGATTCCCACCCTTGTATTTGCCTTATTCATTTCTAAACTAATGATAAAGAAGAGTTTTTTAATATTTTTTTTAAATCACGATTATAACTCCCCCCTCCCCCAAAAATTTAATTTCTTTTGTTTTTAAAAGAGGGGTGGGCTTACAATCCGGATTTTACGATAGTTATCTGTTTAAAAAAATTACTTTCTTAAAATATTTCAAATATCTATCGCCATTCAAAGCATTATATACGTAACTGTTTTAGAGATTGAAGTAAGCCATCATTGCAAGTTTGGAACAAATGAAAAAGAAAAATTTCCAACGTTGTTTAACGTAATACTTTTTTTTATTATAAATAATGCTTTAAAAATATTGTTGCAAACCGTTTAGTATAATAAGTCATAACACTTATTGAATTTTAGAAAACATTAAATTTATTTAATTGCAAAATAACGTAAATTAACTTGTTGCTCTTTATGCACTCGCTGAGAGACGCGTTTGTGGAAGTTCCAATACATAATTAACTTTGTATGGCGGAAATATCTGCCATTTCAGGAAAATTATACATAATGGAACTGACATTATTTCTCATGAAGTTAACTGAAAGGAACAAAATCACAGGATGATTATTGGGGCTTATGAACTGTTCATAACGACCCAACTAGTTAGTTCACAAGTGCCCCACATAGCTACTAGAGTTAAATTGATAAATCATTAACATTCCTGAATTTTGAAGAAAAAACAGCTTTGAAGAAAATTTCAAAGACAGTCGAACACAGAATCAATGAAGGAGGTGCTTTCTGAATTCTTTTCTTAAAATATTTAATGAATATTTACAGATGCGTGGTTCTATACATATTTACATTAAGAATTATCAAACACTTGATCTGGTTTTTCGAAATAAGGGAGGCTTAGCCTCATCAACAAACTGTAAAAAATTACAGCGATCATGCTTTCAAAATCAAAACGTATCGTTCCAGGCACAACAAAAGCGAAGTCGCATTCTAAGGTAGGATGCACGCGCATCGCGCGACCTTCGTTGCCATGGAGAGCAGAGAAAAGGTTTCTATTCACACTCCCCACTGAACTCTTAAAGAGTTCACAAATCAAAATCCTATCATAAAATCATAAAAATTCAATTTTCGTATCAGTGGTTCAGTAATCTAATACAATTTTTAAAATTCGAATACAAAATACTAAATATAGAAATTCAAACAATATCTAATTAATCACTTAATTAGTCAAATTCAAAATATCAATAAATTCTAAATAAAACACTTTAAATTACACAGTAAAATAATGACTGTTAAATAACATACACATTTTTTTTTCAGTTAAATCATATACTTACTTATACCAAAATTCAAAAAGATTCTATATATAAATAACACTAAAAATTAAAAAAGAGAAAGAAAATATTTAGAGTCCTAAATGCAGAAAAAACAAACTAAATAAATGTCTATAAAAGTTTATGAATGTTTATAAAAAGTCTGCAAAAAGTCATTTGTTGTCATTTTGTATTTCAAAGGAATACAAGTGTTGAATGGATCTTTTTAAGATTCCACTCGCTGTTTTTATTTGGTATGAACGAATATTGCCATCTCTTCCAGGAATGACAGTCTGAATCTTACCAAGTTTCCAAAGAAACTTATTTTTTGCGTCATCTTGAATTAAAACAACATCGCCCACTTTCAGTGGCGTATGGGCATTAGGATTTTTCAAGGAATGGGCTGTTTTTAAATCCATCAGATATTGTTTTTTCCATTTGGTCCACAATTGTTTCAATAGTAAAGATTGATATTTTTTTCTTTTCAGGAGTGTTGATCTCTTTGAACAATCTCCAATTATTTCAAAAAAATTAATAGGAAATGAAAGTTCTTTTCCAAAATTTAAAAAGTGCATTGGAGTAAGAGGTTCTGGTTCATCGCTGTCGCTATATACATACGTCAGTGGTCGCATATTCAAAACTGCTTCTACTTCTGTCAACAGAGTCGCTAATTCATCATAACTTAAGAGTGCCCTACCAATTACTTTTCTCAAACAGTCTTTGACTGACTTTACTAGTCGCTCATAGAAGCCTCCCCACCATGCTGCTCTTTCTATAATATTCTTCCATATAAATCTCTCTTTTGTAATAAAATTTAAAAATACTTTGTCTGTCAGTATGTTGTATAAATTTTCGAATTCACCTTTGGCCTTTTTGAAGGTTTTTGCGTTGTCAGAATAAATAATTTTGGGATTTCCTCGTCTAGCTGTGAATCTTCTGAATGCCATCAAAAAGGAATTTGTTGTCATATCAGACGCGAGTTCCAGGTGAATGGCTCTAGTCACACCGCAGGTAAACAGGACAATGTAAGATTTTTGCGTTTCTTTAAAATTTCTGATATAGATCGGACCGGCGAAGTCTAAACGGCATATTGCGAATGGCGGTGCTTCACTAGCTCTGTCTTTTGGTAAGGGTGCGGTGATTTGGTCTGCTGGTTTGGAGAAATATTTTTTTACATATTATACTATTCTTGATAACACTCTTGACCAACTGACGACCTTTAGGTATCCAAAAACGAGATCTAATTTTTGCCAAAGTACTGGCTATCCCTCCATGCATAATTTTGTCGTGTTCTTGACGAACTATTAGAGTAGTTAACCAAGAATATTTGGGGAGAATTATTGGGTTTTTCTCTTCTGCAGACAGTTTAGAAAATTTGAGCCTTCCGCCCAACCTCATCAACCCGTTTTTGTCAATAAAGGGCATGAAATTTGATAAGGATGACGTCTTATCCACTGATTTACTATTTTTTAGAGATTCTATTTCTTCCTTATAAAATTGTTTTTGTTCAGATTGTATCAAAAAAATTTCAGCTTCGAGTAATTCTTCGATTGTTACTACGTCTTGCACTTCAGTTGATTTTTTTCAGCTTCATAATGAATTTCTTTACCCAAACAGTAATTCTCAAAAGTTTCTCTAAATTACTATATTTTGAAATGTTTATGGGATTTTCGAGTTTTTTGGCTAAGCACTCGCTCTGAAAATCATCGTTAGGATTTTTTTTGTATTCTAATTCATCTGAGTAAGCGATTTCTTTGTTTTCTGATATTGGCCAACACTCAGGAGGTAAACTTAGCCATTCTGGTCAGTGTAACCAAGTTGTATCATTGATTATCCTAGAGATTTTTGATCCTCGAGAAACTATATCAGCTGGATTGGCAGTACCAGGACAATGATACCAGTTATCAGGTGAGGTCAATTTATGGATCTCTTCAATTCTGTTTCTGACAAAGGGTTTAAACTTTTTAGGGGATCCTTTTATCCAAAAATAGGATATTTTTGAATCCGTCCAGTAATAAGTCGGTACATTCAATTTTAGAGCTTTCAAAATGTTACTACTTAGCTTGGCCGACAACAGTGCGGCCAGCAATTCGAGCCTTGGTAAGGTAAGCGCTTTCAGTGGAGCAACCCTGTTTTTCGAAGCAACAAAAACTGTTCGAACATTTTCGGTGGTTGTTGCTACACGTAAATAAGCAACCGTACCATAAGCCTTCATGCTCGAATCGGCAAAAATATGTAATTGTAGGTCATAATCATGCCAATTGGTGATGTCAGAAAAATAGTATCTGGGTACTGAAAAGTTTTTCAAATGAGGGAGTTCGTTACACCAGCTACTCCAAAGTATACGTAAATCTTCGGGTAAGGTGCCACCCCAATCTAGACCCAAATTCCAAATATGTTGAATTATACATTTTAGTCTTAATGTAAATGGTCCTAAAAATCCAAGTGGATCAAAAATCCTACCTAAAACTTGTAGAATAAATCGTTTGGTGTCTATTCTTTTTAAAACGAAATCAACTAAACCTCGAACATCAAAATAAAATAAATCTTTGGAATTATTCCAAGCGATTCCTAAAACTTTATAAGGGAGATTTAGTTCTCCAAAAGCCTCAGAATTAACTTCTGAAGTTATGCCATTTTCTTTCCATAGTTCACCAAGTGGTAAAGAGTTCGTATGCCATTTGTGTAAATGCATACTTGCATTTTCAAATATATCAATACATTGTAAACTCGTGGATAGGGCTTGATCAATATTTTCCTGACTTCCTATAACGTTGGTAGATATTTTCATTTAAAAATTTTACTGTGTTTGGGTATTGTTCGGTGTATTTTTTCAAGTGGTGTTTAATTGTTGCAGCAAATAAAAAGGGACTGCTACTAATTCCAAATAACACTCTGGTGAATATATAGATTTCAAAGGGTTTAGAATTATCAAACAAATCTTGTGAAAATAAAAATCTTGTTACATCACGATTGTTTTCATCTATAATTATTTGTAGAAATGCTTGTTTTATATCAGTTGTAAAAGCTATGGGATTAAATCTAAACCGTAACAAAATATCAAATATTTCAGGATACAAATTTGGACCTACATGCAGGCAATTATTTAAAGACGGTGAGCTTGTGTCATGAGCAGAGGCATCGAAAACTATGCGTAATATGCTCGTTGTCCTGTCAGTTCTAATTATTTCTCGATGAGGTAAATAAAAAGTTACATTTTGTTTTTCTTCAGGATCTGTAACTAACTCAATAATACCTTGTTTCAAATAATCTGCTAACACCTCCTTATACTCAAAAAATAATTCAGGGTTTTTAATCAATCTTTGTTTGAGTTTAAAAAATCAATATTCTGCAATTTTCCGATTGTCATTTAAACATTCCCTTTCAAGCTTACACGGAAATCGAACTGTATATCCATAGGTGCCAAGTTGCCACTAATCCTCCGTAATATGTGGGTTAATTTAACCCTGGTTTAATACATTTCGTACCGGAATTTTTTTCAGAGATGAAATTAAATAAGTTCCACGTAGAAAACTGGAATCAAATAAATAAAGATTCAGCAAATAATTTTTCTGGTTCGGAACTTTGTTAAACTGGGTTAAATTAATCTTCGCATTACGGAAGATTAGTGCGAACTTGGCACCTCTGTATATCGCTTATCATTGTATTTAATTTCTGGCTCAAACTGCTTCATAAAGTTGTTTTCCGAAAACTCTGAATCCTGTTTAGTATTAAAAAGGCCAGATGATTCAATATTCCAGAATTTTTCAATCTGTTCAGAAATAAAAAAAATTTCTACTATTACATTAAATGCTAAGGGCGTATAACTGTCAGTTGTTTTTCCCTGTAGACACCAACCAAAAATGGTGTCGACAGCTACTAATTTTTTATTCAAATGTTTTATATTTCCAGTAACAATCTCATAATAATAGTCAGCACCTATAAGTAATGTAATTGGTTCTTTGGATGTGGGTGTGTCCGCAAGGGTTAAATTTTCAAGTTGTTTACTTTTCATCAAATCATTGATTTCAGGTGGGGGAATTTCAGTAGCTGATATTTGATTGGTGACTAGCGCTTCTATATCTAATTTTGAATTAGGTACATTTTTATTTTCAATAGTTAGTTTGACTACTTCAAAGGTTTTTTCAATGGGGTTCTTATTTCCAAATGTAAAAACCGACAATTTTTCTTTTCTTATTGCCTGTAAATTCAATTTATTTGCTATTTCTTCAGATATAAAGGTCCGCATGCTCCCACAATCTAAAAGTAACCTAATTAGATATTGTTTTCCGTTTGATTTTATTTTTACACAACAAGTTTGTAGAAGAATTTTATTATTTTCTGTAGAGGAAATAGCCGAAATTACTTTTTCACTAGCTTCATTTTCATTACCTTTTAATTCGGGTGTCTTTACTTCTTTTATTAATTTAGATTTTAGGGATATCGTTTCATTATGTCTGCCTGAACAGTTCTTGCAACTAGTTTTAGTGTTACAATTTTTGATAACGTGTTTCCTGCCTAAGCAAAGGTAACATCTTCCTTGAGATTTCAACAAATTTCTTTTAGTGTTTACATCAACAGCCTTACAAAAATCAGATGAATGTTTACTATCGTTGCAAAAAATGCAATGAGCCAGCTGCCTATCTGAAGTCGACTTATCATTCGAAATGTTCATAAATTCAAAAGTAGATTTAAATTCAGATTTTGTTGTTTGACTCTTGATTTTTGTTTTATTATTTTCAAATGCTTTCATTCTCGAAAAAAATGTGTGTTCTCTGCTTTTTATTTCAGCGTGCAGAATATCTAATAATTTATGTATATCTGAATGTGTTAAATTATCTACATTTTGTCTATTATATTCCAAAGCTAATTCTGCCGGTATTAATTTTAAAATTACGGCTATAAGCATGGAGCCATAATTTGCTGGTTCGAGTCCTAATGTGGACAAACATCGAACATTTATTTCTATACCACTGTGCAATTTTTTCAATTTTTGAATTTCGATAGCCTTATAAACAGGGGATAAATTAAGAAGCTTGTTCAGGTGATGATTAATTATCACGTCTTTTTGACCATAACGCGATTCTAAAACTTTCAATGCTGCGTCATAATTAGCTTCTGATATTTCAAAACCTTCTACAGCATTAGCCGCAGCTCCAGATAAATAACTCTTCAAATAATGAAATTTTTCAATTTTCGAAAGCGATTTATTTTCGTGAATTGTATTTTTAAAGGTATTAAAAAATGAAATAAATTGCGTACAGTCGGCATAGAATTTTTGTATATTGAGTTTTGGCAATTTAACAGCTGAATTTTCATCATTAATCACATTCGATTTTAAATCTTGACTGTTATTTAAATCAACATTAACAATTTTTTTGTTTTAGGTTAATTTTTTCTTCACCCGGAATTTTGCAACTGATATTTTATCCACGTAATCGTAAACAGAATTGATTTCAGTTTCATAGTCGTCTAACCCTAAAAGGGGCTCAATTTTCTCGTCAACTGACTTCAATAATTCTGCTTTAGTATCTAACTGAATAAATAATTCTTCTAAATTATCAAAACCTATTTGACTATCCTTCATAACATTTTCTATATTATTAATCAGCTTTGTTACTGCTGTTCTCAAAACTGTTCTGTTCTTTTTCAACTTTTCTAAATCAGACATTTCGAAATAAAATATGAAAGCCTTCTTACCTTTGCCGTCTTCTTATTACTTACTATCCTCTAACATTAAAAAGGTGACAAATACTTTTTTTTCCCTTCTTTCCCGGCATAATGCACCATGAAGAAAATTTCAAAGACAGTCGAACACAGAATCAATGATGGAGGTGCTTTCTGGATTCTTTTCTTAAAATATTTAATGAGTATTTACAGATGCGTGGTTCTATACATATTTACATTAAGAATTATCAAACACTTGATCTGGTTTTTCGAAATAAGGGAGGCTTAGCCAGAGCCTGATTATCCACGGGGCAAATTCCTACCACTAAAAATAAACAGAAAATTTTGCCTCGTTCATGGCAGAAATTCTACATGAATACGGCGTTTAGATAAGTCGAACTTTTCTTTTAAAATTTATTGGTGTAAGTGTGCCCCGTTGGTAATCAGGCCCTGGGCTTAGCCTCATCAACAAACTGTAAAAAATTACAGCGATCATGCTTTCAAAATCAAAACGTATCGTTCCAGGCACAACAAAAGCGAAGTCGCATTCTAAAGTAGGATGCACGCGCATCGCGCGACCTTCGTTGCCATGGAGAGCAGAGAAAAGGTTTCTCTTCAGCTTTATCAAAAATATTTATTGGCATTCATAGTATATGTTAAAATATTCAAATTCAAATAAATGAATAAATTAATTCGCTTATCAAGTTGGAACTGAGATTTTACATTTGAGATCTATAAACAGTGCTTTGTCTACTACGGACAAACAAAATGTCAAAGAGCTTCACAAAAGTTTTACCATATGTTTACAGGTGGTGTCACCTTTGGTAATTCTTTTCAAATCAAAAAACAACAACAAATAATAACTATTGAAAAATTGTGATGTTCACATGTTAAACCTTCTCCCCTACGTTGAAAGGAGTGATTGTTTTGTAATTTTATAACTCCAATGACACAATGATTAATTTTTAGAGAAAATGTACATTTCGTTTTTTTTTTCATTCCTTATGAAATTATTTTAGTAAGACGTAAAATCATTTCTAAAAATTAGAATTAAATGAATTATCTTTACCAAACTGATAACCGATTGAATTAGGAAAAAATTTCGTACGCTTTTAACAAAAAACTATTTTTATGGTTACTTAATTGCGAGTCACATGTACATTTCGCTTTTTGAAATTCCCTATTAAAGTCGTATAATTAAAACATAAAATCCTGACTAAAAATTAGAATGAAAGACATTAGCTTTACCAAACTGATGGAACGATTGAATAGGGTCACGATTCCGTTCATATTTAGCAGTTAACTATTTTTATGGTTGCTTAATTGTGCGGTCCAGATATCATAGGAGTCGTAAGTTTAAACAATTTTGTTTTCCAATATTCTTCTGCGGGCACAAAAAACATAACGATAACAAATTATACTGTGTTCCTTTTACAGAAATAAATTTAAAGCGGTTTTTTCAAGTAAAATAAATACTTTAGGGACCGTAAATAAACATTAACATTTTTACCTGCACATAGCTGAATGACAGAAGTTTCCTTTTGCGTTTAAAATATATTATTTTATATCAACTGCTCCATAGTACTTCCATTATTATCAATGAAAATTTGAGAATTCTATACAGCTTAACTTTTAAACATTTTAATAATTTAATGAGATATTTGTTTGAGGGCGTATCCTTATTTCATACTTTTTAGATCATTCATTAACACAAAATTCTGTAGTTTATATGATAAACAAGCGAAATCGAAAATTTATCGAAATATTTTAAGACGTTAAAATATCTCCTAGGCGGCAGTAAAGTGTATTTAAATGATTGTGAGTTTGTACAAACTTCTGAATAATATTCACGTTATTAACAGTTCAGCTTCACAAATTATTATGCAACGTAGATTGAAATTCCTCAAGAGATTTGTTAGATATTTATTAAAGTTTGTATCTTTATTACACTCTTTTGTGTGTACTTTAATCTCATTTAGCATTTAAATGGAAATCGGTTTAGTAATACAAGCTGCAAAGGGAGAGAAATATTTTTCAAAGTAACAATATAATTTACGGAGTTATAATATACACCTTTTTTTAACTCATGTTCCGGAAAGCGTTCCTTCATCTTCAGAAATCTCAGAAAGCAATAGATATTAAAGGTTTGAAAAAATGTTTCTGAAATAAAATGTTTCTTTCATGACTGTAGTTTTAAGAAACGTTTCGGAATGATTTTCCATTGAATTAATGAGTTTTTAAAAAATCTATTATCATCACGAAATACCGTTTTCTTCAGATGCTAACGATTGTTTAAACGTTTTCATTTAGAAATTTTCTAAAAAGTAAAATAAAATGGCCTTTTAAAAATTCGAATGAATGTTTTTAAACATAATATTTCAAAATATTATATCTGATTACCTCTATTGCCTTCACTGTTAGGTAAGTTGCTTTTAGCATGTTCCTTCAACAAGAAGAAAATGTCCTTTGTAAGTTTGATTAAGGATAGCCTTTTGTAGTAGTAGTGCAATTTTCGCTACAGTTTTCTGCATTTCATTAGAGTACACAATTATATTAATTAAAATCTTAAATGTTTCTGAAAATATTACTTTGCGTTATTATCGAGTAACACGTGGATAGATTAAGAAATGAGACATTCGAAAAATACTTAAATGTCGAGAAAAAAGTGTAAATTTAATAACAGTTTCATGATAACTTTGGCTGAAAGAGCATTTTTCATTCTCTTCGATTGTATAAAAATTGATACTATACAATATTTAGAAGCAAAAATATGCATGAAATCGGCGAAATTGACAACGAATTAACTTTGAGCACAGCTTTACTAAAGTATATGCTTGTACTTTTTAACCTCTTGAGGGGCGGTGGGATATATTTCATCCCACCTACGATTAATGAAGATTTGCATCAGATAAATTTTATTAAATTTTAATTTTCTAACTTTGGTGGAAAAAGTCGTAAAATTGCTTTTCCTTATTTTGCAATAAATCTTTTTGTTGATTTCGGTTTGAATTCGACATTGCAGAAACACAATTACTTGCCTCTCAAGGGGTTAATGCAGAGAGATAGCTCTACTTAAGTTCAAAAAATTTCCAAAAAAAGACAAATTTATAACTGGCAACCTCAAAGTCAAATAAAAATATTGTGAAGAAAAAATTTAGTTAATAAATAAAACAAAATTATATTTTACTAAATAAGTTGCGCCATACTACGGTTGGCGTATAGCAAAAAAAAAAGAAAAAAAAATGTCAATATTTCTTAATTTCGAAATTTTTAATAGTAACTTAAATAGTAAAAGTTTTCCCCTATTAAATAGTAGTGAAATTTTAAATAAAATATTACAGGCTATAAATAAACGGGGCTCGCATAGTTCTAAAAAGTTCTCCCACGATTTAACAGTTTCTTTCGCCTTATTTAAATGAAAAAAATTCAAATTCAGCAAATAAAGTTTGCGGTTATTAATTCTGGGTTTTAATATTAAAATAGAAATTTTCTTAACATCATTAAAGGTGCTAAACCTGTTGTAAATTTAAAGAAGTATGCGAACCTTGAGTATATTTGTGGTATATATTTCGAAAAAATACACTCTAATCCGTATCATGTCACGACAGGGCTCCGAAAGGGTCCGCCAACTGAATACCAATAAAATTTAACAGAAAATTTTATGGTAGGTTTGCGCTAAAATTAATTTTCGAAGGTGTTTCCGGGGCAGTTTGTAAGAAAAATCCAAAAAGAAAATTTTTCTAAAATAATATTGGTATTCAGTTGGCGGACCATTTGGGAGCCCTGGTGTCACGACCATAAGTTTGCAAGGAATCGCTTATAGATGTCAGTTAACGTGTTATTTCTTTAAAAGAACCCCTGAATATTAGCATGTATGGGAATTTCATTAACTTCTGTATAAAGTTCTATCAAATACTTTAGTAATCAAATGCTAGTAGGTATTCCGTTTAGTATATACCCTGTACAAGCGTTCCGGATTCGAGATTATAGCAAAATATCGTAAATTTCGCTTTTATATATCAGATAATTTCACCTTCAACTTTTACGACGCTAAAAGACGTAAAAGCTGGTAGCACATTGAAATGAACTCCTTTATATAGATAACATCGTTTCTCACGTGGAGTTATTTATTGGTTAGTAATAAGTTGTGAAGAAGTGAAAATACATGATAAGAAATTGTTTCATGCATATGCAGCTTAATATGTCGCGAAAATAGCGTAACTGCTTTTAAATAAATTAACATTAAAAAACCTTTACGCCAGTTCCATGGGTTTTTGTAGTGTAAATCACAGCTATGCTTGTTGTAAACCGTTATTTTCGAAAATTTGGCTTGGTCTTATACAATTGATGTGATATCTAAGTCCCAATTTTCCGTTCTAAAATACTGGTAGCCAAAAATCGTAGCATGTATCTTATACTCCAAGTACTCGTGGAAATAGCCCTTTAAAAGTGTTTAAAATTTGGTCTCCAAAAATTAAGGAAAAATCACAAAAAGATAGATAACTCGTTCAAAAAGAAACCTATCTTATGTGAAATTTACTTATGTTGTTACCTAAAAGATGCTGAATAAAATTACAAAATAGAAATTAGTGGCGCTGCAATCAATTTGCGTCATATCTGAGGAGCATAAAAATGCATGCTAGAGAGTACGATTGCAGGTGTCGCTCTGCTTATGAGATAAGAAAACTGAGATAGCAAATTTATTAGTATGACCTCCAGGTACCATTTGTCCGCAGAACTGCGATACATAGCTATTGGAAGATTGAAGGCAGATGAAAGTCGGACATAGGTGGCCAGATGGCTGAATGTGATTCCTTCTGTTGTTCATAGGCTTTGGTAAGAAATTCAAACCACTGGTTCGGCCTCCAGAAAGTTCAGCCAAGGACGGCCAAGAGTTACGACAAGCACAGATGGCCGATATTTGCGGCTATGTGTACGAAGGGATAGAAAAGCAAGCCCCTCTCATCTTATAGCCTCCCTTGTTTCAGTCACTGGGAGGTATGTATCAACGTCTACTGGGCGTGCTATGCTTCATGAAGGTGGTCTTTACGCGAAGCGACCAGCCATTTGTATGCCGCTCACCTCGCGTCATCGGAGGTAACGTTTCAGGTTGTAAATCAACATGTCCACTGAACGGCTGATCAATAGATGCGTGTTCTCTTCACGGATGAGTCCTGGTGTAGCCTCCAAAGCGATAGCATGCGAAGTACTATTTGGAAAGAGCAGTGAACCCACCATCATACATCAAATATTCGTGAAAGAGAGTCAGTGTCAGTGTTTGTGGTGGTATCTCATTGGGTGGAGGTACAGACCTCCATGTCTTTCCACGTGGAACTATGAATGCTCACGTCTATAGAGATGACATTCTTGATGCTTATGTTTGCCCTTATGCCGGCAAAATAGATAATGATTTTCCGTTACAGGACGTCAACGCTAGACTGCACAGGGCTCGTATCGTGGAATATTATCTTCAGCACCAAACAATTCAGAGCGCAAAATGGCAAGCGCGATAACCGGACTTGAATCACATAGAGCATATTTGGGAGGCTTTAGGAAGTAGTGTTGCTGCTCTCAATCTCCCTCCTAAGGTCCTTGTCACGCTTATAACTGCTTTACAACAAAAATGGTTCGCACTTCCCAGCAAACTTTTCGATCAATAATTGACAGTATCACACATCGCTTTACGTGTTGTATAGCTTCTAGGGGTGATCATACTCCATGTAAAAGGTACTTTTCCTATATTAAACTCACACATTTATTTTGTTTATTTTATAATTGTGTTAATTTATGAAACACTACAATCGTCTGGTATTTTCTTTTAATGTTATTTTATACCTTACTGTGTGTTGTATATTGTGGCTGAGTTTTATTAAAATCTACATGTAACATTTTGAGTAATCGCTGTTTTTGTTGTTTTCCTTAATTTTTGAAAACTAGCGTAATATAGTAAAGTTGACATAATATATTAATTATTAACTTCGTATTTAGTTTTTCCTTTGCGAAAGGGCATTTTTTTGACAAAATCACAGTCGACAAGTCAAAACATACAGTGTAAGGGTTGGGTTCAAACACACATTCATAAGATTTTATTCTCTCTAAATTTATTATTGGGATCATTTTGACCGTTTTGTGGAATTCACCCTTTTAATCCTTTTAAGAAGCCTTTATTCTCTAAAGAACTAATAATTCCAAATAACGTAAACGACGCACAGTGAACACACTGATGACATTATTTTTCGACAGAAAACACCGGTAGTCACTGCAATTCCCGAGCTATGGATTTCATTTAGCTTTTTCATTTTAACAGCGCAATAATAGGCAAGAAAATGTTTGTTAACACGTTCACTGCCACGCTACGTATCTTTAACCCTAGAACTACCGAAAATTTTACTCAAGTTTTATAAAAATATTACACATCAGAATTCTTATTTAAAACTATTGAATTTATTTACTTAACTCATTATTGTCTGGTTTACATATTTAGTTTATTTTAAAGAAATTTCTGGTTAGAATAAATATTTCGAATGTACCCATCGGGTCCATTGGACCCGTCTGGTAGACGGAGGGTTAATATTCGTGGCTTTAATTTATTACTTTCTCATCATTATTTTAAAATAAAAAAATTGCCTTATTTATTGGCAGAAATACCGCTGTATTAGTAAAGCGAAATTTACCTTTCAGAATTTGTGGTGGCAAACGACTTTCAAGAAGAAATTTGAAAATTCTTACTTTTTGCGGCAGTGAACGTGTTATTGTAACCCAATTTAAAGGTGGAAAAACAGATAGAGATTTTCTAGAGATTGCTCATTATAGTTGCTCAGTTGCCTATCTTACAAACGGTATTTTAAATAACCTTCTTTCTTTCATTCTATCAGGAACTTCGGACATTTTTTTGCATTTTCTTGGGTTGGGAAAAGTCTCCTTGATGTTTGAAATTCTCTGTAGCAAAATAACTGTATTTTGACATACAGTTATAATGTAGAAATAGTACCGCTGAAAGCGAACAGTGTTCGATAAGATAATTCTTTATTCTACTTTACATCTCGTTGAAAATCACATACGTGATTATCTTTTATAGCTTGAACAAGCCTAAATATCTTAAAGCAGTTTAATTGGTGGTTTTAGCTGTCCTCGTAAGAAAAGGGTTGCATTGTATGGTTACGCGGCGGGAGAGGATGACGATCAGACGAACCGAAGTCAGAATTACATTTAAATTATATTGAAATGTGTAAAAAATACTTTAAAATAAGCTGTTGTATATAATCGAACGAAAGGTAATTGTAGAAATTTAACATTGATTTCAAAACACTCAGCAGCCTAACTGGAATAAGTGTACATCTCCTTTATGATTTCGCTCTCCAACTGGCCACAACGGCACAGTTAGGTAACTTGATAAGAAAACCCAGCATCCGAGGAGAAAATTTGGCAAGCTCTTAATTTTTACATTAAACTTCTTTTTATTTTTTTTCTGGTTTGTATTTTAAATATATTTTTCATTAGAAAACAATCCACTAATTTTATACCCTTGAAATCCGTGACTTTGCACGCGTGGTTATTAGAATAGGTCGGGTGTTATTTGTGTACGTCTTTATATTAGATGAAATTATACTGTGACGGATAATTTAAATATTAATAATTAAGTTACATTTGAGGAAACCTCATTCTTGTACTGCAGTAGGTGAACATGAGATTTGAATAAAGGAGAAAATACTCATTCCAACGCATTTGTAGCCCCCTCCATTTGTAAAAATCAGATATTTAGATGTTTACTAGAGACTTCTGTATATATTCTATCATACAGTGAAAGAATTTTTATAATCAGTTCAGTAAGCTAAAAGTCTATTTCATACAAACAAAGAATTATATCTTTTTAACAGTATTAGTACTATAACTTCAATCATTTTGAAAATTATAATGCATTTACGTAATAAGTTAGAAACATTGTTTTATTATATTTAAACATAATTTTTATACGACAATATGCCTAAATATGCAGTACTTTCTTACCTTGTTGGCAATTATATTTCTTTATTATTGTCATTTTAATTCATTATAGTAGTTACTCATACTTGCGTTTTCCCATATTCCTCAGAAAAGATGTATGTAACATCAGTAAGACAAATAAATGATGTTTCTTATTTTTTCAAATTTGTTTTTTTTTAAAAAAACGTTCTTGGTGCATAGCTACGTTTTAGTTATACGAAGGTGGATCAATAAATAAATTCATGCGTCATAAAAACTTTATTTATGAACATTTAACAGCAGAAGTTAATATAGATCATAGCCTACACTACCCTCTACACAAAACTGCTATTATCCCTTACACGGGTAGTGGGAATATGCTTCCCACTTCATTTTTATTTAAAGTTGATAGATTCGCACCAGAATTTCTCTTTTATATTTTGCTTTTATAATGCAAGTGTAATAAAGTCTTCTTTTTATTTTCAAATGATTCTGATTTCAGATTCTGGTGGCAACCAATCTTTTCAACATTTTAGACGCAGATTTGTTATGCCCGGGTAAGGGTTAAACATAGTCAACATGCATTTTCACACATTTAACCAATCGGTTAACAAAGGCATCAAAACCATTTTGAAAATATTCAGGGTTTTATAATTAGTCCTTGGAAGTAGCCATACGAGACGCTAAATTCATCACCAACATTCTAAACTGCAACGCGTCTGTCTTCTCGAATCAATTCATCAGCACGTTCTCAATTTGCATCTGTGATTGATGTTGTCGGCTGGCCGCTTGTCGGTTTATTTACAATTTTTTGTTTTTCCGTTTTCAAACTTCTTCACCCAACGTCGCACATTGCTAATGTTCATTAGAGTCCCCATAAACATTTCCAAACGATTATGGATTTCCTTCGGTACACAACCTTCTTTTTGACAGAAATTCAATGACGACTTTTTCTTTTAGCTTCAGATCCCGTCCTAATCAATCAATCTGAAATAAAAATATTATATAATAAAGTAAGATTACCTCCATAATACTATGCGTATATAGTTCAGTAGATGCAAAAGTACTAAAATTTAGACAAATTCAAGCATTATATTTTGATTCAACATCGCATATATGTTAATCTATAGTTCTATCTTACTGTAGTTTGTTTCACCCCTTAGAACATATTTGCACACTGTTACAAAAATATTTATAATTTGTAAACTGTAACTGTAGACCAGTTCCAAGCAAGGATGTCACCAATATGATCCTCAAAACATTCAAATCCGCTTTGTAGTTCCAAAATAATCGCTACTTGAAAACTTAAATACATTTTTACAGAACGTACTTCGCGAGCATTTATATCTTACATGTAACGACTATGCGAAATTTCGAATTTCCAGCTTTAGCGATATAATAGAAATCACAATTTTAGAAGGTTTTTTTTTTAAATTTTATTCTTGCAGATTTTTAAATTTCGACTAAAAAAATCCGTTCTCAGCGAACATTTATGCCCTTAACCCTTTAACGGTCGCATTAAATTACGGTTTAAAAATTCAAATTGCTTATTATCACCACTTTTTTGCAAAAGAGATATTGATCTTCTTTAATGACAGCTAAAATGATACCATGATAAAGCCAATTACACTATTTTATAAAACTGGTGGGAATCAAACAAATCTAAATAATCTGAATAAAAGACACAGCCCGTGAATATGACAGGAGCGAGAATTAAGGGGTTAAAGTAACATCTATGTCATGCTTCTAATTTCTGTACTTTTCAATTACAAATACTTTTGACTGAACGTTGTTACAGTGTTTTCTGCTTATTTTACCCTTTCGAATTTCAATTTTTTTCACAAACATTTCAAGCATTTACGTCTCATAAGCAACTGACACGCCAAAAGTTCAAGTTTCTGACTTCAACAATAACATATTTATTCGCCAAACTCTTTAAAAGTAAAGCAAACATTTATAATAAATTTTAAGGGATAACAAAAAAAAAAAAAACTTACACGTATAAAGCTCAAAACAATTTTTGCTAATTCTTAACTAAACATCCCTTATTTTTGTTTTAACCCTTTCAGGGACAGAAAAATCATGTCAGTACAATGGTAAAATAATTCACTGACGCTAGAATTTACAAACGAATTTCTTAAAAACTAAAAATCCATTTTTCTGCATTTTCATTATAAATGGAAAATTTTATTAAAATATTCTTTGTGCGTTGTGCGATTTATCAGTTTGGAATTAAAATTAGGTGGTCACGCCGTGTGGCCGCCACCTTTCAAAGGGTTAAATAATCAAACAAATTGATTATCTGAAACCTATAAGTTAAGTTTTTCCCCTTTTTTACACACAAAAATGTGTGCAATAAAAGTGTTTAACCAATTTGGAAAATGACTTCATTTCTTCTTATGGAATTTTAATTATGTTAGTCTTTCTCTTATCTTTAGAAGATTTTATCTTTAAGCAATATTGAAACATTAAACAGAATCCGATAAGTTGATAATACTTAACTCGATAACGTTTAAGGGGTCTTGTGCCTTTTACACTCGACTCGTGCGGTGGACAATCCATACATACTTTTACAAGATATCATGCGCGGAATGGCTTCTGGAGTAAAAGAAAAGAGCTATTTTTATATTAACAATACACAAATTCTGTAAAAGGCTAATAAATTTCTAATGGCAGCATATTACAAAGCACAATCTGTTTAATCAATATCTAAAAATTCCTGTTTATACATAACAAGGTTTTGAAGATAAACTAATTCAAACTTCGAAGTTTTTCGTTAATTTTCGACGCGTTTAAAAGGTACAAGAACACTTAATGCTCCATAGTGAGATTGAATCTTGATATTTTTACTGGATATCGTTCTTCCTATCAATACATTTAACAAAAATATGTCTCTACGTCATCGGAATAAACTGTCAACAGCTAATAATAAGTTTAACGCAGATATCATACCATAACTTTCATTAATATGCTTGGATTTCTTGGAAATATTAATTCTTTATGGTTCTTAAAGCAAGTTTCTTATTAACAGTGACTTTACTGTTAATAAGATTCCCGGCTTTATACAATAAAAAAACTTACAAAAAATCCTAAACACAAACATTATTTAATAAAATTGTAAACTTAAAAAAAAAAATTAATAAAATTCCTGGTTTTTAAATCGATTTCAAAATCACCGGAGTGTTTGCTGCTATCCAACGATATGCTTCATATTTTGGTCTCCAAACTGTCAGACATTTGACGAGCAGAAAATCGGCATAACAGATTATGCGCATGATTACAGTATAAATTTTTCAACTAGAATGAAAGTTTTGGTACCTACTTTTACTTCAGATTGTAATAATCATCCTGAACCTAAATAAATTTGTATTTAAAGCATTTTTACAAGAGATTTTTGTATACAATTTGCATTTAAAGCATTTTAATACAAAGTTGTATTTAGCTAATGCAGAATTTAGAAAATTTCAACATTATAATCACCTAAAAAAATATTTTTTTGAACAATGAAAAATAAATTTTAGGTTCAGTTTATACAAACTAACATGATACATGTATTTTGGAGGTTTCAGGAAAAAATATTCAGACGTTTTTGAGATATCGTGTGCGTTTTGCCCAAAGACGTCATTCAGAGAAAAATGGCTTCAAAATTTCGAAAACGTCTCTTCAGCTATTGGGCGTGTATAATTCTAAAAGCTATAACTTCTGTTCTAATGGGACTTTCAAGGAAAAAATTATATTAAAATGTTCAGAAAAGATATGAGTTTAACATCTAAAAAAATAATAAAAATTTCGAAAACTTCAAAGCTTTAAGAGTCCTGAGACCCCTTAAGAAAACTGAATTTTAAAAATGTAAATAAATTGGACTGTTTTTATAATGAAAAAATTAACACACACCAGAAAAAATTGTTAAACAATGTTAAATTAAAAAAATTACCATTCACGCGATATCATTGAATTAATTAGGTATAATCAAAGCGATATAGGTAAGCGTCCTATCTTAAATGGGAGAGGTAATCGAAAGATTAAAGGCGAGGTCACGTCAATCAAGGTCATACGCCACCCAGCGGATGGAGTGAAATACAAGAAGATTATTAACTTCTTTCCCGTTTGTGGATGATCTATAAGTTGGATATCTATGAAATAACTATGCGCACGCGCAGCCGTGATTTTATTCGTTTGTCGTCTGCAATACTTGGAAGTATAGATATAATTCGATTTATTTATTCGCCATTATTTAATTTATTAATTTAAGTTAGTTATTTAAACAAAATCAGTTCTTTTAAGAACTTATATTATTTGGGAAAATGCCACGTTGCGTTCTAATTATTGCAGTTTTCAAAACTGCAAATATAACTCTCTATCTGAGAGAACTCATTTTTTTCGCTTCCCAAAAGATAAAAACAGGTTAGTTTTGTGTTTTATTATAATTTATAAAAAAGTTAAAATATTATTTAATATATATTATTAAATGTCAGTGATTTTAATACGTTCTATTTGAATTATGTTTTTGTAATGCAATGAACAAGGACATATAAAAATTAGTTAATGTATGTTAAGATAGAATTTTACAGCAGCGTTTTTAATTGAATTCCTGATAAGATAAAGTTATAAAAATTACATAAACATGTGTATTTCCAATGAGAATTAAACGTTTTATTACGCTTAGAGTTTAAGTATAAATTATTTAATTAATTTTAAGAAATATTTTTTATTTACCGGGCGCAGGCGATAAATTGCCAAATATTCTTTTGATCGAATTGTATTTATAATATTTAAAATAGAAACATTTCATTCATTCCATTTAAAACTCGTTTAATTTTACATTATGATCCACTTTGATTTAAAATGCAAGCAGTAATTCTTGTACTATTAAACCAGCAATAATTGATTATTTATAGTTTCAAATATTTTGAGAATTTTAGACAACAGCTTTAAAAAAAATTCCTAAAATCGACAAATTACTTTTTTTTTTAAATCTAGAAATATGTCGGTCATTGTGTCATATCGGGAAAAAATAGTTTTCATGGGATACCTGCACTTCGCACAGGTGAATAACATTGCAGAAAGCATACAAAGTATAGAAGAAACTTCAAAAATTGGAATAAAATATAAAATATTTACAAACAGTACGTGGTATGCTCAATTAAACATTTATTATTTTACACCGGTTCTTCGCAGGGGTAAAATGGATAACTTTCCGTAATCGGGCCGATAGCCATGATTGGCGTCAAATGAGAAAACAGTATACAATTGTAACTGTATAAAAGTTAAATAATGGTTAGAAAATGAAAGTAACTTTTATCGAAATAAACCAATTGCGGAACATTCAATAAATTTGAAAAAGGCTTATGAAACACACAACAATTGCCAATAACTGAAAACTATAGACTAATAATAAGCTCGACGTAGCAGTTGTTGGTCGGTAGCCAATAATTTCAAATTTCCCTTTTAATTTTGTCCGGTTTCAATTTTTGATTTTTTTTTTTTTTTCAATCTGGCTTCCGCAAAAGAGTCGGAATAAGTAGTAGAAAAAAGGGCTGCGTACGGGGATGGGCCAATTGAACGTATTAAAATCACTGACATTTAATAATATATATTAAAAAATATTTTAACTTTTTTATAAAAATTATATGGCTGAAAATCACGTTTAAGATGCTTAAAGGTTTTAAATAATTCTCTTTTGCAATTTCCCAACAAGCTGGTATATTTTAGAAATCGTAGTTTGTTACATAACTTACACAATTGTTGTACTTGTATATACAGTTGTAACAACCATAAAGAATGTTTAAGGATTTATCAGCTACGTTTAGATAACGTAAAATTAATTTGCTAATTTATAATCAAGTTGTAAAAATACTAAAATGTTGTATTGTTACTAGAAACACATCCATGTACATAATTTTTATTTTTCTAGCATATCTGGGAGGGAAAAATCGATTAAAATTTTTTATCTTTTCATATATATGAACAGGGTTAGATTAAATAAACAGTGTAAAAAAGTACTTTTATGTTAGCCGGCAGCAGTTCATAAACCGTCAAATATTTTCCCCATCACCAGCGTTTATGTTGCATTCATTTCATTCAAAATATAAAATCATCATTTTAAAAATATACTCGTCATTTGAAAAACATAACTTTATTTAAAATACATACATACTGGTATATCACATCAATTTAAACACATGCTTTTCGCTCATTATATTTAAAATACATTTTCTTTTCTAATAAATAATAACATAAACCCAAGGTGGGCAAGTTTCTTCCAATGTGGAAAAAAACCTGAATAGATTGCATAAAATTCAGGTCTATTTGAAGATATTTACAATTTAAGAGTTATAGGCGGAAAAGCAGACAAAGACATTTTAGAGAATACCTGTTAAAATTTTAATCGTGAATTTCAAATATTTACTCACTCATGGAAGACGAACCTTGTTTACCAGATATATTGCAAAATATTTTTGTTACAATTGTTTTGATAGAAGTATATATATTTAAAAACTAGTTGCAATGTCAGTTTAGTTTCGGGGCAAAAGGCAATACTGTTTACGTAGCATTAGTGCTTTTTCTCCCGAAATTAAAATGACATTGCGATTTTTTTTTAAATACACATATTTTCATCAAAACAAACTGTAACAAAAATATTTTGCAATAAATCTGGTAAACAAGGTTCATCTTCCATGAGTGAGTAAATATTTGAATTTCATGATTAAAATTTTAAGAGGTATTCTCTAAAATAGCTTTGTTTGCTTTTCCGCCTATAACTCTTAAATTGTAAATATCTTCAAATAGACCTGCGCACGAGATGCGCAGATGGTAGATATTCTGTCATATATGACGTCATACAAAAAACCCGCGTATTTGCGTTATTAACTCCATCCACAAGATGGCGCAGCTGTGTCAATTTACGGCAGATTCCAGCATTAAGTTTGTACGCTTACTTATAGCGCTTTGAGGTATGATAGGATAGGATTTAACAGAATAATGAAAACTTTTATTAATAAATTTTTAATCTGATTCGGTTTCGATAAAGTTTGAAATGTCTGCAACGATTATACGTATTAAACTTCAAACCATTGGTTGGGTAGATTTAGCGCTGTTATTTACGGACAGATGGACATACAACATGACGATTATAAGAGCTACATACTTATGTAGATACGACATTTCCCCATAAACCATAATGTAACTGAATACTTTTGAATCTCTCTGTAAATAAACTATGAACGTTACATACTTCATTTTCAATACGGAACATGACATACAAAATATCAATAATATATATCAATTACAGGGCAATCCAGCTATATTAACTCAAGCTAGTGTTCAGAGAGAAAGGTGGCCAGATGGACAGGCAAACCGAATTCTGAAATACTTTTTAACTATGCTTGGAAAGTACTAAAAACACATAATAGGTTGAATTTTGACTTTCAGAAATGTATTCCAATAGATGGAAACATACTTGAATACTTTTGAATAGCCGTTTATTTTACCTACTATCTTTATGTACATGCCACTATTTATCTAAAATTTAATTAAGACTAAAACACACTTAAAACTAGTCAGATCATACTCCCAGAGATTATCTTCTTTAATCAGACATGTATAAAATTCTTTACGTGGGCCTGTATATCATTTTTTTTCTATATTCTACAAACATATCTTATCTAAATGTAGTTCAGTGTAAAAATGTATAACTTATTTAAAAAACATCTTTAAGCTATTTTCGTTCATTCTCAGTAACCCTTACGAATTCTTTTATGTAGCATTGTATATGATCTACAGCATTTATACACACGAGTTGGAACCCGTCGAAATTCGACGAATTAAAATGTTTAGCATGGATCTGTTAGATCGAATTTATAAACCTACAAAAATAATTGTACTAAAAAATTCATCTTGCATTGGTTATCTAACTCTTAAAACAGATAATGTTTTTAACCTAAAATTACCAAAATATTATTTCCAAAAACTTCAACTGCTTAAATTATTGAAAAATTAAACTGTATTAGAATACGTAATCAAGATAAATAATTATGTTGAAGTTATTGATTGAGGCTCTTACATTTGTTTTTACGGGATGAAAAATCAGTAAAAAGGATTTCGCTTTGTCACATCATAAAATTTCCCCCCTTAAAATCTAAACTATACGTTATTTTCACATTCTCAAAATTTACATACGCCCCACTCAAATTCACATTTTAAAAGTATTTTAACGCACAATACATTATTAATTAAGGTATTTCCAAACTTAAAGTCACGTTTGTCTGATAAAACTTTTCGTGTGAACTTTCGCATAAAATTTAAGTTCTAATTTCTCAGTACCCGCGAAAATCTTTCATTCAGAAACTTGCCTTTAGTTGCCATAGTATTGGCCATTTAGTATTGGTCAAATATTTAGTTTTATCAAATAAAATTATTGTTTTGTTTTAAATATGACATAATTTTTACTCACTGAATCATTTTGCCTAACGTCTCAAACCCAGTATCAGCGTAGTAATGTAAAAATATTGAAATATCTTCTTCAATCTTTTGATTTATGAAGAAGAATGAGTGTTTTTTTTAATGGCTGACGTCATTTTCAGTTCAAAAATTAGAAAAAAGTTACTTTTATTTGTAATGTGAAAATGGCATCAATAAGATATAGTTATGGTTTAATTATTTTTAATGATTATTTTCCCTTTACTTTTAATAGAAATGGGGTACTTTTGTTGCCACGATTAGAAAAATGGTATTAAAATTACAAAAAAATTAATATCTCAAAAACAAATTGAGATACAGCTTTCAAACAAATTGCATTTAAAAGAGCATTTTTTTCTTCATACGACGGTGAAAAAATTTAAAGTATGCGATGTTTATAAGTTTAAAAATTTGCAGTAGTAAAAATTTCAAAACCGAAATTTCATTTCAAATTTCAAAGTTTTGCCATTCGCAAAATGACGTATGCGTTATGCACAGATATGTTTGTCCTTTATAATATAGATAGCGTAATATGCAAAAATTTAGTTAAACTTAAAAACTCATATCACAACTAAAAATGTACTTCCAGCAATCATCGCCGATAAACAGTATTTTGGGCACAGTATAGTATACGAAATCTTGTGTGTGTACCTGTAATTACTGTGCACTTTCTATTATACAGGGAGTAACTTGTAGTAAAACTCAGCAACGTATATCAATTGCATTAGATGTCAAATAGTTTAACATAATTAAAATATATCCGTAAACAATGTTTCTCCCTATAACATTATGTAACGGAATTCTTTTGTGAGGCCTTGTAAATTAATAATGAAAATTCTTTGCACCGCATATTCTAGAAAATGTATATTTTAGTACACTTCATAAATGTATTTCAATTTCATTCTCTTCGAAAATGTGAAACAGCATTTAAATGTATTTGAAACTATTTTTTCCCATTCGCCGTAATGTAACGAATACTTTTACCTGCTCTTATAATCTTTTGTGTGTATTTGTAAATACTCTGCACCTTCTATTATGCTGTAAGTAACTAATAGTATTCCTCAGCAACTTATATCAATTTAATTATATGTCAAATAGTTTAATAAAATTAAAATATGTCGCAGACAATGTTTCTCCCTATACCATCAACTAATTGAATTCTTTTGTGTGGCCCCTGTAAATGAATAATAATTATTCTTTGCACCGCATATTCTACGCAATGTATATTTTAGTGAACTTCATAAATGCATATCAATTTCATTATGTTCGAAAGTATGTAACATTATTAAAATGCACTTGAAACATTTTTTTTTCCATTGGCCATAATGTAACGCTATACATTTGAATGCCCGTGTAATTGAACTATACATCCGAGTTTCATAAAATTTGAAATGACTCGATAAAATTCTACAGCAATTATAAATTTAAAATTTCAAACCATCCGGTTCGGTAGTTTTTGCTCTGCCATATGCGGACAGACAGACAGACAAACGACGGCTATAGATGCTATGTATTTATGTAATTACGAACGCACCTAAAAAGTTAATGATAACTAATTCGTGATAGATTGCTGTATGGTTGTTCAAAATTAAAGTTATCCTATTGGATTACATTCAAATTTTCGGTTTATTAACCCTTAAATACATAATTTTCGTTATTTTGTTTCGTAAAAATCCTTTAAGATTTTCAGAAAGGTTTATTACAGAGGAAAAATAATGAAAAAAAAAAATCAGATATACATTTTTCGAATAATACGGCAACCTTTTCTTATGATGCACATCTGCAATACAAGTAAAAACGATTCTCATAACTAAAATATTGCAAATTAGTAAATATTTTAATAACTATGAATCTAAATGCTTTATTTTATATAATTTTGTTTGTAAATATTAACCGTTAAATGTATGAATTATTCTTTTAAAATGTATTTTTTATTCTAATACTAAGGATTAAAAACCAGAAATTTAAGATATACTTTTAATATTATTTAGTAGCATATTTTCGTAGTCTTTACATGATTAATAGTTTTATGTAAATAAAGTGCTTGCAAAGAGTTAAATAAAAAGTGATGCAGATATGCATCACTATGCTTTTGAGGGTTAAGTGCATAAAAAAAAAATTTATAACCGAATTCGAACAAAGAAGGTTATGCAATTTGTTACTACATATTTTTCGTCTACTTATGTTCAAGCATACCATTTGAACGGATGGTCCAAATTTTATACTTCAATCTTTGTTTCAAGGAAATGAGAACATTCAATAAAGGATGATTTACATAAGTTATGATCATAACTTCGATTTGAAGCTTTCTTCTTTAAGTAAATTACCGGAATTTCATCGGTTACGTAACATGACACTAGCGTGCGATGAAATTATTGCTGAAGGGATTTGAAGTTGCTTAGCGTATTTTCAGTATCCTAAATTTAAAATTGAAGACGGAAAAAATCACGTATTCGTCGGATCGGATTTCTTTTCTGTAATTAGGGGCAGTTCAAAGTAAAATATTTTCCCATCTTTTCCATTTCTTAGGTTGAAATAGAAATCTTCTATGAACTATATGATTTATTTACCAAAATTAGACGTTTTCAAACATCACTTTCTGACAGGCGACAAGAGGTGCTGATTTTAAAATCATTGAACAAAATTTATTAAAATAATTTAGAATCTTTTAAAATTGAAGTGTAAATGAGTATTTTAAGTGGCTCAATAAACAATCAAATATTTGTTTCTGCATGGATTAGTTGAAACAATCTGTATTATGTTTTACTTCCTTTATTATTCCAGAGAAATTATGGAACGTCATTGTGGTTCTTTTCACCGCCTCCTGAATACTAGGCCTGAGCGCTGACACAAAAATGGCGGCTGTCGAAGGCGAATTTTTTTCTTTTTACGTAGGTACGGTCCCTTAAACTTTGACACCAGTATTTTATTAAAGATTTCTTTGACTCCATTAATCTCAGAAAAGTAAAGCTGAAAGAACTTTAAAAATTTATTGGTACTAATATTTAAGGGACCGTACACACGCTGAAAAAAATCTGCCTTCGCTAGCCGCCATTTTTGTGTCAGCGCTCAGGCCTAGTATTCAGGGGGCGGTGTTCTTTTTAAAAATTGTGCAAGTGTATTCGTTTTTTTTTCAGACTTTATTAAAACATATAAGCAAATGTATCTTCAGAAATTTTGAAGACGAAAAGAATTTTTCATGTTTTTATGGTGTTCTGAAATTAATTCTGATTAAAAGAAGAATTTAATTTTCAAAATAAAATACCTGATAGAAATTGAGCTAAAAAACCAAATGTTGGTTTTTGCGCATGCCCGAAATATTCATTCGAATAGTAAAATCTTTCATTTTGTTTATCATTGCTTCTAGACACTGCAGCTTAGGAGAAGAAAAAGATAATATCGAATGCTGTTCGTCTTAAGCATTGCAAAAAGAGCATGACTTCTGAAGGGTTAAAGCAAGGAACTGAGTAATTTGAGCAATCTCACGCCTGCTATGGCGATTTTTTGATACAGAAATTTCAATTAGTAAATTTTGTTCTATTTAATAACAGACATTCCGTTAAATCAGATTTTTTCTTTCAGAATTTCTGAATTAAGAAAAAAGGCCAAAGGGCGGAATATTTTCCTGACGACTTATTAATGCTTTTTTGTTTTCAAACGATGGACTCTAACAATTAAAGAAATCAAAATTTTCCAAATGTTATTCATAACTTTAGTTGTGAAATTTCGAAAACAATATTTATTTCTCTGATATATTTTTTAAAACCATACAAGAAAAAAAATGATTAAATAATACATTTGTTTCAGCTGTCTTTAAGAAATCATGTTCGAGTGTTAGTGTAACTAATTAGCTCGCCAATAAGCTCTCATTCCAATTACATGTCGGCATATAATTTACCTTCTTTAGCTTCTTATTTTATATATATTTTTTTATTTGTAATAAAAACCTAATAATGATATCTGATTAAAGCATATAATTTAAATCCACAAGAAAGCATGAATCAGAAAAAGAAATACAATAAAATAAATGCACTATTAAGTCTCTCAAAAAAATATAAAAAATAAATAAAACTGGTAGTTTTTTTTTTTTTTTTTTTTTTTTTTTTGAAAGAAAAAGTATTTACTTCATTCGGATAAAATAATTATTGATAAGCAAAACTAATGCAAAAGACATTAGCAGATAATGACATCATTAAAATGTAATTTCCCAGCAATTTTGATTTATAAAAATAGTTTTATATTTTTCTTTGTTAATTTCTAAATTGATTTTTCTGCTGAATAAATTTATTGCAGTTTATATAAATGCTTCATGTATATGGATTCTTTAAATTTGTTATATCTGAATTTCTGTTATGAAATTAAAAACAAAGAAATTATTTTTATAAGTGCAGTAGTAATATAGGATTTTTTGTCAAGATAAAAACCTATAAAATCTTTTTTCGATTTTATTTGCGCAATAGAAAATTTCCACTTGCGTAATAAACATATTATGATTACTTAGCACTTCACTTTCATTCTAGCCGAGAGATCGTAAATCGATCTGATAAATAAATGTAAAAATTCTATGCAAAATCATAATATAATAAAAATTATATTATGATAAATCTTTATGACTGAAAATGTGATACAGTTTTTCCGTTTTTTAATCCTTTTTTTTTTAATTGTAAGTGCTGTCAGTCTTAACCCCTTGGGGACGAGCGACACGCATACGTGCCGGAAATAGGCCTAAGGATTCTCGTTTATCCTCACCAGTAAAATTTTACTGTAAAATTTGCCTTATTTAATCCGAGCATTTTCCCGATTTGAATAGGCACAAACTTCTGTTTTTTAAAACCGGTAGCAAAGTAATAAACATTTCGTAAAAGGCTCCCGTCGCCAAGGGGTTAAGTGGACGACTAGGTATTCAGTTAATTCTCTGACATACTCTAGAAATTTTTTTTTTAAATATTTATATGTTAACTACACATATATGTTAAGAGTCATCTCGCAGAGTATGACTCAGCGTTCCAATTAACCCTGTATTTCTATTTTAAGCAGTTGCTTCTTTATCTCCGTCCTATGTGTAGAAGAGTATTTCACGTGCCAAGTTATAGTAGCAAATTGAAACTGGAAATTTAATGCATAATTCTTTCAAGGGAAAATTAATATTGTTGCTAAAATGTTGAAGTGATTCAATGTCACCTGAATAAACAAAAGGAGTGATTTATAAACAAGTAATTTTTTTTCCTCAAGTTAATTATTAAAAAATTGTGATTGCCGTTTGGTAGATGGGGATTAAAATTAAGTGGTATATATAAAATACCACGAACCTTTAAATGGTAATGTGAATTATCGGTTTAAAAAAAATCTGCCGTTTGTAAGATTGTTAATTGGTATTATTCGCTATAATAAAAAATACACAAATTATCTTAACTAAAAAATGATACTATATTTTCAATACTGATGCATTAACAGGTCTAAACAGGACTAACAGGACTTGTCTTGTGACAGCGGAAAATTATATTTTTAAAATGTCAAAATTTTGATGTAACAGTATTTTTGTTAACGCAGCAATCTTCACATTACCAGTTAAGGTCTAAGAATTAACTGAATACTAACAGAATCAAAGATTGGTCATTGCCTGTTAAGGATATGAAGTCGAACGAGTCCATAAAAAGATTTTTCTTGCCTTCTGGAAGGAACTCAAGTCGATTTGTACGCGAATCGGGTACTGGAATATACTACTGGAATATGGAAACAGTACTTCAAGGCAATCCGATTTTAAAGCAAATCGAACAGAATCTATACATGGACTACGTAAACCATAACCCAACCTGAACCCAAAATGGAAAAAAAGTAATTCATGTTTTAATATAATTATGGAAAAATAGTCTATAATTATGTACTAAGATCAATTGTCTCTTTTATATGGTTCATGCGTTTCAGAGAATTTTAAAACAGAAATATTAGTTTTTTTTTTTTTTTTTTTTTTTTTTTTTTAACCGAAAAATAAATCTAGGCTAAAGGCACGAAATTTCGCCTTATTTAAAGAAAGACTTTCTGTAAAACATACTGTTACAGAAGTTTTTCCTGTTCTGGAGATTCCAGTACATGTACGAACCCTACTTTTATGTTTAAAAATGAACAGAATTTCTAATGATAAAATATACACTTTTTTTCATCTAAAAAACATAGTGGATTTTTTTATTTAATCAGCTCAGCTTGAACCCGACACTCAAGTGTCAAATCGCAAACTGAAACCGATCCAAACCCGAAATAATTAATTTCAACTCAACCCGAACGATGTGTACTGCCAGATTCGGCTAAAATTGAGATACTCAAGCTCATGTAGAATTCCAAAATCAACCCTAACCTGATAAGCGAACCCTACTACACGTTAAAGATTTTTAAAAAATATATTTTTGTTGCATATATTAAAAGTATATATTCAACACGACTCTAGGATACTCATATCTGATCTGAAATTTGTATTTTTTCGACTAAGAAGAAAACATATGCCTGTTGTATATTAAACCCGTTTTATTTAACAAACAAACATAAAAATCGCTGTATCGGAAAGCGGTTTTCATTGTAACCAAACATGAAAGGTTGCAAAAATGCGTTTAACCCCTTGAGGGGCGGTGGGATATATTTTATCCCAGCTACGATTAATGAAGATTTGCACCAGAAAATTTTATGAAATTTTTACTTTTCTAACTTTGGTGGAAAAAAGTCGTATAATTGCTTTTCCCTATTTTGAAATAAAATTTTTCTCACAATTACACAAACGCAATTGCTTGCCCTTCAAGGAGTTAAAAAGTTACAAAATCTGTGTGTATTTGCTACTCCTGATTATGCATAAAAAGAGCAAACTGTATTCTGCATAAAAGTGTATAAACTGCATTTTGCATAAAAATTCCATTAATTGAACTGTACTCAAAAAGTGCAAAAAAGTGAGAGTTCTGTCATGTATGGAACTTTTTAGAAACATCTGTATTTGTTAATACCGGATAATTATCTCGGGTTCTTTTTTATCCAAGGGGGGAAATAAATTCAAGATCTGTGGTTTGGGAATCCAGCCGCTGCCATCGAAATACTCAAGGCCAGAGGACACGAGTGTGACGTCATCACTAATCGACCGACTTCTCACTAGAGTTGGAATTCACACCGGAAAAAATATGAATAGTAATTTTGTTTTATTTTATTTGTGTAATATCTATCTATTATCTTATAAAACAATAATATTTATTTAAACTTAGTGTTGATAATTTGAAATCCCTCAGTAAAAAAACAACCAGATACGGCAAGATTGTGGCATTCTGCATCTGGCTGAAATTTTATTTAGGGATTCTGAATTCTCACCAGTAAGTTTAAATGGTTATTATTGTTTTATAAGATGATAGATATCCAGAAATAAAATAATAGAAAATTCCCATTGAAAATTTTCTGCTGTGAATTCCAACACTAGAGTGAAGTTGGTCGATTAGTGATGACGTCACACTCGTGCCCTCTGGCCTTGAGTATTTCGATGACAGCGATCCAATGCGTTATTTCTCTTGCGACTCGGTACGATGTGAATTTAAATGAGCGTAATCGATAGTGAAGCTGATTCCGTTGATAGTTGATATTTTAAAGGGAAGATGGTAAAGTTATTGGTACTGTTATAATTCCTGCAAGATTGACTTAATGACGTACTATGTTTTTTTCTATGCTTAATATATAATTAGAATATGATTTTATAAATATAATATATTAATTAATTTATTTTTCTTGATGTTTGGTTAGAATGTCAGATTTGTAACAATTTAGTATTTTAGGAGGATGGAGGAACACTTACACATATTTTCAATTCGATTGTTACGAATATATTTTATTAAAAGGAAAAGTGCTCCTTGAATTTTGAAATTGCAGAAATGTATATCGCAAATATGCATATTGCACTAAATATTCCATGTAAAGTAGATTCTATGAAGACAGCTCATTACCTGATTTATGCAATGCAGATTTAATTGAGAATTACGTATATAATCTGTTTATTTACTTAAAAGTATATATTTAATATTTTTTCCGGTATCAATTTTGATTTTCAAGACAATAGTGTGAAGAGCGTTTTCTATTATTACAATGCAATACTAATGAGTAATAATTAAAAGTTTAATACAAGATTTAAGAAAACTAATTTTATATTAAGGATATTTAGTTTCCAACGAATGTATGCAGTGTACGTAATATTTGCAGTACGTACAATATTTAAAGCAATTGTTTTCGAAATATTGATTATATTTTTCAGAATTTCACTACATTTTTATCCCCATATTAAATGAACATACACACTGCACAACTACACACTACTGCACTAGCATAAACACAACGATAATTACTATTTTAATTGCACTATTTAAGAAGTTTTTGGAAATAAAATTAGTTGACATGAATCCACGAACTTCCTGGAAATTTTATGGAATATGAAATTGGATTATGATTTTGGAGAGAAAGAAGGTGCAAGGTGTCCAATATTTAAGTTTAATTGAAATTTGTAAAGTTACAGTTTAATAAATTTTGAAACAATGACATACACTATTGTTTTTTTTTCGAAATTTACATGTAGATTTTTCTGAAAATATCGTAATTTCATTTCATTAGCATTCTTATAATATTTCTTATTTCTCACGATGTTTCTTTTACAAAACATTATGATTATTGTGTAATATTCAGTTAACAATAATACGTTAAAAGTGAACATTTCAAAAATCATACTTTAAATTCAAAAATTGTTTTTTTTTTTTTTTTTTTAATGACAGACATTCAAGATTACTCAAGGCAAAGTACTTCTTTCAGAATTTCCGACAGAATTCGGAATTTCTCACTGACTCACAAAAGAAATTCCTGAAATAAACAGATAAATGAGACTGTGCTGTAAATGTGTTAACCCTTTGTTGCTCAGTATTTCATTACCAGGGCTGCTACTTGCAATTTTTTCTATATTCTGTTGCACTACTATTTCAAAAAACTACATTTTTTACTATATTTCGCTGGAAAATGTTGTCAAAGCGTATGTAAAATTACCGTATATACTCGCGTATAAGTTGATTCGCGTATAAGTCGACCCCCTAACTTTCGAATGCAAGTTCTGGAAAAAATCAAAAACCCGCGTATAAGTCCACCCTTAACTTTTTACTTCAATTTTCCACAAAATCAAATCAAAGATTTCGATTGCCAATGCGAAAAGGTAGTAAGTAAACAAAAACAAATCATTGATTTTTTTTAAATGATAAATTATTGTTATTTGTATATTTTATGTATTATTTTTTTATTCATACACATAAAAAGCCATAATTGTGCAGTATTCGAAGTTTTTGGTTTTTCTTTTTTAACTGACTGGGCCTATATCCCTCGTGTAGACAATTGGCCGTCAAAAATCAACCCAACCCAACTTTTTTTTAACTGACTCGCGTATAAGTCGACACCCCAAATTTGCTTACCGAAAATTGTCAGAAATTCCTCGACTTATACGCGAGTATATACGGTATATTGTTTTGAAAATGTGATGCGAAATAAAACTAAAAAATAGTCGCCTCTGGCGGCAGCCATTAGAAGGGGCACCGAACTTGATTCTCAAGTGCCACACTGGCACCAGAATTTTCTGGCACCACCTTTCTATTAGGTTCACAAATAGAAGCAGAAAACGCCAAATTTTCTTTGGAATATGCAATATTACTTTCCAAAACGCTAAAAGAGGATTTTGAATAAGCAATCTCTTTAATGTGTTAAAAAGAATTGTTTAGTAATGTTTATTGACGTGACATGTAGAAAAATTCAAAAAGTGTTATCAGAAAAAGAAAATCACATTAAGCTAAAAAGAATGAAAGAAAATGACGAATGTAGACAAAAGATCTCAAAAAAGTTTGACTTCTCTGTCTTCAGGGGAGAAAAAGAAATGACAGTGTTTTATGTGATTGAAAAAAGATACTTGATAAAATAAATACACCTTTGATTCTTAAAAGTAGCCTTTATTTAATGTTATTTGGTATCATGCGATTGAAATGGGAATTTCTAAGGAAATCAAACATGAATAAAATTTGGAAACGAAGTCCACATAGATTTAACCTAAAAAAATAAAGAAGTGCATTGCACTAATAAAAAATCGCTGCCGGCTCGGCCTACAGACAAGGGTGGATTTCGATGTTAAGTACTAATTTCACCTACAAAAACTAAATCAAGATCAGAGATAAACCCAGTGTTACAATTTTATCAGGCCGCTTTTGACGAGTTTTTGGTTTCAAATAATGTTAAGGCGTTATTCAAAAAAATATTTTTCCACGCTCCACAACCCGAAATTTCTGACACATTTTCAGACTCATTTTGAAAAGTAAAAGCTTGAAACTTGCTGATGGGATTTTTTGAAGAGATTTATAAGCGACTTGTGTTTTTATTTTTCGTTCAATTAATTAAAACTTTATTTACAAACAGTTATTTTCTCAGTACAACCATATTTTCGTTTCCATCACTATCGCTTCGGTAAATTGGTTCAAAATGCACAGTTTGATAGCATTTTTTGAAATATAAGGTGCCTTTATCAAAAAATCGACCAATACGGCACATTTTCTGAATTAGAGAACCTGCCAAGGGGATGCGTTTGAGAGCAAAAATGAATTTAAAAAAGGGTCAGCAAAAAAAAGGAATTTGGATTTGAGTACAACCCTAATAGGATAATTTTTTCTTTATCTCATATTTTTGTTTAATTGGTTTTTGCTGTAAAAGTTGGTCCTATCGAAAACTTGTAAACATAAAAAATTGTAGATACTTTTAAGAATTTGTATAATAAATTTAAGCGGATTGGATACATTGTGATTTGACTAAGTTATTAATTGTTTTTATCTTCACTCCCCCCCGCCCCGCCTTTTTTGCAGTAAGAAATGGTCCTATCAAAATCTTGTCAATATAAAAGTTATAGATAATATTAAAACGTTTTATAATAAATTTAAATGAATTTGATATATTGAGAATTGACAAAGCTATGAAATTTTTTCACCCTAAAACCCTATTTTTTTGCCTCTTGAGCCCATTTTAAATTTCATCAAAAATTTCTGATACATACAGTGGTGGAAAATTGGCGCAGAGGAGGAGCCTATTGACACCACTAAATATTAGTAGTATTTTATGGCTTATCTAATGACAGAATTTCTGAGTTTTTATTAAAGTGACGAATACTATAAAATATTAGTGGTGTCAATAGGCTCCTCCTCTGCGCCAATTTTCCACCACTGTACATACATTTGTGGCCCTTTTCCTAGAAGTACAATAACTTTAAACTGATTTGATATGTATTATAGTTAAGAAGTTATTGGTTTTTTTCTGCTTCCACAAAACCTCTCCCTATTTTCATCCTCGTGGTCCGATCTTGTCCATTAATGTACTTGACCGAGATATTCTGCCCTTTGATTTTTTGCGCCAGCTTGGAAGAGATTTTTGCAGAATTATGGAAGTTATCATGTCCTTAAAAAAGTGATATATATATATAGGTATAGATAGATAGATAAAGTTTTTAAATGGGGGTTATTTTGGATTCTAGGGGTGATGATCGGAGTACATCTGCAAAAAAAAAATAAATAAATAAATAAAAAATAAATTAAAAAAAAATAAAAAAAACAATCAGAAATTCCAACATAGGTGAGAGTGTAATAGGTAGTATTTCTTACGAAATCTACCTAAAAAAATAATACGAAATTTTCATTTGAAATAGTAAGGGATCAATTTCAAAATACAAAAGTATTGAATTAGATTAGGTGAAGCATAATATAACTAGAGAAAAGGATTTCTGCTTTTTCACAATTTAATGTCACCCCCAGCATTTCCATTACTTCATTTTCTTCTGATGGACTGATGGCTTCTATTATTATGAAGCAGCCATTATAAATGAAGTGTTAGGTGAAGATGAAAGAGCAGACGTAAAAAGTTAGAACTCTGATTTTCTGGTCAGAACGGGGGGGGGGGGGGGGTTGGTCATAATTTTTTTTTACGGCTGCTCTTTCATCTTCACATAACACTTCATTTATAATGGCTGTTTCTTAATAATAGAAGCCACCAGTCCATCAGAAGAAAATAACTCGGTTAAGCGGGACCCTACTGCAGTACAAAACATATTTCAATTTTAAGAATTAAAGCACACGTTTTATTTTATGTAAAATGACGTCATACGCATCCACTTAAGAATTCCACATTTACGATCTATTCTTAAACATCTACAGTAAAGCACGCTAGCACATCACTATCGCGAAATAACGCACAGTAAATATATTCCATCATTCAAGAAAATCGAAAAACAAACGGCTGTCTAATGATTCATAGATACTTACAATTAAATATGGTATATAATAGCTCCATTGTTTTAACAGAAATCCTTCGTTTATGTTTTTTTTTTCAAAATAGCACGTATTTTAATTACATTTTATTTCGGTTGTTACGAGAAAATGGGAATAAAAATATATAATTACTATTTTAAAACTATTTTTCCTTTACTTTCTAGAGAAATGGAATACTTCCGTTGCCAATATTAGGCAAATGGCTCCAAAAATTATAAAAAAATTAATATTTCAAAAATAAATGTAGATACAGTTTCCAAACAAAATGCATTTAAAAGAACTTTTTTTCTCCAATACGACGGTATAAAAATTGAAAATGTGCAATGCTTAGAAGTTTTAAAAATTGCTAAAGAGTATTTAATCGTAATGCATTGTTTTACGGCGAGCTTCAGTAAGGTAACGTTATTTTTTCGACACAAAATAAGCTGGGGGAAAGAAATAGCATACCGTACCGGATGCTAATAAACGGTCAAGTGCGAATATTACTGTCGCTCATAGGGTTCCGTACAATAAATACTATATGAATTATTAACTGTATTATTAAAAAAGTCGTTACTACAAGAACAATAAGACTTTGTAAAAACTATACAACGTAGAGTCTGTTATAGCTGTATATGTACCAGAAAAATATGAATGGTATACCGCAAATGTGCAAACGAAATATGAAGGCTAAATAATATAAAAAAATTGCTATTCTGTATATCTCCTATTTACATATTATCCTAATCTGTTTATGAGGAACTCAGTTCGGCATTGACAATAAAAGTAGTGCATGTTTAAACTTTATTTGGTGCGTCATAAAACTAAATTCAATGTCGTAATAATATTTTTTTACAGTGTAGATAAAACAAATCCTTTGTTCAAAGTTTAAACTTGAAATTTTGCTAAGCGTGTTTCGAAAGGAGGTCGCAAAGTAGTAACACCGCCTTGGTCCATGCCGCATTTTCCAGATAGGTTTTTAATTAACATTCAAAGACACGGGAGGAGTATTCAGAGATCTACTCAAAGTCACCTAGTCACGAATCCCATAGTATTTATGTGATTAATTCTAATTAAATTAGTCTGTTTATAACAATTTGACGTTTATAGCTTTTATACTACTACTGGACATTGTATTACACAAATGAATCATTAAAAGTTGTTATCTAGCTTTTCAAGGACGATGGTACATAGAGTACGCCGCCCTGTCATTACGTATGTTCAAAAGTGTTTTTAAGTGTTAAGTACTCGGCTAATTACCGACGACTTTTTCAAAAATCATTATCAACAATACTTTTATACTTTTGCAGGGATAGGTACCTATAGCGCTCCTCAACTCCTTTGCTAAACTTCTTCCGCAAATCGAAATTTGTATGTAACGGAAAAATGCGATTTTCTCAAAAACTATGTGACCTACGGTAATCGCTATAATTTTCATGAAAGGTTTAAATTAACGTCTACTACCTTTGATTTTGTCATAATTTTAGTTTCAGCAGATTCGGAAAAAGATGAGGGGTGGGGGACATATTTTTGCACTACATTTCCGAAGATATCACTGAAAATATAATACCTAAAATACAAATAAATGTATTTTTGGGTTCAGCATTATGAAAGCTTCCACACGATACCCCACACTATATACAAGAAAATATTTTTTTTTCAAGTAACTTAATTAGCCCTCTACATTTTTCCTAAAAATATTTGTAAATGTTTAATAATTTGTAAATATGTGGGTCAATAGTCTTTATTACTTCCCCGGATTTGAACTTTCCACGTCCCATAGTTTACGAGTAAAATGGCTGTGACAGGCAGACAAACAGACACAGGAGTGATCTTATAATGGTTCCGTTTTTACTTTTTAAGTACGGAACCCTAAAAATGCATATTCATGATACATATATACAGTAGTATAATGGTTAATCTTAATAAAACAGTTATTCTTTTTGGTGTCTAAATGTTTTATATGTATGCTATCTATAACACATGATGTACGTGATTTTTGTAACAATGTACACTAATATATACTATTCTTTCTTAGATAAAAATGTGTAGAGGAAAATGTCATCTATAATAAATCATGTCTGTATTTCTTTTATTTGTATTTTCCAAGTTTTTTCAACATCTTATCGTCAACTTTTGATATTTTTTTAGTCCAAATGCATCACATAAAAGAAGTTGAGTGTATTTAATGATGAAAAGAGATATAATGCACAGTAAAGATGTCAAAATTCTGTCTCATTCTGCTATATTTTACGTTATGGAGTCAGATAGTGTGAACGTATATGTTTCTGTCCTGATATAAAGATTTTTCAAAAGATACGAAAAAATCGTAAAATATAAATCAAATGAAAAGAGATTGTGTAAAAAGATACTTTCATTGATTGGCATTCACAAAATATCAAATTGTATGGATAAATAGTTTTAAATTGGATGATCGTGTACAAAATATTAATAAACGCTTTTATTTAAAAAAAAAAAAGAAATTATGGACTTAAAACATGTGAAAGAATAAATTATTTTCCAGTTAATATCTAATACACGGTTGTTCTCCTCGAATATGTATATTAAATATTTTATTACTATTTTTGTGGAAGGGGAAACTAGATGTTTAAAAAATATATAATTAATAAAATGTGTTAACCCCCATGGGACCATGGGTGCATATATTCATCTTCAAAGGATGCTTACAGCACTTGTTTTCGTTACCAGTAAAAAAGAAAAGTAAAATGTATATTCTTTAATTAGGATATTTTGTTGATTGATTAACTAAATTTAATTATCTGACAAAAAGTGGTGTCAACGGAATACAATTCATGTAAAAGGTGCTGGTCCCGAACGGGTTAAGGTCATTGCATATGAATCAGGAAGACATGCATTTCCAAAAATAAAAGTATATTAATATATTTTAAATTATTTACAGATTTTATGTTTGGTCAATGTACTGAAATGTTAAATCGCATTAAAATGAAATTTCTCTAGAATGCAATAGAAAAATAAAGAAATTTATCCTTGTTATATAAAATATAACACTTTACTCTGTTATAAATATACTATTTTAAACTAAAGATTGGGTACAGAATTAAAGATGATAATAGATGAAGTTAATATTTTCGTTTTATGTAATTTGTATGATTTTTAAAATTTAATTCTTAAATCTTGAGATCATCTTTCATGGTCATACAGTGGATATTTAAACTTCTTTAATAAATTAATTTGTGAAATAAACAATAAAAATCAAACATATTCTTTCAAGTTTTGCTGCATTACTTTAGTAACACTATTTCTACCTGTGCCAACTGGCACCTTTTAAAAGATTTCGATTTATGGTTTTTCATTTATAATTTTTAGATTGAAACAATTACAAATCCTTTTTAACACACTGAATACTTTTTGTATGCTTATTACATTTGAAAACTATGAGCAAAATAAACATAAATCAAAACTTTAAAAGATGTCATTTAACATCGGTACAAATAATGTTAAATATACTAGTTTTTTTCCTTTAAACAGTGTGCAGAAATGACTATATTTTATAAATTAAAGGGAGACATGAGTAATATTTTTGAAAAAAAAATATTTTTGTTTTATTGGCTTAAAAAGTTCTTTCAACCTTCCTGAATCCATTGGTATGACCGGTTTTGTTTTCTGAGTATTAGAAATGATCGTAAAAATTCAAGGGAATACACCGATTCGAATGCCACGCCCATTCACAAAAATTTTATGCTAACATTTTATACTTATTTCTATTTTTAAATACTGCTGGCACCATAGTATTTTTAAAATAAAGTTTGTATTATGCACATGTTGTCAAAGTACAAGCAAAAGGTTTAAAACATTACCTTATTTGTTATATGAAAGTAAATTATATCCAAGTGCTTATATATATACTGTAATTCATTTGTTTGATAAAATTGCGCTAGAGCTTCACACAAGTTAGAAGTGTTTATTTTTTTGTCTCTCCTGAAAAATCGTACTTTTCAGGTAAAAATCCCATCAGGTAAGAAAACAATTTTTTGGGGGTGGTAGAGCATAAATATAAGACCACATATGGTAGACAGTTTTTAAAAATTTTAATTAGTTGTGGAAAAAAAAAATCTGAAAATGAAAAAAATTCTGAAAAATTGACATTGCTCTAAAATAAAAAGTTTTAGTCGCAGAAAAAAGCTGTCTGCCATAAATCTTGACCATTATCTAGTGAACATGAATTTCAAATTTCACCCGAATCGGTCGAGTAGTTTCTGAAAAAACGTGTCTGAAAGCTCGCATATTTTCAATAAGATTGCACCCAGTCTTGTTTTCCCTTAAATTTCATTGATATATTAAAGCTAAAAAATCTTACTAAATGTTTCTAAAAAAATACACTTTTAAGCTGAAAACTCTTTTATTTTAACACAATCAAACTGATTGGTAAAGTTATCATACGAAATGAATATTTCCAACTGAGCGGAAAAATGCCCAGGCCGGGAATTGAACCCATATCCATAGCTTACAGGGCCAATGTTCTTCCGTTTAAGTTATCGGCCGACAACCGGTGAGCATATTTCGCACGGTTAACTTTACTCATAATAACATCTGGTCTGTAATATATATAGCTCAACAGAATAAACCACAGGTAAAAAAAAGAACTCCATATAAACGATGCGTACGTCGATAAACTATTATTATAACACAATCAAACATATTAGTAAAGATATCATACGAATCGTGACATACATGGCCAATTCTTGGCCCTGTAAGCCAAGGATCTGGGTTCGATTCCCGGCTTGGACACTTTTTCGCTCAGTTGGAAATGTTAAATTCGTATGATAACTTTACCAATCAGTTTGATTGTGTTAAAATAATATTTCATCTACGTACCCATCGTTTATATGGAGGTCCTCTACATGCGGTTTATTCTGTTGAGCTATCTGTCTACGTAACACACCAGATGTTATTACCAATAAGGTTATCTGAGCGAAATAGGCTTACTGGTTGTCGGCCCAGTTAGTATGCTCAACCTGCGCCCGCAGGCCGCAAGTTGTCCGGAGACATTTTTTATGCGGCCCGAGACATATAATCAGTAATCACTGTATAAAAATTTGGGATGTGCGTAAAAATTACTTAAGACATTTACTGTTGTTTTATATATTTTCATGGGAAGACAAAATCTGTCCTGTCATTTGTAATTAACTTAAAATTATGTTAAAACATCGTAAGTGTCGTTTTCTTAGTCAAGAGTACTTTTTACACATAGTCCTATTTGTGCTATAGTGGTGCATACATTTCTTAATTTTCAACACTAATTAAATGTGCACTAAATATTTCTACAATTAAGAAAATAATATTCAAAAGGTTTTTCATTGAGCAAAAGATTGCTTTATTATGAAGAACCCTCCCCCCATGATTTTAGGTAGATTTCACAAGACATACTACCTATTGCAGTCGTTACCATAGGGAGACTTTTGAAAAATTCCTTCATAACTTTTTATTATAAGACTCCAGGAACCTAAAACCACCCCCAACTAAAAATTATATATATATATATATATATGTGTGTCGCAATTATGCACGGATCGTCTTCAAACGCGCCAAAAACTTTGTGATGGCTAATATCTCGGCGGGGATTGCAAATGGGCAAAATCGGTCCAAAGGAGTGTAAATGGGGAGGGTTAAAAATTTTGAATACCGTCTTAACATGATTCAGATAAAACCAGCTCTTAAACAACAGTGACAGGAAAAAATAAATATTTTTTTCATTATAGCAGTTGCCAACAATTAAAAAAAAAGCAATAAAATTCTCATCACAACAATTGCTTTTCTACGGCAAGATATTCACGTGAAAAATTAAATTAAGTAGTTTGACGAATTGAAAACAAATTGAACATTACGTCATACGTTTACTAGAGCAAGATGTCCGCGTGAAAACTCAAAATGAAATAAATAGTTTGGCGAATTAAAAAAATATGCATATATTGCGTCATATTGGAAATATAATGGTCTCAGCAGGTGAATATGTAACGTCATGTGAGTTTGAAGAAACGTATTAAAACATGATAAAAACCCAACTATGGAAATATTAACATATTTTAACACTTTGGGATTCTCTGAATTTGCTTTAGTCATTTTAAACCTATTCCATAAGCATGCGCGTGTGTATTCGTGTATATTAGAATTTTCACAAAAAGTTTAGCTCCCTACAGTTCTTTCTTAGTGAATAAACCGACTTTATCCATAGCTTGATTTAAGTTTTGTTGGTGAATTTAGTACTTAACTTCGAAATCTACCTCCGCCTGTAGGCCGAGTCGGCAGGGATTTTTTTAAGAAGGCGCCCCTCTTTCATTCTGCTGACATGACCATTAGGGTGGATCGCTGTTATATGGTGAAAAAATAAAGTTATAATAAACAAAACCTACCTATGCGGAAAAGATGTTCTATTGCATGGAGATTAAGATAAAAAATAATAAAATAAATAAATTTTAAATTTTAATACTGCCGCCAGGGCCTTGAAATTTCTAAAAATTTAGAAAAAATACCTAATTTTCGTTAGATGATTTTTTACTCAAAATAATTTTTTTAAATATTAATCAAAAAGTACCTATGCGGAAAAGATATTATATTGTATGGGGATTAAGAGAAAAATAATAAAAATAATAAATTTAAAAATTTAATACTGCCGCAAACGGGTTGAAATTTCGAAAAAATTGGAAAAATACCAAATTTTGGTTAAATGATTTTTGATTCAAAATAATTGTTTTAATATTAATCAAAACCTACCTATAAGATAAAGATGTCAAGATTAAGCGAAAAAAAAATAAAAACAATAATTTCAAAATTTAATACTGAACCAAGGGTGTTGAATTTAGGAAAGAAAATAGAAATTCCATCTTTTTCGTCTCTCGAAAATTACTGCACCATAGCGATGCTAAGAAAAGACATGATTTGCCCTATATTTGGGTCTTGCTCTGGTATGTCAACGAATATGCTTCTTACCTATGAAAATCTACTAATAAAGTGTGTATGATGGCATTCAAAAGAAAACCCAATTAAAATAACGAAATAAAATAGGAAATAGCGAGCTTCAATCCCAGGGGTCGCATTCTATAGGGAAACTTTTATTTTTCCTACCGCTATTTTGTAAATAATATGTTCATCGTGATAATTTTTATAACATGTTAAATAAAATGATCATGAAGGTAGCTCATTAAGGATTCTGGTAGGAACAATAAAATTTTCCCTATATAATGCGACCCCTGCAATCCCAATAAATGATTACCATAGCATTTTCAGAAAAATTCGATCATGCTACGATAAATATCGTGCTCTTCTAAAGTGTTACAAAACAAGAAAAGAGATTGAAAGCTACCGCAATCAGATTTACGCTTTCCGAAATAAAGCAAATGTTCTATTTGATACATCGACATGTACTAGTAAATCGTTTGAAGGTTGCTGCTGTAAGAAAGAACAAAAAGTACCGATAAACGAAAGAAAAATCTATTAGACCAGCTGACTGACAGAAAACTGGTAAGCGGGTCACTGGATTGGAAAGTCATATTACAAATAACTAAAGCCAAAAGTATTGTGTGGAAAGAAACAAAACACTGCCTGATGTTTTTAGGTAGCTTTCTTTACAAAAAGCTACCTATTGCAGCCGTTCGGTGGAAAGCGATTTCAAAAAATTTTGGTATATTTTCATCGATCATGACCCCCAGACCCCGAAACCACCCTCCGTTCAAAATTGATATATATATAATATATATATATATATATCTGACCTAGGTCACACTGTAACTCTCGTATTTATGAACCGATTTGGATGTAATTCGGTGTGTACATAGTACATACCAATGTCTCGACCGAGTTCGTTGGCCAGCTTTATCCGCCATTTTGTTTCAAAATGGCGGCCATTTAAAAAAAATTGAAAAATTTAAAATTTGAAATGTGGTACCAAAAAATTGAAAATGGAAAAATATTTTTTACTTATGTATTTGACCTTTATACAAAGACTCCGTAGCAGTTTTTGTTTCGTCTATATCTTAAAAAATGGCTGAGTTATAGCATTTTGAATTTCTAGCGAAGCTGACATTTTGAAACGTACTGAATTTTGTCACGCGATAAAAGGCGTATTTATGAACCGATTTGGATGTAACTTCGTTTATACATAGTACATACCAATGTCTCGACCGAGTTCGTTGGCCAGTTTCATCCGCCATTTTGTTTCAAAATGGCGGCCATTTAAAAAAATTAAAAAAATTTAAAATTTGAAATGTGGTACCAAAAAATTGAAAATGGAAAAATATTTTTTACTTATGTATTTGACCTTTATACAAAGACTCCGTAGCAGTTTTTGTTTCGTCTATATCTTAAAAAATGGTTGAGTTATAGCATTTTGAATTTCTAGCGAAGCTGACATTTTGAAACGTCCTGAATTTTGTCACGCGATAAAAGGCGTATTTATGAACCGATTTGGATGTAACTTCGTTTATACATAGTACAGACCAATGTCTCGAACGAGTTCGTTGGCCAGCTTCATCCGCCATCTTGTTTAAAAATGGCGGCCATTTAAAATTTTAAGAAAAATTTAAATTTGAAATGTGGTAGCAAAAAATTGAAAATTGAAAAAATATTTTTTTCTTATGTGTTTGACCTTGATAAAAAGATTCGGGAGCAGTTTTTATTTCGTCTATATCTTAAAAAATGGCTGAGTTATAGCATTTTGAATTTCTAGCGTGGCTGGCATTTTGAAACGTCCTGATTTTTGCCACGTGATAACAGACGTATTTATGAACCGATTTGGATGTACCTTGGTGTGTACATAGTACATACAAATAACTCAACCGAGTTCGTTGACCAGCTTCATTCGCCATTTTGTTTCAAAATGGTGGCCATTTAAAAAAATTAAAAAAAAATTAAATTTAAATCAGATACCATAAAAATTGGAAAATGAAAAAGATTTTTTTTGTATGTGTTTGACCTTAATACAAAGATTCCGGAACAGGTTTTGTTTCGTCTACATCTAAAAAAATTGCTGAATTATAACATTTTGAATTTCTATTGTGGCTGACATTTCAAAACGACCTGATTTTTGTCACGCGATAACAGGCGTATTTATGAACCGATTTGAATGTAACTTGGTCTGTACATAGTACATACCAATGTCTCGACCGAGTTCGTTGGCCAGCTTCATTCGCCATCTTGTTTCAAAAGGGTTGCCATTTTTTTTTAAATGTAATTTAAAATTTAAAATGAGGTATTAAAAAATTGGAAAATGAAAAAGATTTTTTTAATGTGTTTAGCCTTGATACAAAGATTCTGGAGCAGTTTTTGTTTCTGAAAATTTGTTCTTTTGTTTATATCTTAAAAAGTGGTTGAATTATAGCACTTTGAATTTCTATCATGGCTAACACTTTGAAACGATCTTGTATTTGTCACGCGATACTACACGTATTCGCCTATTTCGATGGAAGAAGGTATGTGGATAGTATACATCAATATCTCGGCCAAGTTCGCTGGCCAGCGTCATCCGCCATCTTGTTTCAAAATGGCGGCCATTAAATTAAAAAAAATTATATTTAAAGTGTGGTGCAAAAAAATTAGAAATTGAAAAAGGTTTCTTTCTTAAGTATTTGACCTTGATATAAGGATTCAGGAGCATTTTTTGTTTGTCTTTATCTTAAAAAATGGCTCAGATATAGCAGTTTCAATTTCTAAAGTGGGTGACATTTTGAAAAATCTGATTTTTTGCCTGCGACAGCACTCGTATATATCAACCGATTCCGATATGAGTGAGCATGTGCACAGCAATTACTAAGGTCTCGACCAAGTTCACTGGTTAGCCTCATCTGCCATGTTGTCTTAAAATGGCAGGCACTTTAAGAAATCGCCGAATTTGGCAGCCAAATATAAGTGACTTTAAATAAAAGCAGCTTGTATAAAGCTGACTAATTTCGCGAAATTCTCATTCATAATGATTTAGTATTAATAAAAATTAGTATTGAATCTCCTACATTCGGTTTCCACTTAATTGAGCTTCGTGTGTTTGAATAATATAAGTTGGCTTTTTAAAAATAAAGAATATGAAAGCTACCTCTTCCTCCCGGCACTGGCCGGAAGGACTTTTTCCAGTTCAATAGATTTGAATATGAATATAAATAATGGGTGTAAATTGAAGCGCCGTATGTGCGAGCATAATGACATTTCTGAATCGTCATCTATCATTGAAAGAGGGCCTAAAACGCTGACAACATCACTGTCGCACATGTAGTGACCAAATTTCCATCCGTAGCCAAAACATTTCACCGTTTTTTCATTTCCAACGGAGCAGTCGCTGCCACAATGTCAGCTGCGCTTCAAGATGTGTACATTATCTCACAACGCGATGTATTGAACGTTGTTGACATAAAATTTGGCGTGAAAGAACAAAGGCAAGAACCACTCTATTGTCTCAGTCAGGTGTAAAAGATTATGACCATGACAAGTTTGACATACTTCGATGGACGTAAAGACAGTCCTATATCAATAGAAAAAAACTGAAGAAAAGTCATAATAGAAAAAAAGTAAGCTTGGTAAAAGAACTTGGTTCCGAGTACATCGGCCACCTATCTGTAAATTCCGATAGAGAGCAAATCATTGGGAACAAAGTTGTTTGCTATCGGATGAGACAGAACATCTGTTAACACTGCTGTCAAAAGAAGTGTTATTAGAAATATGGAACAGAACCTGAAGCGTTCACTACAATTGTTTGTGTACCTGTTACACGCCAGTGAGCTATCAATACGTCATCTTTTCGCACACGTGGATGGAACCACGACTGGCCCCAGAAGCTTCACTGGTGAAATAAGAAAATTGTTGGATGGATGTGAGATGCTACTTGGCGTTTCATTCATGTCAGTTGCACACTGTGGGAAGTAACTAACAAGAAACACTTAAGTACCGATCAAGTGTACTTAATGGAAATTTGCTAAGTCAATTGCGGACATTGAAGAGAAAATCTATCAAAGAGAAATCCTGGCAATATTTGCCACTCATGGGGCTTACAATCGCGAACAGAATTCCCAGGATCTATTTAGCTTACGAAAATCCATTCGAGGCTTTAGTAACATTAACGTCGTTCATCGTAAAAGTCTATGCGCCAATGCGGTTCAAGATCAAAAAGAAATCATCTATAATCTATGGTGCACAGTATTTGCATCAATCAATCGTTTTCTCGCGTTATTTGTTGAGTGATCTGAATGACGACGTAGACCTGTTATTAGAAGAATTTTTTTGGACACCTTAAAAACATACTGATATCAAAAATACATTACAAATAATTCCCAACGTTTCGTGCTCATTCTAACGAGCACATCATCAGGGGAGAGAGTCCTTGACCTCCTCGGAGTGAAGTCTCCAACATCACATTCACGACATCACAACTGAAAACATTACGGTAACTGATCATTAGAACAACCAAAATCAGTACTGCGCCTGATATGGCGCCATCTGTTGGTAGGTTAACACACTACGATAAGAAAATTGGAAAACTCGAAATAATTATTTCGAGCCTCGATTATTTTGAACAGTTATGAGATCAGGAATGAACTAATTAAAGATTATATACAAAGTGTCCAGACATATGATTTTGAGAATCTTTTCACAAATATTCCTATTGCAGGGTTAAATGATGTCCTTTTAAAAGTTGTCGATTTAATTATAGCTGACACCGATTTAGATTTTAATTTATTTAAATTATTATGTAATTTTTGTTTATATAACAACTATGTTTATACAGGTTCAAATATATATTTACAGAATAATGGAATAGGAATGGGAACAAGTTATTCTTCAACGGCAGCTAACTTATTTTTATTTTATTATGAATTTCAATTTTGTAGTGTCAATAACAATGTTAATTTTCTGGCTTTCAGATATATCGATGATTTCATAATTTTGAACTGTGATCGCGATTTTTTGGGGATATCATGTAACATTTATCCTGATATGCTGGTTTTGAAAAAAACAAATGAAAATAATAGTGCTGCTGATTATCTTGATTTGAAAATAAACATTTCAAACGGTATACACATATCAATTTATAATAAACGGGATAACTTTAATTTTGAAGTTAACCATTTAGTTAATTGGAGTTCAAATATCCTTAAACGCGTTTACGTCAATATCATAATAGGTCAGATTTTTCGCTACTCTGTTCGAATAAAAATTTATTTTTTAAAGAACTTTTTAATTTAACCAGCATCTTGTATTATAAAAACAATATACCTTTGAATTTCATTAATAAATATACTAGTTTTACAGACAGTCTTCATTTTTGAGGAGTTGCTATGCGATTGACAGTTAATGATTTGTATAACTTAAAGTCTTTTTTGGACGGTTTTACAAGGATGTCTGCAATTGTGTGGCAACAGACATGGAACGTTTATGGACAGATTATGGATCACTGGAATTTAGTTATTGTTTTTTGTGGCTGTGTTGCTCGGATTTGGGTAAAATAATTTTATTGTTTCAGTATACATTACACATACGTTCTGAATCAGTTGTATCTTCGAGATGCACTGTTTATTGTGGCGTCGGGTCCGGTGGGTGAGTGTTCGCTATATGCTTTCAACTGTTTTTATGCATTTGATTTATGCTTTGCGACACTCTGGCCGAAACCCACTGCCACTACTGAATAATAGTTTGTTGTAAATTGTAATTAATCTGAAACATTGCTGTGCTTTCTAAAATGCCCACCGCTGAAGAGGCCACAGCCTTTTGTTGTTTTTTCTTGTTCAGGTTATATCTGTTTAAATTTATTGGATGTTTTATGGTTATACTTAGTTTATTTATGGTGCAGGATTCTGGGTCTGACAAACGCATTTAAAACATAATGTGCTATATATAATCTGTGTGGTTATATGCAGCTGTAGCGCTTATCGCATGGATTTTATTTTTATTTTTATATTTTATTTTTAGTTTTACTTTTGATTTTTTTGAGCTTATATATATATATATATATATATATATATATATATATATATATATATATATATATATATATATATATATATATATATATGTATATATATAGAGAGAGAGAGAGATTTTTCACTATGTATACCAACAATCATTTTTATATGAAAAATAGCAATTATGTATTAAAATAAAATTTTTGAATTCATTAAAAGCGATAATTTCGTAATAAGATTTTGAAATTTATTAAAGTGGTAATTTCGTATTAGCCTGATGTCAGGATTTAACAGTCGAAGAAATCGCAAAGATCGCTAACCTTTTTCATTCTAATAATTTCAGTGCTTTAAGCGTGGTTTGATTACCTATCTTAAATTTTTGTTTTATTTATATTTTATTATTTTATTTATGGATTGATAAAGCCTTAATTTCGTTATGGAATATAAGCCGGAAACAAATTATGAACAATTTTATTTAAATTAATTTAGTGCAAAGAGTTCAATATTTTGTAATCGTCTGTCTGCAAGTGACAGAGATATAGATTTTATAAAATCGTGCTTGAAAATTATTTTTAAAACAATGAAATTCAGTAAATTGCGATACAGTTTTCAAACAAATTGCGATATAGTTTTCAAACAAATTGCATTTGAAAGTTAATTATTTTCTCTATTCCACGGTGTAAAAATTTTAAATGTGCGGTATTCAGAAATTTAAAACTTGCGGTAATATAAATAATATAAGTTAAATTTAATCGTCTGCTGTTGCCATTCGAAAAATGAGGTCAGCGTTACGACAGACTCGTTTGAACTTTATAATATAGACAATACAGTGTAAGAAGTTTGAAATTCTAGAAAATCAAAAAGTGAGTAAAAAATCGATTTCAGAATTCCTTTACTGTATAAATCAATATAAATTAAACAAGTTGAAAATTGTTCGTCAAACGTGGCAAATGAGGTGCGTTCGTACTATAATTAGTTTTATAAATATTTTTTGCACCCCATACTGTACTGAATGTATATTTTTTTGCACTTCATAAGTGCATAGTCTGTAACATCATTAAAATGCGCTTGCAATATTTTTTTCCCATTGTCCGTAATGTAACGGAAAACTTTTGACTGGCCCTGCAATTAAACTATACATCAAATTTTCATAAAATCTGAAATGGCTCGACAAAATTTTGCAACAATTATATATTTAAATTTTCAGACCATTCGGAAGACTGTAACATCATTAAAATGCACTTGCAATAATTTTTTCCCATTGGCCGTAATGTAAACAAAAACTTTTGAATGTCCCGGTAATTAAACTATACATCCGATTTTCACAAAATTTGAAATGGTTCGACGAAATTTTACAACAATCATATATTTAAAATTTCAGACCATTCGGTTGGGTAGTTTTTGCTCTGTTATATGCGGACGGACAGACGGTCTGAAAGACGACTATTGGTGCTACGTATTTATATAACTACGAACGCACCTAATAAAAGAGTGTATTCATGAAAATCAGGATGTGCGCAGTGCCCTTAGGCTTGGAATACACAAAACAATACGGTAGACACTTGTACGTGTGTAGACAGCTATTAAAATAATAATATGTCTTTCTATACGTATTTAAATAATCATGGGTGACTTTGTGTGTTTGATTAATATTCGATAACAAAATTAAAACTTCGTCAAAAAGATATAAAAAATAAATACTATAATTAACGAAAAAAGTTAACACATATGTAATTCAACTACGGACTTAAACGCAAAAGATATGAGAAAACGTACTTCAAAAAAATTCTTACACTTTCACTATAAAATTTAGTTTAAAAAAATACAGTAAACGGATAATTTAATGTTACATAGACAGAGATATAGTACTTACAAAAGAAAAATATGCTAATTACTCCTCTTTAAAGACGTTATCAATGGTCGTTTGTTTTTTCTTTGGTCGTGTTTATACAACGATCTTTACTAATTCATTAAAGTGCGTCATTTATTTAATGCTACATCAGCATTTTGAAGGTATCATCTCAAAGTGTCCAGGTCTCCTAAAGCAGCAGCATAAGATGGGACAATTAC